>OV816024.1:35497777-36097777 GCA_929113105.1 Agrypnus murinus
CTACATATTTAATTCTTTACACTTTGCGTTATTTTTAATTCTCAAAAAATATGATTCGTTAGCGAATGATATTTAATTGACCTATAAGAGAATTAAATTATAAAATAAAATTAAATAATAAAATTCCGGAACGAATAAAAAATTCAATTCTTCGAAGAATTATTCATAGCGAGCGAATCAAGTTTTTCGTTCTCCCTACCCTGCAGTTTATTTATAATTTATGAAATCAACCAATTTCATACAATATGGATCGACAGAAAATTTTTAATGCTAATATAATGATAAAGAAACAAATCCTTCCGCCTGTCTAGAGTGTGCAAATAAATTTAAAGGAAATCTATTAACTTCTTCATGCAAACTAATAATTCGAAAACAAGACTATCAATTAATAAATTATCAAGTAAAATTCGACAGCGTCATACAAATTTGCAATACAAAACTGTATCTTAGCATATTATTATAATAAACCTACGTTGTTATTTAAATGACGAAAAATTTGTGAACGAAAAATATTTTAACGCTCAAGTATGATAGGATCGGGAAAGCTAATTTAAACTACTAGAGAATTAAAACAAAGTTTATGAACGAATGAAAAATTAAATTCTTTTAAGCGAACGAATCAAATTTTTCGTTCTTCCTACCCGGCTTTTCGACTACATTTATAGAATCAATATTTTTTATTAAATTCTTTTTCATTTGGTTGTACAGATTGCTTAAAATTGGTCATCATCGAAAATTCTCAAAGGTATACCTTAAAAGTAACAAGTCCAATACAACACAATAGGAACTAGTCCGTCAAGACATCTTGAGGTAAATCTTTTCCAGAAATTTATTACCTACTGTTAGGAAGACAACCCTAATCTTAAGGTCTAATAAAAATAATATAATATCACCACTGCATTCTCTGTTCGATAGACGTGGGAAAAGCACAATACGTAGAAATTTATTATCTATCTGCCGAACCCTTATTTTTATGTCGATTGTTCAAAGTTGAAACGAGTACTCTAGCCTATTGTACAGTTGACTAGGGTCATAAAACATAACATCGGCTATACAAACACCATTTTGTTCACCGTATGCATTTCGGGGAAATCTCGCTCGCTTAAAAGAATTTAATTTTTCATTCGTTCATAAACTTTGTTTTAATTCTCTAGTAGTTTAAATTAGCTTTCCCGATCCTATCATACTTGAGCGTTAAAATATTTTTCGTTCACAAATTTTTCGCCAATTAAATAACAACGTAGGTTTATTATAATAATATGCTAAGATACAGTTTTGTATTGTAAATTTGTATGACGCTGTCGAATTTTGCTTGATAATTTATTAATTGATAGTCTTGTTTTCGAATTATTTACGGCCTCGGGTCATATAGACGTCGGGGACTTCGCAATAGCGGCTAGACTGTACGTGAGACTTGACCAGCGTGAGGGCTGGGTAGTTTATGTATGTTTATCAATCTATATATGACGGTGTAAATATATGTAACTTTACTTTTTGTTTTTCAGGATATATATCAATTAGTTTTGAATGATATTTGAAATCCTAATAAATACATTAAAATCGCTATCTGTCTTTTTTTTTTAATTAGTATCCATTCTCTCCCTTTTTACAGTGAAAATAGGTGGTGAAAAACCTTCTCAATAAAACTTCTTTCATTTCATATTTGAAACTATTTACTAGAAGGCTGGTAATTATGAAATTTGGTTTTTTAATAAATTAAACTGTCAGTGTGGGGATTATATATAGATCTGAAATTTGATACAAGTAATAATAATAAATAACGGCAAAGGTGTACACATTAGAATTTTACAAGCCCCTGAAGAACGTAATATTAATTACAGAGATGCATGGGTCTGGTGTCTTAAGCTATTTACATTATGTTACACTCATAAATATTGCGAAAATGTTAACGACACTACCAAGTTAAGATATACTAAAACTATTCGACGACAGTTACTACATACTTTTTGAATGTTAGCAAGAGGCGATATCGAATGTAACCTTTATTTAATACAAATGGAATTATTGTCACGTATATGTATCACGATTGCATAAAGTAAACTTTACAGTGTCCTATTATTATATAGGTACTCTGTGATAACCATAGTAATATCTGGGTAAAATCCAGCCATTATTTTAAAGGTTTAATTTTCATTGCAGTCAATTTCGACACTTTGAGTTTTTAACATTTTTTATCAGGGGGTGGTATCTCTTTTTATGTGCTCTGTCAAAGAGTTTGAGAATTATCGCCCCTTCTATGCAATAAACATTTGAGAGCATCGTTTTAAAGATTTCTATCTTACAGACAGTCGTTAGACAAGAGTAACAAAATTGTCAGAAAGGTATTTTGTTTTCACAGTTGTTATCTGCTAATCAGCTTTAAAAAGGCCAGTTATACATATAGCTTATTTACGTAATCGAGTGTTCTATTGTATTAGAATTTATAGACATGACAATTTTCCCTCATAAACTAAGAACAGCTCTTAATAAATATAAACTATTGACCCTGGGCAGGGGAATAAAAATTATCTATGTTGAGATCTACATTTTAAACATCAGTAAATTAATAGGCAGGTGTTCTCATGGGAACTTGATTTTACCCAACTCTCTGGTGATAACCATCAGAGGTATGCTGCGCAACACCTTTGATAACCCTATGGGATATTGCGCAAGATCTTGTAGTTTGGTAACGCGTCCACCAGGGGTCTCGTTCACTGTTTGGCTATAAAAACCCAAACTCATAGCAATACCTGCTATATAGATGCTCGACTACAGTTCAAGAGCTTCATTACGTTTAGTGATTGTAAAAAAAAACTCTGTGTGTATGTGTTTGTGTTAGTACCTGCCTAAATCATCAACTTTAGTCAACCATACGGTAGGATTTTTCTCTTATTTTTGTAATATGAAAAACTTAACATTAACTTATATCTAATCTTAAGTATTATTTTGTACAACTACTGGCAGGTAAGTGATAGTACCCTACGGTAGAGTGTCGTACGAACTTGGGATGATATAACGCTTATCGTCGTGATGGCTTAGTGCGATTTTAATCTGAGAGATGTTTGAAACCTGTTGTTTATTGGATCTGAACATTTTTTTTGTTGCATAGATGTTTCCTTGCCTTCATTTAATCAGTTAGCATAGTCGTCGAATGTGATAGTGTTTTTCACTATGTGTTTTTAACACCCTTTGAGGTGATCTCGCGGGAACTTGATTTTACCCAACTCTCTGGTGATAACCATCAGAGGTATGCTGCGCAACACCATTGATAACCCTATGGGATATTGCGCAAGATCTTGTAGTTTGGTAACGCGTCCACCAGGGGTCTCGTTCACTGTTTGGCTATAAAAACCCAAACTCATAGCAATACCTGCTATATAGATGCTCGACTACAGTTCAAGAGCTTCATTACGTTTAGTGATTGTAAAATAAAAACTCTGTGTGTATGTGTTTGTGTTAGTACCTGCCTAAATCATCAACTTTAGTCAACCATACGGTAGGATTTTTCTCTTATTTTTGTAATATGAAAAACTTAACATTAACTTATATCTAATCTTAAGTATTATTTTGTACAACTACTGGCAGGTAAGTGATACTACCCTACGGTAGAGTGTCGTACGAACTTGGGATGATATAACACTTATCGTCGTGATGGCTTAGTGCGATTTTAATCTGAGAGATGTTTGAAACCTGCTGTTTATTGGATCTGAACATTTTTTGTTGCATAGATGTTTCCTTGCCTTCATTTAATCAGTTAGCATAGTCGTCGAATGTGATAGTGTTTTTCACTATGTGTTTTTAACACCCTTTGCCTTCTTAACTGTTCGCTTATTTGCCAGAACCTGCTGAATCTCCATTTCACTTTTTACCTGTCTGAGCCATGGGAAAATCGTGTACCTGTTTTACCTCGTACCACTTTAGGAATTCTTTACGAGCTTTTGGTTTCACGGTATCATTGCTGTAGAACTTGATATGCGGAAGAGGACCGGTGTAGTTAGCGTTAGAATGATCCACATGAAGCAGTTTTGATCGGAATTTTGAATGTTTTCTGCTTGGGTAGATCGATATATGAAGAGCCGTGCTACTGGGTAAACTTGTTGATGTTTACTTGGAGATTGATTATTGTTTTTAGCGTTCAACTGCTTTGCTTTTTGCTGTAAAAAGTATACGCGCGCGTTAGTTTATTATAGATGTAACAATGATACTTTTGTTATTATATTCGAAAAATTTTTCTTGGCATTCCTCTAACGGCGTTACGAACCATTGGGGTATATAGTTATCCTGATAAATGGCCTCATTTCTCGTATTCATGTACTTTTATTTCCTCTATGATCACATCTCTCTCTCTCTTCTTGACCTCCTGTTTGAAATTGCGCGTGTTTATGCTTTATTATGTACGTCTGTACGTGTATCTGTTTGAAATTGCGCGTGTTTATGCTTTATTATGTACGTCTGTACGTGTATCTGTTTGAAATTGCGCGTGTTTATGCTTTATTATGTACGTCTGTACGTGTATCTGTTTGAAATTGCGCGTGTTTATGCTTTATTATGTACGTCTGTACGTGTATCTGTTTGAAATTGCGCGTGTTCATGCTTTATAATGTACGTCTGTGCGTGTATCTGTTTGAAATTGCGCGTGTTTATGCTTTATTATGTACGTCTGTACATGTATCTGTTTGAAATTGCGCGTGTTTATGCTTTATTATGTACGTCTGTGCGTGTATCTGTTTGAAATTGAGCGTGTTTATGCTTTATTATGTACGTCTGTGCGTGTATCTGTTTGAAATTGCGCGTGTTTATGCTTTATTATGTACGTCTGTACGTGTATCTGTTTGAAATTGCGCGTGTTTATGCTTTATTATGTACGTCTGTACGTGTATCTGTTTGAAATTGCGCATGTTCATGCTTTATTATGTACGTCTGTGCGTGTATCTGTTTGAAATTGCGCGTGTTTATGCTTTATTATGTACGTCTGTACATGTATCTGTTTGAAATTGCGCGTGTTTATGCTTTATTATGTACGTCTGTACATGTATCTGTTTGAAATTGCGCGTGTTTATGCTTTATTATGTACGTCTGTGCGTGTATCTGTTTGAAATTGAGCGTGTTTATGCTTTATTATGTACGTCTGTGCGTGTATCTGTTTGAAATTGCGCGTGTTTATGCTTTATTATGTACGTCTGTACGTGTATCTGTTTGAAATTGCGCGTGTTTATGCTTTATTATGTACGTCTGTACGTGTATCTGTTTGAAATTGCGCATGTTCATGCTTTATTATGTACGTCTGTGCGTGTATCTGTTTGAAATTGCGCGTGTTTATGCTTTATTATGTACGTCTGTACATGTATCTGTTTGAAATTGCGCGTGTTTATGCTTTATTATGTACGTCTGTGCGTGTATCTGTTTGAAATTGAGCGTGTTTATGCTTTATTATGTACGTCTGTGCGTGTATCTGTTTGAAATTGCGCGTGTTTATGCTTTATTATGTACGTCTGTGCGTGTATCTGTTTGAAATTGCGCGTGTTTATGCTTTATTATGTACGTCTGTACGTGTATCTGTTTGAAATTGCGCGTATTTATGCTTTATTATGTACGTCTGTACGTGTATCTGTTTGAAATTGCGCGTGTTTATGCTTTATTATGTACGTCTGTGCGTGTATCTGTTTGAAATTGAGCGTGTTTATGCTTTATTATGTACGTCTGTGCGTGTATCTGTTTGAAATTGCGCGTGTTTATGCTTTATTATGTACGTCCGTGCGTGTATCTGTTTGAAATTGCGCGTGTTTATGCTTTATTATGTACGTCTGTACGTGTATCTGTTTGAAATTGTGCGTATTTATGCTTTATTATGTACGTCTGTACGTGTATCTGTTTGAAATTGCGCGTGTTTATGCTTTATTATGTACGTCTGTGCGTGTATCTGTTTGAAATTGAGCGTGTTTATGCTTTATTATGTACGTCTGTGCGTGTATCTGTTTGAAATTGCGCGTGTTTATGCTTTATTATGTACGTCCGTGCGTGTATCTGTTTGAAATTGCGCGTGTTTATGCTTTATTATGTACGTCTGTACGTGTATCTGTTTGAAATTGTGCGTATTTATGCTTTATTATGTACGTCTGTACGTGTATCGGTTTGAAATTGCGCGTGTTTATGCTTTATTATGTACGTCTGTACGTGTACCTGTTTGAAATTGCGCGTGTTTATGCTTTATTATGTACGTCTGTGCGTGTATCTGTTTGAAATTGCGCGTGTATGTATATGTAACTAGACTATATAAACAGGAACTTTATTCCTGATCATTCATTAGACGTTATGGAACGACGCTTGTGTGATGTATGCGGTCTGAACATTCGACGCTCCGGGTATGCAAGCCATATGAATATACACCGCGGACACAAAGTCCCATGTACTAAATGTTTCAAATCTTTTTCACGTAATAGTAGTTATAAAAGGCACTTGAAAACAATCCATTCTACCGCCATAGGTGCGAATAATAATAATGATAATAAGACAAAGCCTAGAAATGATGTAATAATTAAAGATGCGGGTCTGAAACGTATGCATACCAATGAACCCTGTGACACAAATAAAGAAATAAGGCTCGATGATGATGATGAAATAATAAACGCTCGTAATGCTATACGTAATAAATTAGCCTACTTTCACAGTGATAAAACTGAATCTCGTCCGGGGACCGTTTATCTCTCACCGAAACTTGAACAAGCGTCTTCAGTTACATCTGTTGAAGATGATGATAATGATGAGGAAGAAGAAGAAGAAGAAGAAGAATGCGATTCCGACTTAAGGATTTATCAGGAATTCTCTAACTATTATAGGACATTATTAGCTAGCGGAGAAAACAAAAACGTAGATAAAACTAGGTACGGTCTATATAATGACATCGACGAGTGGAGATTTGCTTGTTCACGAGTACAGTTTCAGGGGAAAGATATTTTAATCAAAAACAAACTTTTCAATGGAACACCCGGCCTGATTACTTTACTAACGCTTAAACGAATAAGCCCTCCTAGTCCAACAGAGGAAGATATCGACAACTATATGAAAATAATCTCACTTACTAATGCTCATAAGAAAGACTATAGGCGCAACGGTCGACTAATAAGCGTTAAACATTGGAAATACGAAAATGTAATCAGACCAAATTTATACAGAATTACAGACTTTGAGGTTAGTCTTCCCAAAAAGTTAAACAAGATGATGAAACCGAATTGGATACATCAGAGTACGCCTGATCAACTAGTGGATCGACTACAATTGTTGTATGCCGCAAAGAAAGCTCATAGCAACAGTCTCGAAAACGACAACGAAATAATTTCAGTCATCACAGAGCTTAAAGCGAGAAAAATCATAGAATAAGTAAATATTTAATTTGTACTATGTAATATAGCCGTATTGTAATAGTATTTATATGTAATATTTTTGATAAGATGATAAAATAAACGAAATACATTCTATAAAATCTTCTTATTTCTCAACCTCTCACTGCCTCAGTAAACGTTCTGGTATAAATCTGTTTCTAGACTTATTTAATAAGATTGCATAATTCTCTATGGATTTCATGAAGCGATTGATTAATTTAAATATTTTTTTAGAAGAGGTGACTCTGCAGAGTTTTGGGTAGAATACCCTTCAGAGCGCGAATTATACAAGCAATTATAGCAAGCAATTAATTTTTAATAATAATATTTTAGAGTGATTTATATCTCCAATAGCCGATTGTTTTATAGAAAGAATAGAATTTGAAAAAAAAAATATGTCGCTCTCTTTAAATTTATAATAACATCTCACGGTCATCTTGAGCTGGTATATGCTGTGTTTTATCGAACCGTAAACCAAGCCAAACATCAGGTACTACTGCCGACGTAAGAAAGTGAGAAAGATTCTCATAGAATAAAAGATGTTCTATCATGGTTATCCGAGAACAGATAGTTGTTTAGTTATTTAATTATTGTTGTTTTGTTGTTGTTCAATACAAATTTTGAGAAAGATTGTCATAGAATAAAAAGAGTAATGTTCTATATGTATGTGTGTGTATTATTACTATTCTCACCCAGCTGTACCATGGTATGAAAAAGTGATAGCTATAACTAATATGAGAGAGAAGCAAGAATGAGGTAATTCAATCCCAAGTGTATCCGGGTAGGGTGTAGTAATGCGCTGGGTCTAAGCCAATGGTCAAAACGTCGGCTAGAAGTAATACATCTGTTTTCAAATATAAATCGTTGTACTCGCCTAAATTTTGACAACCGAAAGAGGCGGGTTGTGTATAGCATTCATCTGTTAAACTATCGTAGAATTTGGATTTGACCGGTAATTATGTCTCGTCAAGTTTCGTCGTCCAGTCGTTAATGTAATTATAAGGGAAGACCTCCTTCCTAGTCAGAATTTTTGAATTTTGATTCGTCTAATTCGTCTGGGGATTGTGATTTTAAATTTGGGTATACATCTAAATTTCTAAAGGTTTTTGTATGCTAATTTGTGTCTATTTACAGTGAAGCAGCGGTCAGAGTTCCTATTCCAGTTCATCAACCACGATGAAACAACATTTGTGTGATATATGTGGCCTGATCATTCGACGCTCCAATTTCACACGTCACATGCAGATTCACCAAGGACCCAAATTTCAGTGTACTAAATGCCCCAAGTCTTTTTCGCGTGTTGACTGCTATGAAAACCATTGCAAATCAAGTCATGAAGGATATAAAATCCCATGCACTAAATGCACTAAGTCTTTTACGCGTCCTGACATCCATGAGAGACATATGAAGACCGTTCATGCAGCAAGCAAAATATACTGTACTAGATGTCCAAAGTCTTTTTCAAGCCTTGATGCCTACAAGGGCCATCTGAAAAACGACCATGGAGACAAAAACATAAACATGTTTAAAAGTGTATCAAATGTGTAATTTAGGTAATTGTTCTCAATGTAGTTATACTGTCAATTACACGTCTGTCATTTTTTTTTTTGCATTTGTCATTTTCTTTTAGCAGGTGTTAAGAACAACTGTATTTGGGTCTCCACGCATACAAGTTTATTCCTGTAGAATGAACTGACTATAAAACCGAGCTTACGTAGAAAAATTGACTTGTTACAACTATTGAACAAACCTTCAGGAAACAGCGGCTGTCTGAAACCTATCAGGCCACCTTAGACCACCTTATTAGCATTTACAATTAATACATAACCATTTTTAGTGAAGTCTGATCAATAACAACACATGTTAAAAGAAACAAAGTAAGCAACTGTTACATTTTGCTGATTTTGTCTGGCAAATTTTACTGCAATCTAGTTTTGAAATGAGCATGTATAATTTCTATACGTATTATTCTATGTACTTCATTATATCAAATTGTTACCCTGTATACTTAAGTAATGAGTATACATACATGTATGAGAAGTAGGATACAGTTGTTACCTATACGAAAACCTTTAAGTAAAATATTTGTATAGTACCATATTTTAACTCTTAAGTAATAGTAGTAGTAGTAATGTAACTTCAATAAGTACAACAACGTCTGAAGGATAATATTTTAAAGATAATTATCATTATTAATGTATATAATTGTTCCACTACTTATGTAGGAGTAATAGTTAGTTGTTAAATTGTTCAATTGTTGAGAAGAGTGTCATAGAATAACAAAAAAAAAAAAGATTAATGTTCTATACGTATCATTCTATGTACCTCTTTATATCAAATTGTTACGCTGTCTACTTAAGTAACGAGTATACATGTATGAGAAATAAGATACAGTTGTTACATATACGTAAACCTTTAAGTGAAATATTTGTATAGTACCATATTTTAACTCTTAAGTAATAGTAGTAGTAATGTAGCGTCAATAAGTACAACACCGTCTTAGTTAGTTGTTAAATTGTTCAATAATTTTGAAAAAGATTGTCGTAGAATAAAAAAAAAGATTAACGTTCTATACGTGTATTATTATTATTATCCTAGCTAAATAAATATTCTAGTTAAACACTGTAAAACTATAATCACCTAGTTTAAGCTGATTTACAATAGAATATTAGTAATATTGTGTAACTTTACGAAAAATAATAAAAACAGTAAAACATTTATCAATTTTTATTTTCACGTATAAAATAACAAAGCCGTCCGAACCAATCCCAGTAGACGTAACGGTCACCTCTAGCCAATACTGTTTCATTTACTAGCATTAGGATGAAGGAGAGAGAGAGAGTGAGCGTGAGAGCGAGAGAGTGAGAGAGAGAGAAGGCTCTTTAAGGCTTCCTCTAATAGGAGAGAGAGTGAGAGAGTGAGAGATAAGGCTCTTTAATGCGACCTCTAATAGGAGAGAGTGAGAGTGAAGGCTCTTTAATGCGACCTCTAATAGGAGAGAGTGAGAGAGGAGATTCTTTAATGCGACCTCTAATAGCATCAGTACGTAGGATAATACAGATTTCTTCATGAGGCCGCGCCCCCTAGTAGTAGTACACAGGCTACCGGTAATACAGACCCCTTTGCATGACACCCTCTATTAACAGTGTCCTCTGGGGATTTTTCCCAGCAACACCATTTAGCCGAGCGCCGAACCATATACCTGTAATACAGATTCCGTACTTCGAGAATAACGATGTCAGACGACACCGACGCCCTCTGTTTTCCCCTAGCAACGACGCTACCATTTAGCCATGTGACGAACCAAATGCCGATAATACAGAATGTCGGTACAAAAACGACACTGGTTCCATCTGTTTTCTCCTAGAAACACTAACACCATTTAGCCAAGTGACGAACCAAATGCCGATAATACAGAATGTCGGTACAAAAATCACGTAAAACGACACTGGCGCCCTTTGTTTTCCCCTAGAAACACTAACACCATTTAGCCGAGTGACGAACCAAATGCCGATAATACAGAATGTCGGTACAAAAACGACACTGGCGCCATCTGTTTTCCCCTAGCAACAGCGTTGCCATTTAGCCGAGTGACGAACCAAATGCCGGTAATACAGAATGTCGGTAATGCAGATTCCGTACTTAACGACGACTGCATCCCCGCAAAAATGTCTGGGCCAGGTGGCGCAATACCTACTCGGGCCCGGTGTTCTGTTCGTAGTAATTTGTTTCTAATAGTCAATGTTTGCGTACGAGTGTGTTGCAACACAACAAATTAATCTAGGTACTCGCTCAAAACCAGATAAGTTCTTTCATGGACTTGACAGTTATGTGTGTGCATCATCAATATTGTCGTTCAGAGCTCTGCTGATTGGCCAAACAAGACATTGGGCGCATTCAGGGAAGTTCAGTTGCTAAATTGCTCACTCAACTGTTTTAATAAACACCTCCGACAGAAAGTCAGAAACTGATGAAACTTTCCATCTTAAAATACTTTCGCTTACTTTGGTTATCCACGGTTGGTGGGAATGATTAGCGCGTAAAATACATCCTTAGCAATATTATCAACCACTACCCAGCCAGCACACTGAGGTTATAATGACGTTATTTTTAAGTCAATATTGGTCGACGACGTCATATGACTAATAAATGATGGCCATGAGACGGCATATAATGGGACGTACGTAGACGTCTTCAAAACGACGTCTTTTGAACGTACAATACAATACGTACAAGTTTCATTACAAAGATATTATTTTAACAGGAATATTGGTCATATTAAGCAGGAGGTCACAATATAGAAATGTTTTGACTGTAGTATATAATAAATGTTATTTCCAATATTCAACTTTTTATTTATAATTCCCGTCTTAGTCCTCGTATAGGATTTAATGACGTCTTATATTGACGTCTTTGTGCTGTGACATAATGATGTCAGTTTTACGACAATTTGATGTCGTTTATGACGTCAGTGTGCTGGCTGGGTATTTGCAACACGCCGTTTACCGCAAAATCATCATTAAATAAATAATATTACATTCGTTTAAATGATTTCTCGCTGTTTTACCAGAAAACATCAATGATTATGTCTTCCATAATTTTCCAAAAAGAAAACAATATTTAAGTAAATAATTTCAAATTTATAACCTCACAATCAAAAAGCAGGATAATAAACAGAACAAAAATGCCGAAATGGTGTACTGTTTTTAATAGAACAGTTACAGTGCAGGATTTACGTATAAGCTACACAAGCTATAGCTTAGGGTCCCCACTTTCTTGGGGGGCCCCAAAAAAAATTGTCCAAGTGAGCAATTGTCATATGTATATACTTAAATAATACTGCAGTATTATTTGTCCCAATGCGGCATGTCCGGGACGTCCCATACTAAAGGGCCCCATATCTCAAATAGCTTAGGGCCTTATCAAGTCTAAATCCGGCCCTGAACAGTTAGCTATTAGCTTACATTTACCGCTTTCTACAAACTGAGTGTCAGAATCTATCCAGCCCAGTCCGTGGGCGAAGAGTTGAGATACACAGAACTATTAGTTCGTACTGATGGGAGCTAGGCAACATCCACCTTCTGCTAGCTTTCCAAGACAGTACCGGAGCTAGAATCGTAGCTCACACGTCGGAGTGCAGCTCCCAGCGCGAACCACATCGAAACCAAGCGTGCATTGAACTCTTATCTGCCTTTGGCAGAGTATCGTTCGAGTCTACTTAATGGAGACCCAGGTTCTACAAGAAGTTCTCTTCGACGTGAGGGGCTGTATGTTTTCTAGCCTAGTAAAATTACGTCTATCTAATCATCACTACTGTTTCCCAAATCTTCAATAGGCTTGACTTTACTTTAGCATACATGCCCTTGGTGGGCACTGCTATACATCGTTGAACCCTTCTCGTCGAGCTAGTCATAAAAGTTATATTAATTCTACTGAAACATACACAGAGGATTGAGTCAACTTGGCCACCGGCTAAGGTGTGGTTTCGTGGGCGTAACGTGCAGCGATATATGCGAATATTTGTGGCGTCGGCATTGTCGAAGGTGTATTGGACGCTATTCGACAGTAATATGGTAATTCTTGTACTGGTTCCTCTCTAATAAATAACTATGTAACTTTTAGAAAAAAAAAACATATTGAATTTAATGGAATTGTAGATGGGTCTAGGTTAGATTAGGTTAGGTTAGGTTGGATTAGATAGGGTTGAGTTGGGCTGGGCTACGTTATTTTAGGTTATGTGAGGTTACGTTAGGTTATGTTAGGTTACGTTAGGTTATGTTAGATTATGTTAGGTTAGGTTAGATTAGATTAGGGTATGTTAGGCTAGGGTAGGTCAGGTTAGGCTAGACTAGGCCAGGCTAGGTCAGCCCAGGTTAGATTAGTATTTGCAACGTAGTTTCTGGGCGCGTGATCAGCGAATTCTTTTGTGCCGAGTTCTGCACAAATTTCTTAAATAAAATTAACTTGTTCTTTAGATAACATGAGTGCTATAAGGACTTTTTTGTTTTCATGTTGGTAACAACAAAACATTTTAATTTAAATTGTCATATCTCTGTTTGACTTTTGTAGATTTAGTAAAAAGTTGTTACCATCCGACAAACAAAAAAATTTCTAGCTTTATAAATATATAAACAACGTCCTTGGCAACGCCAACAATATTATCAACAGCTAATTTATCCAATACCTCTAAATAAAGAGGGCTAAAACTTGATGTTTGCAAGCAATTAAAGTTGATGTTTACTCACTTGTGGGTAGAAAAACATATACTTACATTAGAATGGTGATTGGCTGCTATTATACGTAGCAACCAATCACCAGCTTACATTGCATAACAACATACATACATACATAATCTTTAACCTCTTATACCTTTCGGTGTCGAAGTACCGGACACACCGAGCCGCAGAGTGGAAATGTGTACGTGAGACGAGGCAGCGGAGTCATATAGGCAAGTACACTGCGCTCGTGGTTTACCCATCCAACTACTGACCGCCACAAACTCGACTTAACTATGTTAAGCGATAGAAATCCGCTATAACCACTCTTCCGTACTGTCGACTACATTGCATAATGTTATTAAAATCCAGTCATCGCGGTAGAGTATTAAACTTATTACTGTCAAAAACTACAGACTAACATTAAATTGCAAATTCGATATTTAAACTTAAGTAAAGAGGTGTTGGAAAAAATTGAGTATGGCACACGTGAGTTAAGGATATTATCCACTCAGAAAAATTTCGTTCGTGGATACTATCTTACTTAACTCACTTGTACCATAAATGACTATTTCTACTTGTACAATATATTCGCGTAAAAAAAAATTTTGTATGCACCACGAGCGTTACTAGATCGTAATGCCCATCGGGCGACTTCCATCCTTTGGACTGCAACATCGTCCCCTCCTGTCATTATCCTTATCCTAACGCCCTTGGTACATAAATAACTACTATTAGGGGTTTTCTATAGTGACATGCTTTTTATATATGTGACATAGTCTGGGTAACTATTAAGAGCATAAGACACTACCTCACTTGAAATTAATTTATCTTAACGTATTCCATATTCTATTTCTCAGAAAAACATCTATAGTAAAGAATAGATTTCTCTTTGTTTATCCTACCGTGCGTTACCTAATCGAACAGAGAAGGGCACTCGACTCCAACCGGCAGCTGAGCGCCCGAAGCCCGCACACCGGCCACGAAATAGATACGAAAAGTTTAACCAGTTGCCCAACTATGTTATTATGAGAAATGAGCGACGTTAGCATTTGTATCTTATATGAGCGATTGTAAATCGTAACAGACATTTAGAATTCGACAATATACGACAAAGATAGTGTATTAGCCTAATAACTGAGGGGAACTGAGACGGGCAATGCAGCTTTTTACTTTAATTTAATTTAATTAAATGTAGTTAGTCTAGAGATTAAATGTTTTAATACGTACAGTAACGAAGTTTTGTTTTTAATGCCATTTATTTACACAAATATTACAAATTTGTTTAGTTTAACATGTTTCACACATTCTATAACCCTTTAACTATCTAACTGATTTAAGTTTTTTTTCTAATAAACATTTTCTTTTTGCTACATTTACAGGTTTATAAAAATACAAATAACTCAGTCTATTTCCTTCTGATGTCTCGTATATCGACGTGAGTAGAAGTAGTCGCGACGCAGTACGCACCTTGTAATGATCGTTTCATGTGGGATAAACGTGACTTATCGCCTTAAGAATAATGTTATTGAATTTTTGAAATGTTCAGTTTTCTAATGAATAAGTTGGTTAGTAACATAGTAACCAGATAGTTTTCATGATATTTAACAAAGGATAAGAGATGACTACCAGGTTATAAACCGTCGCACAGTGCGTTGTTTAAATGGGAAATCTGGTCAAAAATAAAAAGTGTGTCTTTTTGTACAGAATCTGTGCCATTTCTCACATTAATTGGTAGATTACGCTTAGATTTATACAGTAATATTTTTTTCAGTAAATATTTTTGCAAAATTAGATAAAGAAATTAAAATCAAACCAATTTGTAACAAAAAAGATCATGATGTAATAAATTAACTACAACTTGATGTCAAAGCATGAAATTATACGTAAAACTAAAATTTAATTTAGAACCAGTTGTACAATCACTAGTTCTTTTTTTGCGAGTGCTGGGCTCTGTTGCGTTTTATCGTTTCCCTCCTACACTTGCGTTGTGCGTGTCCAGTAATCTCAAGTATCGGAGACCTAGAACTTAAGGTACGCCTCGAACCACCCTAAGTACATAGGATTTTTGGATTGAATTTTTTATTAATTTTAGGAAGATTTTCTGGGCAAAGTATACCTCGGTGGTTTACCATTACTTTCCGAAGGAGAAGTAATCGCTACTCCGAAAAATTGTTGATTCTGGGCAATGATTGATCCTCTAATCTTTCCCAGAAGTATTATCAACCAACTTCAGAGGTAAAAAAGCTATTACAAAAAAAATTAATAGTGTTTTTGGTATCAGAAATTTTTTGTTTAAAAATCTTGTACCCTGAACTGCTGTCGAATCCCTATTTACATATAACTTTTATTAAGACTTTCAAAGCAATTTTCTACACCGAAAGGATCAAGAATGTAGGTGATAATATTTGATATTCCGTCGAAGTGTTCGCTAAAGATCCACTTCTCCTAAAGATCTTTGTTATTCATTTTTGATGGAATGCCTGTATATATTCTATAAAGATCAGAATTGCGAACGTTAGCAGTTATAAATTAGTTATTTGGATAGAATAATAGTCAATTTAGTGTTGACAACAAAAATCTCATATACGGTTTTACCTTTTTTGAGATATCTTTTGCTAAAGTTGACGAGTAATTTTTATATTTGTAAATTTGTGTGGGACATTTTAAATGTGAATATCTTAATTCAAAATAAAAAAACTAAAGTAAAAGTATTACTGTCAACAGAATGTACCTTTGACAATAATTTTCACAAAAAATAAAATTGCAATCAAAATTAGTTTTACCACAATCGACCGATATGCGTAACTGACAACTGCACTGTTGAATATTACGCTTAATATATTTTATTTATACCAATGTTTTAAATAGATTTTAGTCTAGTTAGAACATAATAAAAAAAAATATTTATAGAAATTGTCGTGCAATTTAAAGTCTCCTAATGACTTCTAAATGATTATTGAGATCTAATTAAATTAATTATTGGGTTCCAGGGGGGTCTCAAAAATTACTAAATGATATTATAGATTTGCTAAATTACAATGGAAAAAATGGTTATATGTTTATGTAATGACCAAGACGTGTTATTCCAATGATTAACGTTTTTAATAATAAATATTTCACTTTTTTCTTAAGTTACTTTTTATTAAAAATGTTAAATTTCGAATATAGATATGAAATCTTTAGTCAAAAATGTTATTATTCCCTGAAACCATTTCTCGCAATTAAAATGTTATTATTGACAATACGCTGGGGGCCTCAAAAATATTTTAGCTTGGGGCCTCGAATATGGTAAATCCGTGCCTGGATATTATACAATAAATTATTAAAGAAACGTTTTAGTATGATCAGCCTTCATGCAGTGTTTCTGCTAATATGAACAAATAACGCAAGTTAAATGCTCGGAGACATGTATACTTAAATAAATACTTAACGTACTCTGTCAACTCCTGTTGGTATATATTGTATGTAGCTATCAGTTGTGCATGCCTCCAACGACGCGTCGCGACGTTGTCTTCTCATAAGAGTCCATAAGGAATTCTGCGTATACCATATGTATGTATGTAAGTAGATGAATTGAGTGAAACCAAATAATTAATAACATCTTAAATAGTAAATATTGCGTTACTTTATTTATTCATTGTAATTGTAATTGAAAGGATACCATTAAATTTCTATAATAGCTTAATCTTTTAACAACAGAATTTTTTGTTATTCTTGCTTACATAGAATGTGGGTTATTTATGAATTAAATGTTTGTCAGTAAAAACATTCATTCTTAATCTTGTGAAGTGATAATGGTTTATGTAACAGCGTTTTATTAAGACAGTATGCCTCCAAGAATGGCACTTTTTATCGTTAGAAAATAATATAATTATAATTATAAATAATAAAAATAATTAAAAAGACGTAGAAAGTTAAATTATTCACATAATAGCATTTTATTGTATACAACAATCGTTGATTCGTCGATTGCCAGTAATAAGGTGATACGTACTGCTGAGTTTGTATTCTTGTTCTTAAAATTATGAAGTCATCGTAATACTGCGCCTCTCCAGTTTTGACAGTATCATTTTACAAACTGTTGCTACAACAAACAATTTGTGACAAAGCATTCTAAAATCGTGCTAAAATGTTAATGATTGTTTGGATTTAATCATAAAATAAGAAGAAAACGTCTAATATAGCCTAATTATGCTTACAATTTTAATAGACATAAATATTGAACTTTATTTAATAACGAACAAAACTTTTTTGGCAATGAGGTATTTAAAATGATTTCCTAAATTCATTTTTATGTATATTATAATAAACAAAGGCGAGCAGTACGTGTGAGGGCATTTGCCATGCAAAAGTAGTATTTTGGTTATTTTTAAATTACGTTTAAAGTGCTAGGGAAGAAATAAATATCATATCATATAATTTTTTTATAAGTAAATACGTAGGCAGTCGATTGAAATAATTTCACAGAATTTATGTATTTATTAGGCCTCTTATTCGATTTTAATAATGTATACCATACGAATAAACAGGGTCATTTCATAACAATTAAGAATTTTGCGAAATTCTGAAACCAGCTTTTGGTCGAAGTCTACCTTTTTCAGAAATTTAAACAGGTATTTTTGCAATATGATTACAAATTTTATGTGTAAAACTATGTTTTAATATTTACATAAGTTACCCAAATCATACATAATGCAAGTAACCAATTGTAAAGCTTTTAGTAACAAAATTTTAGTTTCATTTTAATTTGTTGATCTTATGAAAAATCTGTTTCTTAATAAATTTGAAAGCCCATGGTGAAGTGTATACAATAGAACAACTTCTTGAAGATACACATAGGTAGGTTTAGCCTCTAGCTGTGTTGCCGCTAATATGAACAAAAAATGCATGTTAAATGTAGTGAGGTGTATAATGCTGTTACTTAGGCTAAGACGTATCTCGTATAAAGCGAAAGCGCCGCCTAGGGTATAACACGATGTACTAAAATGTATCTATGAGTGGGTGAATAGGTATTTTTCGACTCCGACCTAAAATTTGGGAAACGGCGTAATACATGATTACCAACATTTTAAACCACATATACACGGGGATTCGTTTTCGCCTCCGTTTTTTCCACTTCGCCTCCAAAATCGGAGGCGATCGCTATGAACAGACATATATTCGGAGGCGTATCAGTGCTTTCTGCATGTATATATATATATATATAAACACAAAACTTAGTAGAAGCGATTTCAACTTAATTCAATTGATTTCATTTTCAGTATGTAATATTTTGGTGCAAACAGGTTTAACAATAGAAGAGTACAGACAGTTTTTCTGTCTATTCTTTTATTTTAAAGACACCTTGTATAGTTATAAAAAAACTATTGGATTAATGTTCGTGAGACACCCTGTATAGTAAAATAAATCGACTGTCAACGTTTAATTGTAACGCCATCTAGGTTTGGTATTTCAACTACAAAATATCGATTTTTCAATAATCCTATATGGTTATAAATGTTTTCCGACGTTTTAATTGCTTAACAAGCAATAAAAATAAATTCTCTTGAGAGTGCAATACGTTTGTTTGGTGGTTGATTAACATTTTTGTTTTAAATAGTTAAATTTCCTTTTAGTGAGTGAATTATAATTTTATTAATACGTAGAATGGTTTTGTGATTTATTGAAAGTACGAGATCATTGTTTGAAAGTTTGGAAAGCAGCGAAATTAGAGTTTTCTCCGCACTGCGAAGTTACGCTTTGGAACGTCTATCTTGAACCCTTTTAGAATTTAAAAAGACAAACAGTGGATACCGACCTTAGTTATGAAACCGTCGATACCGGACCGATTTCAATTAAAAAAGTTGATACGAACTTCAATTAAAAACCGTCGATACGGATTTCAATTAAAAAAGTCGATACAGACTTCAATTAAAACCGTCGATATGGACTTCATTTTAAAGTTTAAACATTGGATACCGTTTTCAGTTAAAAACAGTCGATACGGACTTTAATTTAAGAATAAAGTTGGTGTATTAAGAAAATCGATCCGCACTTTAGTTCCAGAATATTGATCCAGACCTGCAAAATTTAAGAGTGGATTATTATATTTTTGGATAGAAATGTTGCAACTTAAAGAAAATTTTTGATATGAGAATAAGTAAATTTTAGGAGATTTTGAATTTAATATTTTTCAAGTAATATTAATAGTTTTCAAACTAAATAATGATCATAGTGAGAATTTTTAATGTATTGTTAATTTAGTTGTATTATTATAATCCATAGTAAGATATAGTAAGATAAATAACAACTGAAGGCCTTCCAGTTCTCTTTTTTTATTAATGCTCCAATCCACCTACGACCTATCTGAATCTCACAAAAGGGAGAGAGTCCTCATTTTATCGTATTCAAGCTAAGTCGAGGCAGAAATAAGTTATATACGTCAGTATTTTTGTTCATCAGAATGTGTTAGCTACTAAATGAATGAATTTTGTACAGCAAGCAGACAGCAGTCAGCTACAAATTTGAATAAAAGTATTGATTTTTAGCTATTCTAAACTTAAAAAAATACTTATATGCAGAAGTCCAGATTTTGCTTCTTGGATGCAGGCAGTACATTGATAAGGATAATCCACCCTACTGCTCAAACTCCTTATTCGATTTGATCTGCGATATGACGACTATGACGAGTACAGAACGCCACTCTGTGTCCGATGCGTGATGATCTTTCCTAATTTTTAGTTTTTTGGGCTCTGATCTTTCTCTGGTATTCTTTTGTACTCTTTAATCGTTATGGCAAACTTTCTCTGAAAAGACCAAAATTTAAATTGCAGCTAGGAATTAAATGAAAAAATCAATCGTATAAATGTCGACAGTTTTGTATTATTAAGGCACTGAAGATTTCTAACGAATAATGTTCACATTCCTATAATAACTAATAAAAAATATAAAATTTTTTCAAAATCGGCATACCCCTACAGCTTAATTTGCTTATTATTGGAATACCTTCAAGGTTCATCACCTGGATGAAATAAAATGTTGATTATGTTTTATTACACACTCGGTTGCCTAATAACCGCAAGCAATGGTTTTATAGGCATAAATAGATTTAAATTGTTTGAACACAACAATTTTTTTCAGGATAACGACTACTAATTATAAAAGGTTTATTACTAGTTTATGGATACTTATACAGCAAAATTAGTTACAATTCGCCAAAGTAATTAGTTAATTACTAACAAACAAAAAATATTTCGTTCTATTTAAACGATAAGAGTGATTTAATAAACCTTCAACTGATTTCATTAGATTGAAAACTAGCACAAAAATTATTTGAGTCGTATGTATTAACATTAAATCTTAATGATCATGAAACAAGCTACTATCTCTAGAAGGAATTATTATTAACATCATAACATTATGTATTGGATGTAGACGCTGGAAATTAAATCTAAGTTTGAATGAAACTGCGTTTGGTAAAATAGGAACGTAAACTATTAGTATTGTTCAGAAATCCGTCCTTGTCTAGCTATGAAGACATTACTTATTGCTATTCGGTACCTGGTATAATTATAGTACAGGATCCGTTATTGATGTCGTTGAGCACCGATCGAGTAACCGAATAAAATGTATTTTTTATGAAATAAAATATGTTAACAAAAGTAACGTAGATGAGTTGCCTAAATAAATTTGTTCAAGGATATTTTTAATTAAAAATTCAATATTTAATTTTTTTAAATACTTTCACTGATCTCGTAACCAAAAAAAATTAACACTAATTGAAAGTGCAAACCCTATAGAAGACGCAAACATCGTTGCTTACCTTTTTCTGTTCAAGGCTATACAGTTGCCAAGTTATAAGTTAATTGGAAGTGATACCTTCACCGATCGAGTAACCAAATAAATTATATGCCAAGATAAAGCTTATTTTTTTGCAAAACGATAGTATAAGGTTGCTTGCAAAAAACCGTTCAAGAGTCAGGGTTGCAAGGGTTTAAAATTTTTAAATCGAAGCGTTTGAGAGAGAGATAGACCCATTCTATTCAGTGAGATAGAGGGGGACGCAGAATGACAGCTGCTCACACTACGTCCGTCGTTTGAAATTGTGCGAGAGAGAGGGTCTATGCGTACTGTCCAATGCGATAGAAAAGGACGGGGCGTAGCAAAAATTGTATGCGTCAAATTTTTTAAACAATGATGACACATTTATTTTATTTATATTTAGTTCCTTCTTAAAAGAGATAAAAATTTTAAGATAAGTATATATCACTAACATGCTTTAAATGTTTAAAATAAATATTTACATTTTGATATTATATACGGAACGTTTTTTTAGCGTCAATACTTCTGTCACAAAAATTTGTATTTTTCTAATTTGTCATGCAAAATCAATATGCTCAATATGATAAAAATACTCATATTTGGTTAGTTCAATACTGCAGTTATTACAATAAAAATAAAGAAAACACTATGACATAATTTTATTTTTGAATTAAATTATTATTTTTAAAAGTTTTAAATATTATTTAAAAATGTGTAAATAAAAACGTAATTATAAAGATATAAGAATAGTCATATTATTAACAAATGTTAAAAAAAAAGATATAATTAACAAAATGTTTTTCAACAATACTGAATCATTACTTCGGGAGACAAGTCGATTTTCTTCAAAAAAAACGTCTCAGAAATATTTTAAAGTATATTGTCAGTTGCTCCAACACAACGCTTGCCGTTTACTAACCGCTCAACCGCACAGAGCAAGCGCACTCTCTGTCATACGTCACAAGAGGCGGGCCCAGTTGCTATGCCCCGTCCTTTTCTATCACATTGGACAGTACGCATAGACCCTCTCTCTCGCACAATTTCAAACGACGGACGTAGTGTGAGCAGCTGTCATTCTGCGTCCCCCTCTATCCCACTGAATAGAATGGGTCTATCTCTCTCTCGCACGCTTCGATTTAAAAATCTTAAACCCTTGCAACCCTGACTCTTGAACGGTTTTTGGCAAGCAACCTTATACTATCGTTTTGCAAAAAATAAGCTTTATTTTGACATATAATTTATTTGGTTACTCGATCGGTGAAGGTATCGCTTTCAATTTACGTATTTAAACTTGGCAACTGTATAGCCTTGAACAGAAAAAGGTAAGCAACCCTATGTTTGCGTCTTCTATAGGGTTTGCACTTTCAATTAGTGTTAATTTTTTTTGGTTACGAGATCGGTGAAAGTATTTAAAAAAATTAAATATTGAATTTTTAATTAAAAATATCCTTGAACTTTATTTAGGCAACTCATCTAAGTTACTTTTGTTAACATATTTTATTTCATAAAAAATACATTTTATTCGGTTACTCAATCGGTGCTCCGCGACATCAATAACGGATCTTAGACTATTAGCGTTCTATCTAGTTCCTAGGTACCCCTGACTGTATGAGGAAGTAAATGATTTATAAGTTTTTCGTATTGTTAGCGTAAGCTTTAATCTTACAATGTTTTAGTGACTGGAAAATATGAGATGTATAAATAACAAAAAGTAACGGGCCTAAAATTGAACCTTGGGTTATTTCCAAAGTTATTTAATAGTTATTTATGTATTAAGGGCATAATGAAGCTTTTATGGCCAGAAGCGTTATTTCTAGCCCGAGGCGTCAGCCGAGGGCTAGGAAAAGGCTGTAGGGCCCTTAAAGCAAGTTATGCCCGCTATACATACACTATTTTATGCACAGATTAAGTTTTTATCTCAAATCTTGTATTGTGTAAAAATATAATTAAATGAGTACGTTGGTACATCAAGCAGCTGTGCGTATACTTATGTGATTATACAAGGTTCGTTACTATAATTACTATTCCAAAATATTTAATTTCAGCTTATTTTCATTGGTAAGAAGTTTACAAATTATATTAAGAACCAATCAAGTTCTTCAAAAAAACTTCTGACATTTAATTGACGTTTCGTTATTGCCCGTCTGACCATAAAGAGACCCTTGGGCCATAAAAAGACTTTTATGTTTAGATGAGTCTTTCAATAATAGTCTAATTATAATGCATCTGTGCATAAAAAGAATTAGAAAGCTAGTTACTTCTTTTAATTGCAACAGCTCTATCAGACGAATAAGATTTAATTAAATTAACTGCACCAATCTTAAAGCCGTAGTAATGTAATTTAGCGAAAGCAAGATCATGATTTATGTGGTATCAAAAGCTTTCGCAAACGCAAGTAATACTAAGGCGGTGTCTTTCTTTTATCGCTCTCGCTGATAACAAAATGATAAAAGTAGCTATAAGATTGGCAGAATTATATCACGCTCTGAAACCAGAGTGATACTTAGGTAATAAATTATTTTTATTGAAAAATGATTACGTTTGATTACATATATAAAATATCCTGAAATGCAAGGTAATATTCAAATATTCACAAGCCCACACTAGCCCCTACGGATCAGTACATATATGAGTATAGTTTTTAAAACATAAGAAAAATATTAATGATTTAGTTGGCCCTGACTGGGAACGATTACACTTCAGAAGCATATAATTTTGTCACAGTCTATCTTTTGCGGTTGCACTATTCATTTAATTAATTCCATCTCAACTAAACAGCCTAAATAAAATCATCAAAGCTGAAGAAGTAAGTACACGATTACCAACATTGAATACAATTTTAGTCCTAATTTCTAACTACGCGGCCCGCGGTGTAAAGGTTATAATGGACGAGAACACTTTCATGAAGGTTAAATTAGCAAGTGGTCCACAAACTTTATTTTTAAACCGGACACATTTATTAATAATAACCACGACGGATTTTACTTTTTATTTCCAAGATGTATATTTATATGATTTTATTCATAATTATTATTAATAAATCCTTTAGGCTATTGTATAAACAAACATACTTACTGAGAATTTTCAATTTAAAGTAACTTCAGTGCAGGATTTACGTACAAGCTACACAAGCTATAGCTTAGGGCTCCCACTTTCTTGGGGGCCCCCAAAAATTCAGAAATTGTCATATATACTTAAATATACTGCAGCATTATCTGTTTCAATGCCGCACTTCCGGAACGTCCCATACTAAAGTGCCCCATATCTCAAATATCATAGGGCCTTATCAAGTCTAAATCCGGCCCTGGGTAACTTCATTTAATAGCTATTAAAATTTCATCAATGAAAATGAAGACTGATTAGAACATTATTTAATTATTTAATGAGTAATTCAATGATTTTTATTTTTTATCTTGAAAGTAAATTACTAACAATGACGTCACTTAAGAAAAGTAATTTTACAACCATAAAATAAACTACGATTTTTAATTTGTTATGTATACATACCTAAATAAAACTGCTATGCTTTTAGTTCTTAAATGTGTTATTTTAATTATTTAATGATCTCCTAAAAGACACTGTGTATAGACAATTTAAATACATATCAAAGTTCATCAACTTTACACGTATTCCAGGCTTAGGACTGGCAGCAAAGTTATTGGAGTATTTTTTAGAAGTCTTTTATCGATTTTTTAAATTTTTGGTAATTTTGTAACTTCGTACAATTTTTTTAAAAACATATTCCAGGTTTTGTCGCTTTTACTATCATCATCAGCATCATCTTCGGATATACCTACCGGTGTCTGTGGTTATTATTAGATACATTACTTTTGGGTCAATCCATATGAACTATTGGTAGTTCAAAACGACTGTTATTTTATTTTTATTCCTTTTGATTAAAATATGGCAGCCATATCTTTTTCGTGGTGCACGGCGTTTTTCGTGTTTTTTGATGTAAACGTAAATCTTAATATTTTAAGAACGGTTGATCCTAAAGACCTGCGGTAAAAACCAGCCTACTGTTTACATGTCGGACTACATTTTTTTAGTCTAAACATAATTTTCGTATAATGCTTACTTATGGGTGTAGTTTTAACCCCCGAAGTTTGATAACGTTTTTGCAAAATTTCCACTCTTTAGGAGGTCACATTTCCAAATAAAGGTGAAGTCTTAGCGTTGATTTACTTGCTAATGGTACACAGTTAGGGGTAGTTTATGCATAAAATATTTCAAATCTGAAACTTCACTATTTTGATATTTATGGGCTTTTGAAGTTCTCGTTTTTTCTATTTTTGGTCAACTTGGACCATCAATATCTCCGATGAGCCCGCATAGATGATATATTTCTCTTCTTAATAGAGATTAAATAGCATTTTTGTTATTATTTTAAAAAGAACATTACGCTATTATTATTATATAATCATATGCCATAGCCATTTGTAAAACTTTTAATGGCCGAGTTTTATGGTTATTTCCAAGATTTATTAACAGTTTTCAATTGATCATAAATCTGTTCGCAGGCTAATATCAAAGTTGAAATTTTTCAAAAGCTTATAGATATCAAAATAGTGGGGTTTCAGATTTGAAATACTTTATACATATACTACCCGTAACTGTGTACCATTAACAAAACCATCAGCCCTAATGCTTCACCTTTAGCTGGAAATATGGCCCCCTAAAGAGCGGAAATTTTGCAAAAACGTTATTAAATTTCGGAGTTAAATTACAGACATAATTAAGCATTCTACGAAAGTTATGTTTAGACTAAAAGATGTAGTCCGACATGTAAACAGTACAATGGTTTTTACTGCAGGTCTTTAGGACCAGCCGTTCTTGTGATATCACGATTTACGATTTCATCGAAAAAGGCAAAAACCTCGTGGACCAGGAAACAAATATGGCGGTTTCAAACTGCCAGCACTTAGGGGTGATAACACACAAAAGATTATCCGTTTTTGAAATGATCTAGCGACCAATTTATTATTTTCTGGTGCAATTCAGATGGATTGACCCTTCTTGAATAATATATTCGTTCTTGAAAGCATATTTTATTAGATCTTCCGTATGACGGATACGATTCTTCCAAACTTCGGGGATTATTTTGTTTAACGCCTTTTTCCAAATAATTTTAACTTCCTCGCCTGCAGATTTTGGCTAATTTATATTCTTAATTTAATTATTTCAAAAAGAAGCTAATGGACTCGTTTTCACCGATGAAATTTCAATAGCTATTTAATGATATTGCCTTAAATTGGAAATTACCAGTAAGTATGTTTATTTAAACAATAGCTCAAATGATTTGTTAATAATATTTATAAGTACAATCCTATAAATATACACTTTGGAAATAAAAATTAAAAACCAACGTGTTTATTGTTAATAAATGTGGCCGGTTAGGAAATAAACTGTGTAGACCGCTGACCAATGGGTCTCCTGATTTACCTGCTTGGATGTGTCCATTGTAACCTTTACAGCTTAGTAAGAATAAGGGCTAAAATGGTATTAAATGTCGTTTACTTGCTTCTTCCGGTGCTATACTTTTGCCTCTCAAGCACATATTGCAGCAGTAGAATATAATAACAGTACGATAGATCAAATGAAAATCATTAAGTAGATAATACTACTTTTCGTTTGTGCTTTTACGAGAAGATTTCTAGTAAAATAAATATGAAATAAATATTTCAAACAAGCTATTAAACGGTACACATGAATGTAAGTACTACGTTTAGAAGATTAGATTTATTTTTTATTTTACCGTTATACAATGTATGCACTGAATAGCTATATTAAAATTTACATCCTGTTCGTTCACGAACTGATTTAAAATAACTTCCTAGTCATATTTTTAGAAAAATTAAAAAGAAACTGTTTTAAGAAAAAACAGAAAAGAAGAAATTAGTAGTTTCGTGGGAATTATGTTTATTGAGACTTACCTAGTTTATTTTTAAATTTTTAGTTATACTATCATGCAAATATAGTAAAACAGTGTAAACAGTAGATCGAAATTTATTCAGCAATGTAAAAAACACAGGTTTACAAAGTCTATTTTTATCTTTTAAATCCCGTAACTTTATTTAGTGGGTATGCAATGCTGCAATTGTAAGCAGTTCCTACCGCAATATTTACAATTCAATTTTATATATTGTATATTTATAAAACTTAAAACTACTGCAAACTAGCCGATAAAAATAATTCTGAACAGTGTTTTAATTTATTCAATGACACGGGTATTTTAAAACAGCATTTCATTATATCCTAAGGACACTTGACAAGCCTTCGCGGTATTATCTTTCGTCAAATAAAAAACAACCCCGAATTTTCTATTTCTGGTAAAATCAACATCTTCGATCTGTGACTAATAAATAATAAGTATCAGTTTTATGAATATGGATCCATGAATAAATTCATCGATGCGCCAAGAAATTATAACTATTCTCTAAAATATTTTTAGAAGTTACGATATGCCCTAAAATAGTTTACTCACTAAATCAAATATAAGTCCTATTGTGAATTAATTTTGGGATTTCCTTAAAATTTCTATTGGATTCTCGAATTTTAAATTGACTGTTTTTTGTATACGAAGGAAAAAGT
Organism: Agrypnus murinus; assembly: GCA_929113105.1. Classification (NCBI taxonomy): domain Eukaryota; kingdom Metazoa; phylum Arthropoda; class Insecta; order Coleoptera; family Elateridae; genus Agrypnus; species Agrypnus murinus. Next base: position 35,525,766 of record OV816024.1, read on the forward strand.
GAAATCACATTTCCAAGTTTTATGTTTACAATCATGTTTTATGTAAAGCAGAAATAGTAGAGCAGTGAATTATTACATACGGTGAATTTCAAACCTTGGATGTAGTTAAATTTTGACTGACAGTCCTTGCATTGAAAGTATTCTAGACTACCATTTTTTACATGTAGTAGGTTTTAAGGTGTAAATATGTAAAAGCTTAAAAAATTGCATTTCAATGCCGCACATTTTCTTTATGTAATCACATACATGGATCTTATATATGCAAAGCATTATTTAGGTGTGGTTTTATGTAGGAAGTTAAGAAGTAAAGTACATATTTTAAGCTGAGAGGTTGAAAGATAAATTTATACCTTTATACATACGCTTTGGTAGTTTAAAATAAAGAATGGAATGCTCCCTCTTTATATACCTATTACATTACCGGTTTCTCGAATTGCATTTCATTTTTATATTTTTATTTAGTTAAGATGAAAGTTTCCTTTAATGGAATTGTAATAAAACTCTTTCTGCTTACCTCGATCAGGACAATTACAAACTTTTAAAAGGGATCAATTTAAACTTACGTCAGTATTCAGTTTATTTCATAATAACTTTCCTTGATTGATTTGAGTTATATAATTTTCTCGTTATGAATTCCTTCAGAACTTATAAGAAAGTTCATTTCAACCCTTTTATATTTAAATTTACATAACCTAATCTATCACGCAATCTAGCAAAAAGCGATTGGCATAAAGTCGTATCGTTTTGTTCATAATTTTGCTAATGTACGGTTATTTGTATAATAAGGTTGTCTTCGTCGTGCCAACACGTTTTTGGTTTCTTCTGTAGCTACTTCAAATACGCAGTAAAGTATTGATTTCGTTCATTCAAGTTGATTCGGATGTTTATACTCCAAAATCCTGCATTAGACAAATTGTTTTATTTATTCAGTGGAACGAATTTTATCTATCCACGAATAACGATTTTCGTATCTGTGTTTTGTTGATATTTTGCCAGTAGATTTTCAAGGTTAGCGAAATTAATGTGGGGTAGTTAATTTTCGTTTCTTGAAAATTAGCTGTATTCTATACCTATATCATTAACTTTTTCATAGACAATTACAAATTAATAAAGTAAAATATTTTTTAATCAAGTTTTAAGTCAAAAAATTAGCAGACTCTAGCCAGATTTAGACAAAAAAAATGCTTAAAAGAGGAAACCTTTCGTACCGCGACCTCTTTTTGTCGTTTTTTCGCTTTAAAGTGTAGTCCTTGATATTACCAAATTATATGAGAAGTTATAAGATGCACCTCTCCCCCTTAAGGATTACACAGACCTTAGAATTCTGGGATTACGTTTACTGCTTTCGACTGCACAATCTGCACATACACGTAAAAGATGATTTACAAATGAGGACCAGCCTAACTGAATTTACCATTTAACTTCTTTGATATAGGTATATATTTTCATCATTATTATTTAATTACATTGCTTAAATTAATTAACTTTTTAAAAATTACTGATGTGGTAGCAGACCCTGCGACGCGGGGGGGGGGCAACTCACCGATTTCCTCATCCTTTCGTGAGATTTTATTTCAAATTTTAAAACAAGGATTGGAGGTAAAACACATCATATGGACTGTTAATTCTACGGTAATGAATTATTATTAACTATTGAATATTTTATTTTAACAAAAGTTACCTACATATAGTTGTATACAGGGTAACTGATTTTTTATTGTCCAGGTTATATCAGCTGAAATATTAAAGGAGAGATTTGTTTAGCATAACCTGATCTATAAAGTAGCGCAAATGTTTTTTTCATGACCAACTTATTTTCCAGGAAAATATCCTACTTGAATTTTTTAAATGGAACAAATTCTGTATATTTTGCGGAATTAAGTTCTAAACTTTACAATGATATATCACAAGTGGCTTTTTGCTTTTAAATTACACTGGGCACTCATGCATTTTTAAAACGTCATACTTTCCAAAATGTAAGGAGAAACGACAACGGATCCAATTTTAACAGAAATGGAATTCTTAACAAGCTTAATTCCCATTATTGGGATGTTGAGAACCCTTGCGTGCGCAAGTACATTTTTCAATTAATACATGGATAGGATAGGGATACTTGGCAACGAAATTTTAGGACCTCATTTTTACGATAGAACTGTGGCTTGGTATGTTGGTATGGGTATATGTTTTGTAAGGCATTAATCTGGCCATACAAAACATTCCCCCGTTTCTGACAACACGGAGATCGATACCAGAAATCAATACGCCATAAAAATTGAAGATCACAAATATGGCGGATACGCCCCCCTCTGATTTGATGCCTAATCGATATGATAAAGTCATCTTCAATCCCTTGGGGGCGAAAAATTGAAGTAGGCACGTAAACCAAGGGCGTACCCAGGATTTAAACTAGAGGGGGGTAACTCATATTACTTTCAAGGAAGGGGGTCAAAGTGAAACACGGCGATTTCTTACAAAATAAACTCAAAACTATTGCAAAACTGTTTTTATTAATCACAGAAAAATGCTTACTGATTCGCAACCCGCCCCGCGGCCCATATTTCTTTTATTCTCTTTCTAGGGGGTGGGTAGCCGCCCTCATGCCTCTCGCTGGGTACGCCCTTGCTACTACTATAAATTAGTTAAACCTTTTAATAGAAAAAGAAATTGTTCCAAAAAGCATTTACCCCTTTTTAAATTTCCATAAATTCATTTTAGGATTTGAGGACAATGAATGAAGGTTAGTAACTAACAATGTGGGTTTGATTCTTTCAATAGAATACTACTATTGAAAAATTATCGAATTATTTCACCCTTTTTAAATTTCCACGAATTCATTTTAATATTCCAGGACAATGTAGGTTAAGTTTTTTCATTAGATTACTACTATAAATTGTTAAACCTTTTAACAGAAAAAGAAATTGCTCCAGGAATTATTTCCTCCTTTTTAAATTTCCACGAATTCATTTTAATATTCGAGAACACTGAATGAAGGTTAGTAAGTAGAAATGTGGGTTAAATTCTTTCAATAGAATACTGCTATAAAATAGTTCCAAGAATTATTTCAGTCTTTTTAAATTTTCACGAATTCATTTTAATATTCGAGGACAATGAATGAAGGTTAGTAAGTAAAAATATGGGTTAAATTCTTTCAATAGAATACTACTATAAAATAGTTATACCTTTTAACAGAAAAAGAAATTGTTCCAAGAATTATTTTCCCTATTTTAAGTTTCCATGAATTCATTTTAACATTCCGGGACAATGTAGATTAAATGCTATAAAACACTATTCTAAAATATTTAAAGTCGCAAAATCTTAAGAATAACCTTTTTAGCATTTTTTTTCCTATCAAAAATAGCATAAGGTGATTCTTTTTAAGTAAGGTTGCCAGATATGACAATAGTTTGTTTTTCTAAATTATTCGTTAGCTAATTAAGATACAAAAAAGACTTTTTGTTCCTTTTGATTTCTGTTCTATCTCCCCTTAAAATTAACGCATCGTATCCCTTTCCACGCTGTATATAATTGAGCAAAGCACTATCTTCTTCAATTGAAATTATGTCACGTCTGACACTAGGAGTTTCTCTCTCTCGATTTTATCTCAAAATAGCAAAGCTCTTACATACAGTGTAAAATTACTCCAAAAAACAGTACCAAAGAACGAACGAACAGATTTGCTACACAAAACCACACTAGAATTAAATAATTTTAATAGACTATGCACTTACCTATGCAGCGTACATTTTAGTGCAGATTACTTCTTGGGACTCTTCCATAAAGCATACAGAATGGATCTGCATTTTAAACGAAGAGCGGAATAAAATTATATCAAATTCAAGAAAATTCCGTAAATAATGACATGACAGATCGTTGACAGCAACATACACAACTACTATTCAATTTATTTCCGATTCAAGCTCAAACTCTGAATTCATTAACCGATACTAGCCCAAGAAACAAAACGTAAAAATTGGAAATTGCAACAATGCGATGTTTGGCACGATAAAGATCCCTACTGGGGGTGGAATTCCCCCAGATTCGGCTAAATTCTAGTAGGGTCGGCCAAATGATCATAGCAATCGGTGCCATGAGGTACGACGGATGCTCCGCCATCCTGATTCCTCGCCCAAACACAAACACAAACAAACACACTTAAAAATTTAGAATGTAGGATTGTGCTGTTTTTCAACTTTTCCACTTACAAGAAATTATAATAATAATAATTGCTACTACCCATTGCCTGGCGAACCAGGCGCCAGAAATTATGAGGCTTAAGTGGGATTACTGATTTTGATATTTTTATAAATAATGTGTTAATAGTACCTAAATTCAATATAATAGCAGTTGTTTATCCCTTTTACTCATTACATCATTTATTGATTATTAAATTAATTTAATTTGAATCCACGTCAAAAGCTTTAAAAGAATGATTTGACTACTCACACTGCTAGTAAAAGAAAAATAGACATACTGTGGTAAGATGCTAAACTGTTAACTAAGGCAGATACGTGATTGCCGATTGTTTATTCGAACACAGTTCTGTGGAACCGCGCCCGTATCACTCAACTCAAATCACATCTCGCGTATGACTACATACAATCGGTGATCACGCGTTTCCTCTTGGTTATAATGTTATCAGAGTACGTACATTTGATCATTTTTCTTTTTTAGCAGTGAAAACATTCAAATCTTTTTTTAAGATTAAGAGGAATTTTTTTAGTTAATAAGACCTTTGATGTAAATTTTAAGTAAAATAATTTCATCGTAAAAGGGAAGAAGGAAGGGGGGAGGGTAAATTTGAACGGCTGAACAACTCTAATTAACTAAGTATATTGGTTTTACTGTTATCATTATAAAAGTATCAATACCAAGCTTACATAATTTGTAAGTCGAAAAATAGAAGTAGCAAAGATTTGGAACTTAAAAAGGCTCTGCAACCCTGAAGAGAGAGGAGTGCATCTTGTAACTTTTCATAAAATCTAGTAATACAAGAACTACACTTTATTAAAAAGAACCACACAGTTAAAACAATACCCAAGATTTTTCGCGGACCATATACAAATACATATTTTAATCCAAAGTGCAAGTCGGCTCTCACACTGAAGCAATATACAACTAGCAACTGGCAACACGCAATATTATTGCTAGCGGATTGTTTACATTGAATTTAATCAGAAGTCTCACAATGGAGCAACTGGGCAACACTTTTGTGAAGCGATAACAAGTTGCTCCAGTGTGAGACTTCTGATTAAATTCAATGTAAACAACTCGATAGCATTAATATTGCGTGTTGCTAGTTGCTTCAGTGTGAGAGCCGTCCTGAGAATGCTATGATAAGGAATAAATCACACTCAATTTTGTATATCTTTTGCAATCCGCATCAATAATAAGTCTTCTGACTACAGGACGTAGGCTATTGTTACTGTTAATAGTGGTGCTTCGATTGGAATGCACATATGTACCAAAGTTACACAGAACAGAAGTGTCTCAGATTCCAATCGCTCGCCCTCTGCAACCGTTTAACTGTAGTACCGTAGTATCTAAATATTTCCTAAGTTATCTGCGTAATCTAGCAAATTGACGAATGAAAGTTATGTTCTTTAGTTAATACTACCTCATAATTGATTTTCATTGAAATCCGTGAGATCTACCCATATTCTTGATAGATTTCTCATGGAATGACCCTATTTGAACTTGTTTTACACGTGAGTTAATGATATCATCCACTCCAAAAATTATCATAATATCTTAATTAACTCACTTGTATCAAAATGACTATTACTGATCTCTATTGTAGGTTCTGATGTTTAATAAGGTCAGTTGCGGTAATTGGAGCGATGTGGTAACTGGAACTTTGCTTAATAAAAGATAAAACCACCGTTAAACGTCTATGAGAATTACGTAAATTTTTATCGACTATATCCTGTACACTCTTCCGATTTAGCTGCGATAATTCCTGAACTATTCCTACAAAAGCCCTAGTTTTTGGGGACATTTCAATTAATAAAAGTTTAAAAGTTTGAAAAATTTCCAATTAATGGACGACTATGCTCACAATTTCAACGTGATATGTATGTAAATCACAGACAGCACCCTAAGACAGACTGTTTCGAGCTATTGGCTCTCTTCAGTTACGGGTAGCTGCCTGTGATTTCCATACATATCATTCGAGCTTATATACCAGATCGGAAATAACATTAACACCGACAAATAATAGTGGTGCCTCCTGCAGGATAATCAGATTTAAATACAATACTGCGCTGGCTGCCTGCAACACGATCTTTGAAGATTTGTCCTGCCAAAACTATTAAAACGTCCAGCTTGCCATTTGGCATTTAAATACAGAAATGTTCAAAGAATCTGTACAGTTTTTCTCAGATTTCTAAAAATGTGACCACACCGACTTTTCTGCATTTTAAAAATATTTCGTTTAAAAAAGAACAAAAATACGTTTGGTAACAAAAAATTACTAGGCCGTCGAAAAAGCCGTCTTCTTGCGAGCAATATATAAAAAATATTTGCTCTAGGATAAATACTTTTTGAGATATTTATATTTCTTTAAAGACGTGCAGGCAGTTTTGATGATTTTTTCAGTTTGAATATTTCCAAAGTTCTGCGTAATCTAGCAAATTGATGAATGAAAGTTATGTTCTTTAGTTGATTACTACCTCATAATTGATTTTCATTGAAATCCGTGAGATCGATCGATTTTAGTGATCGATTTCGCATGGAATGACCCAGGGGGGTTTTTACAATAGCATATTATTATACGAGTTGTATAAGACGGTTTTACAATGGACCACGATTTGTTTGGAGAAGAGGAACTTCTTATAAAACAAGTATAATGTACTATTTTTTATACTTTGCGCAGGCTGCAGCACCGTTCATAGTCAACCCTTTACAGCATTTTATTCTAAATTAATAGGAAAACCCGAACACCGATGCACCACTCGAAGTACAAAGCACCTGATTCTAGAAGAAAACTTTAAGCGACAGAATGGCACTTTATTTGATCGTAAACAAGGGCACGCCACTCAGTCCTAGATTAATTCGTTTTCCTACTATGTGTATGCATTTTATATGTGCACCACAGAACCTGCATGCACATGAGAATTTGGTGTAAGTAACAAACGCTCGAAAGTCACACACTCAATAACTCAGTCATTTTACTATTGTCACTTGCGTATCAAAAGTGTGACTTCTGACCCTGTAAATCGATGTGGGTGAATGAGAGGTGCTTGTTGAATTTTTTAAAATCGTTTCATTACTTGTGAACCGATTTCGAAGAATTTCTTGGTTGACTCAGCTCAGAACTTCGGTCCTACTAAAAAACAACCAAAATATTGTTAAATGTCAACCCCAACTCCCTGCGGGAGTGTAGAGGTTATATTGGCCTGAATGGTTTGTACCTTTTTTTATAAGATTGCGACTGATCAAGGTTTTATTCCAATGTTCTGATACTCCAAGGACTGATACTCAGATTCTCATCAAATTACAAACCTATGAACTTCATTGTCATTTAATAGTTTGTTAATTCACATTATTTTTTTGTCATAATTTCTTTAATGTGCTACATGATTCCTTTGCAGAAGTTTTTCTGAAAGAGTGTCATTTTGCAAAACATCGATTGAAACACTAGTCTCACAAATTCGAGCCCAACACAAAACCTTAATAATGATAAGAGATATGTTCTAAGAGAGAAGGTTGATATTTAAAGGGGGTGCAACGCAAAAATCTTTTTATTATCATTTGAAAATAAAAATTCCAAGAATTAAAATGAAATCCGCACTTGTCTATGATAGTTGTTTGATAATTGATAGTAGTATACGTGTTTAGTGTGTGACGTCATACCCTGACAAACTTCTAGTGGCTGTATCTCGCTTATTAGTTATCTAAAGAATGTGTGGTTTTCAATATTATTCTTATATTTTTTTACTCTAAGTTTTTTTTCACACACCCACTTTAATGCTCATCTCATCTAATCATCATTACGGAGTTAATCACCTAAAAAACTGAAATTGCGAATGCTAAGGTTACCAACGCAATTATTATTCAGAAAAGTGCTACGTGGGTAGTGTTGTAAATGAAAGAACGTTCTCGAAATGCTGATGAGAACGTTCGCGCATGATAAAAACGTATCAAAAGAGCGTTCTCTTGGAGAGCATAATCAAGCACGTTCGCGAACGTTCTCATAATAATTCTCGAAAACTTTCAGAATAATACAGCACAAACGAGCATAAACAAGAACATTAAAAATTGACAATAAAACCGAAATTAAACGATCTTAAACCGCATGCTCACGCAAAATGTACACGTGTTACACGCAGCAGCTAGGAGCATAATCAAGCACGTTCGCGAACGTTCTCATAATAATTCTCGAGAACTTTGAGAATAATACAGCACAAACGTCACAAACAAGCATAAACAAAAACATTAAAAAATCGAGAATAAAACCGAAACTAAACGATCTTAAACCGCATGCCCACGCAAAATGTACACGTGTTTCTCGCAGCTGCTGTCGGAGTCGGTTTTCAAAAGATAGGCAGTTTTATAAGCATACTTAGTTTGCACAATTTATGCCTTTGAAAGCATCATTGACAAGAAATTTGGGTTACCGCCTGGAAGCACCTGTTTTGTTTTTTCTTCTAGTCAGGGCCGGATTTAGATTTGATAAGCTATTTGAGGTATGGAGCCCTTTATAAGTCCAGATGTTATATATCAGTGCCAAATATGATTTTTGGTTACCTAGGGGGTATCCTTGGGGGCCCCCAAGAAAGTTGGGGCCCTAATCTATAGCTTGTGTAGCTTATACGTAAATCCTGCACTGGTTCTAGTTATATAGGTATAAACTTTTTATTTAAATTTGTTATATTTTGTTTATACAAACAGTGACAAATGTTTGTAAAGTTTTTAACAGGTATTACTTGTGGGTTGTGCTTGCGGTAGGTGGGTACTGGACACCGGGCGTGGACACTACGTTGACTGGCGGTTTTGAACACTTTGCCAACCGTAGACACTAAGCCGACCGCAAGCAATGGACACCTTGCACGGTCAGCATATTATCAAAATTTGTTTTAAAGGTCGGCGAACTGTCGGCGATCAGCGTTGTGTCCGGTAGCCTTAAAGATGCATACCTGAGCTTCTAATCTAAATATAATTGGACGTATTCACATGCCATGATCAAAGGTGTCTCTAACCTCTAACTAAAGTTCTAATTAAAATCAACAAAAAGAAGCTTTATCTCATTCTAATAGGTGGAAAAAGATAAGAATTGGTCACAATGGCAATTAAACACATTATTAACTTTGATGAAATAAATAAAGATTATTAAAAGTTTCACAGTTTTATTAAAATATACCTGACAATATTGTTTCGACAGCTATGCTGTCATTATCAAAGGTAATATAATTATAAACAAACACGTCGCTAAGGTAGATACAAAATAGGTAACTAGATAAAATAATAATAATAATAATAAAAATTAATAATAAAAATCATAATTAAACATCTAATACTTCCAGTAACGGAGAATTACTGAGCTCAAGTTGTTCATTCATTAAAGGTACCCTGAGTTTGTGTTTGTATATCTCAAAGGCTTCTAAAATGTCTAATTTGCGTTTGTTATTACAAAAATGTAGGAATTTAATATTATTTTGAGGAGTCATTGTGTGATTTTGTTCTAAAAGGTGTTTGTCGTAATTCGATTTTTAACACCTTTTAGAACAAAATCACACAATGACTCCTCAAAATAATATTAAATTCCTACATTTTTGTAATAACAAACGCAAATTAGACATTTTAGAAGCCTTTGAGATATACAAACACAAACTCAGGGTACCTTTAATGAATGAACAACTTGAGCTCAGTAATTCTCCGTTACTGGAAGTATTAGATGTTTAATTATGATTTTTATTATTAATTTTTATTATTATTATTATTATTTTATCTAGTTACCTATTTTGTATCTACCTTAGCGACGTGTTTGTTTATAATTATATTACCTTTGATAATGACAGCATAGCTGTCGAAACAATATTGTCAGGTATATTTTAATAAAACTGTGAAACTTTTAATAATCTTTATTTATTTCATGATTATGGAGTTCCACAAAATAAGGCTGGAAACAATAAACAACATTATTAACTTAACTAGTGAGATTTAAATATGGCCCAACGAGTTTAATATTTTCCAATTTTCTATTATTGCAATACTTTTCAACACATTACCTTGCAACAGTGAAATTAACTACAACTACTAGCATTATAAATGAGAAGAGGAAAATTGGAGAACATTTGAGCATTTTCAGCATTTTGAGAAATTTCAAGAACTTTTGAAATTATCTTTATTTTGGGTATAGCTTTGCAAGTTAAAGGTATATTCTCCAGCCCTGCTCACGTTTGTTCTCCGGAAATATTCTCCAAAAATAAATGCTCGAGCATTTTCCAACTCTATACGTGGGTAAACGCATTCAATCAATTTCGATGTCCGGGTTAAATCAATCTGTTCTACGAACATTGTTAACGTCAACAATTCCTGGCACCACCATCATCCTGAGGACATCTAACCAACCATCTACAACTCAACATTTGGTCTCTTGTGCGGTAACATCACCAAGGGACCGTGAATGAAGATCCAACCAACCAAGATCCAAGCAACCATCAACAACTTTACATCTGGTCCTTCAAACCGAGAAGGATCGTGCACTAGTAAATGTTTTACAAGCATTTACTACATTACCAGTGAAGTCTTCACGCTGGACTTTACATTTGATTCTTCGAACCAAGAAGGATCCTATCAAGTAAATGTCTTACAAACATTTACAATTAGTCTAACCGCCTTGCCGAGTTAGAAATAAAGTCTTCACGCTGGACTTTACATTTGATTCTTCGAACCAAGAAGGATCCTACCAAGTAGATGTCTTACAAACATTTACAATTAGTCTAACCGCCTTGCCGAGTTAGAAATAAAGTCTTCACGCTGGACTTTACATTTGATCCTTCGAAACAAGAAGGATCCTACCAAGTAGATGTCTTACAAACATTTACCATTAGTCTAACCGCACTGCCGCGTTAGAACACACACCACGAAGGACTTTACAATTTGGTCCTTCGAGCCTTTGGGTAGTTCATTTGAAATCTACAGACGTCAAGATGTCCACCACCAACATGGAACAAATGAATCAACTCAGCAGCCAGCAAGAGCAATTGGGCCAAAACATTGCTCAGATTCTAACCAACTCCAAGAAGGATGCTACATCCCGAAAAACAGAAGCCTACATCTCTAACCGCCTTGCCGAGTTAGAAAAACTATGGAAAGAAGTTCAGGAAAAGAACGAGATAATCCTGTCCCTCGATCTTCCTCAACATAGTTACTGTACAACAAAATACGTCAACCAGATCGAAACAATTTATAAGGAAGCCTCAAACCACCTTATGAAATGTCCAAGGGCACCTTCATCACGAATTCCCAGCGAGAAGACACCGACAGGGAATGCCCTTGCAAACAACTTCAGGAAACAACATGGAGAACCATCCGTCATCATTCACTATTATCCAGTGGCATTACCACCATCATCATCATATCGATGTTCCTGCTGCTGTTCTGGGGTACTCGTCGACTTTGGAAAAAATATCGTCATGTCCAATCAACACGAACTCCACCTGCAGAAGAAACGCCACCCAGCCATCCTGAGATGATCGAGCTCCGGCCGTTAAGATCACAATCTCCCCATTCCGAGAGCCGCCAGAATGTTTAAAACTAAACATAAAATTTAATTTTTTTTAATTTCTTTCAAAAAAATAATGTAACATTGAAAGGTTAATAATTTCTAGGCCAACTCACATTTCAAAATATGAACAAATGCTTTCTTGCAATATAAACACATTTTTTCTAATAATTGCAAGATATGCTTACTAGTTAAAAATAGTAGGTTAGTATAAAATGCTATTATGCTAAAATAATCACTTACTTAAAGAGGAGTTGGTTAGAATCTGAGCAATGTTTTGGCCCAATTGCTCTTGCTGGCTGCTGAGTTGATTCATTTGTTCCATGTTGGTGGTGGACATCTTGACGTCTGTAGATTTCAAATGAACTACCCACAGGCTCGAAGGACCAAATTGTAAAGTCCTTCGTGGTGTGTGTTCTAACGCGGCAGTGCGGTTAGACTAATGGTAAATGTTTGTAAGACATCTACTTGGTAGGATCCTTCTTGTTTCGAAGGATCAAATGTAAGTCCAGCGTGAAGACTTTTTTTTTTTTTTTTTTTTTTTTTTTTTTTTTGCCTTTCCGGCTCGAAGACCAAATTGTAAAATCTCTTGGTAGATTTTACGTTAAAGCAGATTGGTACTACGACCTTTCTGTGGTCACCACTTCTTCATAAGGGTGACTGTTATTTTTACCTCCTTAGGTAATCAATACCGCTTGGTATCAGATTCTAAAGGAGATAATGATTGATTGATCAGTATACGTTACTAATGATTTATTTGAAAATTCCCTTTGTTTATATACAAATTATAATTATTTTTATAAATCTGTGATGCTAAAACATTTACATTAATTACATTAATTGACAAGAAATTTTTATTCTAACATTTTGTTATTTTCTGGTTTGTCTAGTTAGCTCTTTAAGTAAGTGATTATTTTAGCATAATAGCATTTTATACTAACCTACTATTTTTAACTAGTAAGCATATCTTGCAATTATTAGAAAAAATGTGTTTATATTGCAAGAAAGCATTTGTTCATATTTTGAAATGTGAGTTGGCCTAGAAATTATTAACCTTTCAATGTTACATTATTTTTTGAAAGAAATTAAAAAAAATTAAATTTTATGTTTAGTTTTAAACACAATCAAATAATTGCGTTATGTTGAAGCTTTGTCTGAAAACTCAGAATAGGCTTAGAGCTAAAAGCAGCCTTTAACCACTTGATACATCTGGAAACAAATCTTTTACTTTTCGATGTGCTTTTAAATAGGTTCCAGTTCAATAGTAACTTCCATTTGCAAAGAGATGTTGTTAAAACATGAGCTATAGTAAAGTAGTAGAAACGAATATATTGAAAATCTACAATGTTTTTTTGGTGTTGGAGTCTTCTTCATTAACGAATTAGAAGTTACATTAAATTTTATTGCAGATTCCTGTTTAATATGTTTACTGCACTCATTTAAACGTTTCTCAAACTTCACAGACAATTCCATTTACGAGAAACGTATTTTCTAAAAATTGGAAAATCACCAAATAAAAAACAAAAGTCATCTAGTATACAAAATATATCCTCTTCTGAAATCCCAAACATAAAAAGGAATTATAAGAAAATTATTTCTTAAGAATTATAGCATCACTTACAAACTGGAATAGGCATCTATTTCTTAACCTACACGTAAAGCTGCTATAATTAGAACTTCTTCAACACAAAAAAAAAGAATATTAATAAATGTATCTGGTGCAACCCATGTATCTCTATTTTAAAGCTTCGTGTGAATCCGCAACAGCTTTTTTTTTGTTTTACAGAATACCGTCTAGTATCCTTAATCAAACTCTTCATCATCGTTAAGAATAGAAATCCACTAACTTAAGTACACAGGATGTTCTTAATTCTAATTCTGTAATTAACTACGAAGGAACAGGTTTATTAAAAGTACACTTCGACGAGTTGTTAGAGTCACTTCATGGTACTCGTAAGTAAATAGAGAAGAGCTTACTACAGATCTCCATTTCTATTAGTGCTTTTTATAATATAGGAAACTACTTTTAATAAAATAATTTAAGTAGGTACATATATATTTAATAGAATTAATTTACAGGATATGTAATTTTTTGCTATATGTACTTATATAATGTAATCAATTTTTACCTTTTACTTTATGTTTATAAATTCAAAATTGTTATCGTTTGGTAATGATATTCGTTTTATTTATGAAACACAATAAGCTATTGCAGATGATCTAATATAATAATTTAAAAGATAGTTGATTGGGTTTCGTGTGAAAGTGTGACACAGTTTTATAACCTAAATATATGGAGTGGTGATCTGAATAAGAAATTGGGGTTGTCATTTAAAAAATTAATGATGACGTCATAACGCAAATAAAAAGGTCAATAAAAAACTAATTTTTACGCAAGAAGTATCTTTTAAACAAAAAACTTTTTTCAAAAAAACCTTAAATAACAAATTTAAGAGCTTTCCGTACAATTGTTTCTCCGCTCTGTATGTAAACATATTTACATACAAACATAAATATAATTTTTTGATGATGATATAGTATACTGTGGAAAACAATAATAACTAAAGGTCAAAATTAATATCACTAGGTATACTCGATGGCTCAGTACGGAATAGTCAGACTTTGATGATAAGCTTCTCAAGTTATTAGAAACATAAAACTTAGTAACATTTTTGATTAAATGCACTTGAAAATCCGGAAAATCTAGCAAAACGTTTTTAGAAAAGTGTGTATGGTACTAGGTCAGTGATAAATACAGACCTTTCAGAATTCAAATTGAAATTTACACCGTTGCCAACTAATCAAGACAAAACGTAGTTATTCTTGTATGTAACATAATGAAGATCAGGGTTATTACATTAAAGATAATCGGTACAGTGAACTTTTGAAACTTAATATTAATAGAAGTGTCACTAGTTCAATAGATGTAATAAGTAGTAAGTAACAACTAATAAACAATATAAATTACTGACGGTGCTGTATTGGCGACAAAGTTTTATAATAGCAAATTAAAAACATTAACATTCTATTTTACCATAATTTTAATAACGTTTTTATTTTTACTATTCAATTTGAAAACATTGGTTTAATTGACACTGCCTACAATGAGGTATTTTTGTAATTATTTAGAGTCAATTCATAGGTTGATAAGAAACCAATAATAGGGTAAGAACCTAACGCAATTATTCAAGACGAAGGCTAAATTGTGAAATAATAGAATTCCAGGATTATTAAGCCAATCATTAAAATCTGTTTATCTTCCTGTCAGTACCAGATACATGTTTAATAATAAGAGAATGTTCCATTTTTAAAACCAGCAATTATTTATTCTTTCACCCCTATTGATCAATTAATCTAAAGCTCAACGAATCGTTAGATACTGCATAACGTCAGCAGAATATTGAAGGTTTATAAAAAAAAATTATAAAAAAATGCTTTTGTTTAGACTATGAAAATTAATTATACCCTTCTTTGTTGCAGGTAAGTTTCTACAATAAATGGGCCAAATAGTTTGTTGGTAAGACTAAGAGCTATAATTATGGAAAATGAACTTTAGCAATTAAGATGAAAAACATGATTTAAATACAGCAAATAAAACAACAGACTATTAATTCAATATTTGTTCCGAATAGGAGTAACCGGTTAAAAATTTATAAAATTTCAATGTAACTGAATATTTTTTTCCGCCAATTCTAGAAGAACATGGAAACGTAACCTACCTATCAATCGAAATATGTTCATTGTTTTTTTTTTGTTTAAACTTATAGCGGTTTTTAATAAAAAGGTAAGTAAGTGTAGCACACCATTCATTCTATGCCAAATCATCACAGCTCACAACCTGATTACATCAGATTTTCGTAAAATTTGGTAGGATGGTAGAGGATATAAAGTAACTTATTTATGTAAAGTTATAGTTCAGTCATACACAGTATTTATATAGCAGGGCTGCAAACATGATGAAAAATGTAAATTTTTGCTTACAAGATGAACAAAAACAATTAACAAAACAACATAACTATGCTTCTAATTATTGTAGAACTTTCTTTTTAGGCTTGTTTTAAAGGTAATGCAGCAAAGTGTTGATAAAAAAAATTTTATAATAAAATATTGAATTTATGATTCCAAGGTCACATGATGTGACCTTTGACCTTGAATATCTAAGATAGTGTATCTTCAATTTCTTTAGGAATACAGTATGTTATACAGCTAGATGTAGTCTCTCCTTGTAGTCTAAGATAACCGAATAAAATGTATTTTTTATGAAATAAAATATGTTACCAAAAGTAACGTAGATGAGTTGCCTAAATAAATTTGTTCAAGGATATTTTTAATTAAAAATTCAATATTTAATTTTTTTAAATACTTTCACCGATCTCGTAACCAAAAAAACAAAAAAGAGGCGGGCCCAGTTGCTATGCCCCGTCCTTTTCTATCGTATTGGACAGTACGCATAGACCCTCTCTCTCGCACAATTTCAAACGACGGACGTAGTGTGAGCAGCTG
Organism: Agrypnus murinus; assembly: GCA_929113105.1. NCBI lineage: Eukaryota > Metazoa > Arthropoda > Insecta > Coleoptera > Elateridae > Agrypnus > Agrypnus murinus. Next base: position 35,541,994 of record OV816024.1, read on the forward strand.
TCATTCTGCGTCCCCCTCTATCTCACTGAATAGAATGGGTCTATCTCTCTCTCGCACGCTTCGATTTAAAGTTAAAATTTTAAACCCTTGCAACCCTGACTCTTGAACGGTTTTTTGCAAGCAACCTTATACTATCGTTTTGCAAAAAATAAGCTTTATTTTGACATATAATTTATTTGGTTACTCGATCGGTGAAGGTATATCACTTTCAATTCACTTATTTAAACTTGGCAACTGTATAGCCTTGAACAGAAAAAGGTAAGCAACCCTATGTTTGCGTCTTCTGTAGGGTTTGCACTTTCAATTAGTGTTAATTTTTTTTGGTTACGAGATCGGTGAAAGTATTTAAAAAAATTAAATATTGAATTTTTAATTAAAAATATCCCTGAACAAATTTATTTAGGCAACTCATCTACGTTACTTTTGTTAACATATTTTATTTCATAAAAAATACATTTTATTCGGTTACTCGATCGGTGCTCAACGACATCAATAACGGATCCTATACTATTGGTGAAAGTTTCATTTTTGGAAGTCTTTGGGAACAGGAGTAGAAAAATTATTAAGAATGGTAGTTACACACTTCTTACACATAACATGCATCTGGTATGTCAGACAAGAGTATTGTATCAGGCATTTAGTACATATCTGTGTAAAAATTTGCAAATATCTATAATTATCTACTAAGACAGGTATAGGTATGATGTTGCACCTGTACCTGCAGATACAGGTAGCCATACAGGGTGTACCAGACAAAAACGACACATTTTATCACCGAAAACTCACAAATGAACAAAATACATTACATGATTTTTACGATTAAGTTTTATTTTGTGTTAATCTTTTTCAGCTTTGTTTTAATCTTTCCTCACTTCTACAGGGTGTTAGAAAATAATTTCAAAGTTAAATTCTTCTACTTTTCAAAAATCTATAAATTATTAACTTGCTCTTTATGATTAGAGAAGTCATTAAAATTTATAAGAAACGGTATATGTACCATTTTAAATTGAAAAAAAGTAAAAATACAACTTTCAGTTTTGTAAAACTAATAGCGTTTTCGATTTATACGCACTAAGATTGCCCTGGTACCCAGCAAATTCTGAAATAGTGCGAATTAGCACAAACACCGAGCATGTATAAAAAGAACCATAAATCGAACGAGCGGGTGTCAACAAACAAAACAACCTAACCTCAACTCTATGAAATACAGCACGTGCTCTGAGCAGTTTTTATTGTGCAATCGATATTTGACACGTTGTATTGCTCTATTACATTATGTTTAGTTTCAGTTGATGCACAAGAAAATCAGCGGTTGCACCAGCCACACCATGAGTTCTTCGACCTCGTGCTAAAAAACTTGTACGAGTGCATGTTTTATGCATCAGCTGTCGCTAAATCGAACACTCGGCGCCTGCACTGAGTTAGTGTGAACCGAAAAGTATAAACCGAACGGTTGTACAGCATCTGTTGTAGTACGTGCAGTATCGGTGCATATAAATTGAAAACGCTGTAAATCTTTTAATATAAGTTACATTTTCTAGGTTAAGTTAGGAAATTATGTTGAAGGTTAGATTAGAGGTAAGGTACAACGTCGTACATACAAAAGTACGTGTGTATATAATTAAATATGTGCTTAGGCACATAAACACATTAGCATATAGGTACATAAGTACACAAGTACATATGCACTTAAACTGAGAAATTAGCGCAAAGTAGTGAAAATCACATAATTCCATTTTAAGTATTTTGTTTAGTCAGTAGACGGTGTTAAAATGTGTCACTTTTGACTGGGACGCCCTGTATCTGCAGGTACAGTACAATATCATACATATACACATGTCTTAGTAGATAATATTTGCAGATATATACCTGATACAATACTCTGGTGTGAACTACCAGATGCATGCTTTGTGTAAGAAGTGCACTGTAAAAAGAATAAGTAATTTTACCCACAACTAATGTAAGTATTACCTGAATTAATAATGTAACTTTACTCTTAAATTCAGGTAAAAGAAAACTTACACTATTATTAAGAGTAAGATTGCACTTTGTCATGTATTTTTACCTATATGAGTTTTATTACCCACAATAGTGCGGTAAATTTTCAGTATCTAGTGTATCTTTCCACTAGTTATGTTTAATTTTATTTAATACAGTGTCGAAATACCCGTTGAAGGTATTTTTACCACCAGCACGCTTGCCCGCGTAACCACGTGACGGTTGTTGAAGATTCTGCGCATTCTTAGGCATCAGCAACAGCAACTTCGATTACGTTTGAAGTTTGTGTTGGTTGCTAATAAGTTTGCCAATAATAGTTGGTTTTGCATTTATTATAATTTTATCTTTAATATGTATTTGGGTAAGTATCATTTTCATTAAATATGTAACAATATAGTATGTAGTTATAGGTTATCTGTATTCCTTGATTTGATTATGCAGGTACAAATAACAATGTACGACTGGAACCTTTTGTAAAAAACGAGTAACTACTATTAAGGATTACAACAGTCATCAGTATTTACATAGGAATGTTAGAGGTGTCCGAGCAGATGTTTGCGATATACTGTACCATAACTCTTGCTTTTACTTTTTGTTTTGTGGTTTACTTATTACTTATTGTGTTCATTTATTATGCTTGTTACTGTTACTTATTACTGTTTTATTATTTTGCTTATTACTTTTGTGTAAAGAAAATACATTTTACAAGAAATAAACATTTTTTTCTTTCAATTCTAATGTTTTTATCAACCATTAATTTTACACCTAGTTGGGAGAAATTTTTTCTTATTAAAGGGTAAAATTACATGCCAGGTTAAAACCTATTTTACCCTGAGGGTGAAAAGAGTTTGGGTAATTTTCCCCGAAAGAGTAAATTTACACAATTGGGAAACTGAAGATTACCACAAAAGGTAATTATACTATTAGTAAGGTAAAAGTACATTGGGTAGTAATTTTCCACTAAAAATTGGAGGAAACTTAGTTGCCTCCAATAATTAGGGTAAAATTACCCAAACATTTTTTACAGTGTGTGTAACTACCATATTTAACAATTTTTTCTCCTGTTCCCAAAATGAATGAGACTATATCTAGTTGTATAACAGATGGTCATGGTATTAATAATACCGTGCATCACTGAGGGCTATAACTTTACGAACATAAGTTACTTTGTGTCCTCTACCATCTTACCAAATTTCAAGGAAATCTGAGATGGTCGGGTTGAAAAGTTTATTTGTGATGATCTGGCATGGAATGATTATGATGACATGAAGTTTAATATTTTATGAATAATAAAATTCTTATAGTATTAAACTGTTAATATGCACAGAATAGATGATATTCAATTTCACACAGATCAATAATAATTAAACATATTTGAACCATTAAACAAAATTAATAAAACATATAGGAAGTAATTAAATCTATTTTTAATTAAGTATTCTTCATGTTTAAAATAATGGACCAATGAATAACTAACAGTTATTTAGGACTGTCTCGTTTGTATTAGAACAAAAGGTACATTGACCTGTTTGTGTTGTTTATTGTTAGTGTTTCGTTTTCAAAGAAAATGCTAAGGTTACGTTATAGCTAAATAAAACTTTTCCCTAATGCAGTAATAAAATATTATATGAATGTAAACACCCCATTTCTTTCAGTCATCACTCATTCTTAATATACAGACTAAAATCACAAACAAAATGAAATGTGATACCGTCAGTGTGTATAATTGCCGAAATTTTTAAACCTTCTGTTTAGTTTGTTAAACAAGGCATTTGATCTAATAGTGAGGTAAGTCGTGATACGTTCCAGAAGCTTCCAAAAATATACCTTTTTATCACAGTTAAGTGAAACATCCTGTATCTTGCAAAATATTTTACGTTAACAACGTGTTTACCTTAATATTAATCTAGATCAGCGTTTCTCAACCGATGGGTCGCGTAATTTATCGTAATAACTTTTTTTTGCATTGTACAGAAATGGTATTTTACTTGAAAAGAAATCACTTTTTCGGTAATTACCAGAAGGTGTTAAACTTTAAAAAGTTCGAAATACGCTTAAAATTATAATTTCAAACCAAGCACTATATACTACCGATGTTTTCTTTAAATCTTATGTTATAAAGAATTGGGTTGCACAACTAGAAACAAATACTTTGGGTTGCGCGGCAAAAAGGTTGAGAAACGCTGATTTAGACTAGTCTACTTTCATATTTTTAACAAAAGTTCAATGAATACAGTCAAATGATGTGAAACATTCATTGGTCGGAAAAATATCTAACCTGTATAAAATAAATAAAAAAGAAAAGAAACTCTTCGCAAAAATCTTTTAAAACAAAAAGAAGTTATTTTTTAACTTTGCTGAATTGTTTAAACTGATCGCATAAAATCTAGAAAACCTTGAGAAAAAAAGAATCCAAAAGAAAAACTTTATATCTAACATTAGAGTGAATAAAATTTTATTTGATGTTTATGTTCCAGTCGTCTTCCATTATTCAATAATTTAGAATACAGCCTTCGTTTTTCCACTTTATGTTTTATCCTGTTAGGTGTACAACATTCTTCAAAGATAAAATATGGTTTGTGCATACATTTCGTTTTTTAGATGTAAAAGATTTTATAGTTTTAACAAACATCTTTTTTATAACGTTACAAGAAGCATCCTAAAAGTTTACCCACCGTTTTTACTAGATTGCTTATTGCACTATTTTGCATACTTTGCTAATGCAAACGTATTGTAATATTAAAAGATTTTATAGCAAAAATAAACTGACAACGCTTCAAACATGTAATATTAAAACTACTATATAAACTTATTTTTTAACTAAACCGAAATATAAGTCGATTTTTTTTTTTTTCGGGTTACTGTAGCTTTAGTATTTAGTTGATTAGAATAGCTACTAACCAATAAGGCCGGTTTTTCGAACCTTAAAATGACAGGGGAAATGGCAAACACAAGACCAAGGAAATTCACCAATACAGGAAAACGACCAGGAGAAATTCACAAAGCCAGAAACAGGAACCAGCACCTGTACCAGTTAAACCGAAGAATGATCCCACAATTGCACTGTTGATTAAACGGAAATACTAGATGCGACTGCAACTCTGCACATTTAAAAAAACTGTTTTAAAATACCTTTAAACTAAAAAGTTAATTTGAGTATTTATAATGTTGGTGCTCGCAATACGAACCTTGAATTTAAGTACGCTGTTCAAAAGAAAGCTGCTTTTATGTCAGGTTTTTTCTTAAACTTTGCACCGCGTAGTGACGCCTGCTGTAACTCCGTTATAAAGACTACTTAAATTTATACTGCGTAGTTGCGTCTTCTGTTATATTAAATATGGATGGAGAATAGTCTCCTTTAGTTAGTGTGTATGTTTATGGGCGACAAATTTGGGTGGCCGATTTCTTCTTTACCCACAATGGCCACCGTATCTTGCAGGCAACTAAAAGTAAAACAACTTTCGCTTTCTATATGTAATGCAAGTTAAATATAAAATTTTAATCTTTAATGATATCGTATGCTATTTGCAAGTAGGAACTATTTGTATGAAATAATAGTAAATATAAAAATGTAAATATAAAATTTTAATGTTTTTGATTTAATATGTCATACAATTACTTTACTGTAATAATTTTATAGGAAGTATTAGCGCTGTTAATTCTAAGAATTAGATCAATTGGGTGACAAGAAATAGGTATTTATTATTTTTGGAAATATCACATTTAATTCTAGAAAATGTACAAGAAACACTATATCTTATTTTAGTTATCTTCTGACTAATTTAACGTTTGATTCACGTGCATAAAAGGTTATATTTAAAATAAATGGCATTTGGTGGAATCATAATAAGCAATAATTTTAATTTAAAAGACACATTAGAGTAAGTCTTAAGAGGGTTTCTACTAATTAACAATATATAGCGCAGAATAGAAATTTTAGACTCGTAGATATTATTACTATTTCTTATTTACTTATTACGGGGGAACTAACAGCTCATGTCGTATGTCCTCCAACATGCAGTACAATCACATACAATTTAGATGATCGAACTTTTCAATTTAAAAAAATCCTGCCGCCGCAAGTGGGATTTGAACCCACGACCTTTGGAACACAAGTGGCGCATCGTCTACCGCTGGTTTACTATTTATTATTATTACCATCTTATCTAATTGTTGAATTAAAATAATGTATTCTATCAATCAAAGTATAAATACTAACTGCAGCGTACAACATGCCGCGATTATTCAGATTGATAGCAGCCGCTAACTAAAATTCGAGCAGTTCACGATTGCGTCCGCTACCTGCATATAACCCGACACGACCTAAGTATGTGTGTAGAAAGAAACATTTCCTATTTTATGTGCCTTGATTTTAATCAAAATACAAATATTGCTTTGTAGCGCTAGGCTGGATTTGGAATTATACAGTTAGCGCCTCCTACAATTTGTCGCTGCCGACTTTTGAAATAAAACATTATCAGTTTGTTTCACCCATCATCCCATAAACAATCAAATACCTCAACAACTTTATAACGTACAAAAATGCTGTAAAATCAATCGTGACTGAAGTTTACAGTTTTTTTAATTTATATTCTTTTTATGGTCTGCTCCACTCCTTAATTCAATTCTATTCGTGCACCGAGAATTGCAGTGTCTGATTTATATTATTTATGTGCTAGAAATAACTTAAATAATATAAATAATACGTTGAAAGTATTATAAATAAGCGTACGCTTCAGAAATATTTCTGTCAATAACTATATTATACATTTCCAGAATGGTGGAAAGGAGTCATCAGAAATGCGACCAGTATGCAATAACTGACATTAATCATAACAAAAAATAGCTATTAAAATATTTTTAGACTCATAAGTGTCACTTTAATACCAATATATGCGTAAATACAGAATATGTTTACTATATTGGCAATTATGGATTAAGTAATGATTTCGATATACTTTTCGATAATTATGAGCAAAGTATTTATGTATACTAATAAAATGAGTTTGCTGATTTTATCTGCTTGAAATGTATACATTTTTTGTGTTTTCGTTTTATTTCGTAAAAGCCCTTTGAAGTCTGAACTTCCTGCTAATTCCACATTCAAGTGTATTTAATTCAGAAAACCTTGCACAACAATAATAAATTGCATACCTACAAACAGTTGTGTAATAACACGATTGCTTGCCATTAGCATTGATCAATTGATCATGCCAATATTCTGTTTTAATTTTGCATCAAGCTAAATGTATATTAGTTCAACCTACGAGTTCTTTGGCTTCGATCCATGCTTATGCAATTAAGATTACGAAAACATTTCCGTACGTAGGTTTCAAACTTTGGACAACTGAATTAGTTCCTCTCTCGGCCATGGAGACGTTCTGTAGGTGCATTTGCATATCGAGATACGATTTAACTTTCGAACACGACGGAATAATTTCCGCTATCTTAGATATGAACAGGGTGCTTTATGTGTTAGTGATGGCACAATATTTCCATAAAGTTCTTCTAAATCTACAATAAAATGAAACAGATAAGGTAAAATAATGTTTTCTGATAGTTATAAAAGACGAGGTTAAGTTGCTTTTATTGTTTCGCCGATTAGTTTGCTCCCTTTGACGTGAAAACTTTTTATGTTCTAGTTTGAACGACATGGATTTGCTTTTCAAGCCACTTAACTCGATACTTTTACGATTAGAATTCTATCGTAGAGTTATTAAGTATTACTTTCATATTTCCGGAAAATCCCTTTACGTTTCTAATTGGAAACTATTAAGATTACAATTTACAAACACAATCATGCATTGCAATTTAACAAAAAAAATTATAACAAAAAAATCCCTTGCGAAAATGTTATAAAAAGTAACGTGGGTGCGTGTTGCGTATATGCAATTTATAACACCGCTAGAAAACCAGAAGGTAAAAGAAACGACCCAGACTCCGATGCAGAAGTGGTACCAGCCAGACAAGTCCTTTTAGTATCACATTGCAGCTGTTGCTATGGTGGTTTTTGTTGAACGAAGCTGCATTGGCGTGGACGTAGTATGAAAATGAAGGGAATTAAAAATGTAAATGCCGCGATAAAAATTTCACTAATAATAATAACCGTTGAATTTCATTAGCTTATCTATAGAAATGGAGAAAGTCTGGATTTTTCAAATTATCCGGCCCTGAAATTAGTTCCAGGTCACTAAATACTTATTTGTTTTATAAAACTTGTTAGCATACTTGTCTTACACTGTTTAGTAGGAGTTAATGCAATTTGAATAATGTACTACTCTGGTTAAGTTAACAAATAAACCAATAAAAGAAAGCAGCAGCTATCTTGAGTACTTCTTTTTAGTCGTTTGTTCTATCGCGTAAGGAATGGGTGCTGAAAGCATTTACTATGTACTATTTACATAGCTGTTATCATATTTATGATAGAAGACTAAATGCTTTTAATGGAATGTTCAGTGCATGCATGTTAATAGAGAAACGATAGTGAAAGAATTACAGATAGCATGCATTATGTTAATGCGAAGAATTGTAGAAAGAGATGTATAAAGGAAAAAAGTGTGAAAATAACTACTTACGCTTAGTTAGGTGCAGGAGTTACAAGAGTCAAATCGGCTGTGTTTAGTTGGAACATATTGAAGAGTTTGAAAAAAAGAGTTGCCAAAAAACGTTTGATATCTCAGATACCGCAGAATCTTCAGTCTACATACATTGTGAGTCAAGCATGATCTAAATAACTTAATAGTAGAATATGCACCGTCAATATGCATTTGCGGACGCTAGGTAAAAATACGAATTTCTTATAAGAGCGCCTCGATGTTGTCATTACATAGTGTAAATGTATGAGTTTGATTTAGTAGAACAGATAATTGTATGTAAGATATGATCTAAACGGTTACGGCATATTTAGATTTGATTACACCAGATTTGACCTAAACTGATTTGATCTACGTTATTTTATGAATAAACAAATTTTATTGAAAAACAACAAACAAATGTAAAGTTTAGTACGGAATCGATTTGCGGGATGGGACGTTTCGGGGCGACCGATCCGGTGCAGGCGGTTCGGCGCAAGGACGTTTCGGCGCGGGACTTTTTGGCGCGAAAAACCTAATCATAAATTTGACGTTGTTTTAACATAAACCCGCGGAAGAAACTGTAACGTTCAAACTTTATAGATTTATTCTGTCTGGACAAAAGTGCAATCTTTAATAAATTTGGATTTTGTTTTCATCGACTCAAATCCGTCTAGAAATACATAACAATGACTAAAACAAAAATTTATGAAGATTTTACTAAGGATCTTGTTTTCTGGTCGTAATCTGACAGATACATGGTTTGATCACACAAACAGACATCTTTGGAAATTTGAACAATTCTGCATATTTTTGTGCATGATACGATACGAAAATAGTGTAGGTACACATACATACACTACTTTTTTCTTCAACCGTAGCTGATTTATTACTTCGAAGTGCACTTCTAAAACGATTACAAGCTGTAACCTCAAACTGTGAACTGGGTGATGATCAGATGAGGGCTTTCCTACGCAAACACTAAATTTTCTGAACTCTCGTTGTATTATAAAAGTTCGCGATTAATGTAATTCTTACTTCTTAAGGCAGACTTATGAAATTGATAAATATAAGTACCAAGTACTAGAACCAAAATTTCTTTATTTAAATTAATATTTAATAAAACTAACAATAAGAATAATTTATTAGAACAGATTTAGAATAATATTAATTATCAATATTTATTATTCACTGCGTGATGCTGGATGATGAGCTACGTTCCCAACTTTAGATAATAGCTTAGGCTCGTTCTTAAGCACCCTTTTGATATTCTTGACTCACATTGGTCATCTGCTCGTTATCCCCGACTCTCATTAATCAACAGATCGTTGCATTTTGAAAAGTCGTTATATTATGAATCTCATAATGCAACGACTTTTGCATATATAATAGTTGAATTAGAATACAGGAGTAGGCAAAAACATATTAACCCTCCACTTATAAAAGGTGTCCAAACAAATAAACAATTTACAGTACTGATTTACAGAGAAATATTCCAATATTTCAATAGTGTTTATTACGTAATCTTAAAGACTTTCTAGTAAACACATTTTCTAGTAAAACAAAAACATTATTGTTTTCGTGCTTGGCTGCATAAAATAAAATAGTTTTCTAGTAACTTTAATTTTTGTTGAAGTTACTGGTTAAATTATCCGCTACTAGTCTACACCGCTAAAATACATGTATCAGAAAGAGTACAGCAAACCTAAACAATACGTATACTCGCACCGAAACGACCTCGCGCCGAAATGTCTCCGCGCCGAATCGGTAGCGCCGAAATGTCCTAGACCGTACATCTATGTAAGAATAGGTTCAGAATGTGGTCCTTGAACTTCTTGACAATAAAAAAGTCTATTCTGGAACTCCTATCCAGCAAGTCCCTCTGGTGTTTTTGTTACATGTTTGCACTATTCAATAATGCAAGTCCCCTTGGTAGTGATAGTTGAGTTAGATTGTTCAAGATATTTGTCTTGCACAAAGTGAAAAGAAATTTCAAATGAGCCGTCACTGGACCTACCGTGCCATTTAAAATTATACACGCGATCGCTAATGTGATTTCGTAACTTAGGTGGCAGCAGCAAGGTGGTAGTAAGTGAAGTCATTGCCACACCAGATTCAATACCAACTGCTACGTTAACTATTTTTTATTTCGTCATAAAACAAAATTTAAAATAACTATTGTCTCTTCAAGAATGACAAAGCGATATGCAAATCTGCGATGACAAAAGGACTTTTATTAACTCCCTGCGTATACATTACATGTAGTAAGAAAATAACAACATTACGTGAAAAAGTATTTTTTAGATAATAAGTCCTTATTCCTTTCAAGACAAAGGAAATATTCAGGTAGCTTGGTGTTAATGACTGTGTTGCCAGATATTTTTTCAATTTTGTTCTACATATGTTTTGTTACAGAACATACAACATAACATAAAGTAGTTATGTAAGAAACAATGTAATAGTGGGTCTAGGTATGTATTATCATTTTACAAGAAAAGAAAATAAACTTTGATAAATATAAGGACTACTCTATCAAAATTATAGACGATAAAGAGGATTATGATAATAATACTTCATTCAAAACAGAACATGCAATAATCTATCATAGCTGAGTTTCGTTAGAATATGGAGAACTAAGAAGAGTTGGATTCAACAGAGGGATAATAGATGAAAATGAAAATATTGACAGGATATGGGTGCAAGAATGGGTGCAAAGAGAACATTCTAAGTACTTAGTCATATCACAACAGTAATTATCATATATTAGACAGCATAAGTGATTTCAGTGCTTTCTTCTAGAAAAATATAGTACAGGGATATTCTCGAACTCTTGATACATCACTACCACGCATGAAAAACTAAGAACAGGTCAAAGTATAATGTTAAATTTCATTTGTTTTGATCTCTTTAAAAAAATTACCAAAATATATACCGGGAGGGCTTATCCTTGTTGAGTCATAATTTTAAGGTAATGTAAGGCCGTCATTGCTTTCAAAGTAATCTGATGGCAATAGTATTTTGATAGTAAGTAATTTTCATCGTGCATTATTTGCGATAACATAACCTTTTGACGTGAATACACAAGTAGATAATTTATACTAAGAAACTTGACCCTTTGGTACTTTTAACAACAAGTTTTGGCATCTCAAAAAAATGAGTAACGTATAAAACTACAAATATCTCGTAAACATCTTTGTGCGGCAGTTGTATAAACAACAATACCGCTTAGTTGTAATCAAACAACTGTTTAGAATGACTTCATGACATGTTTGACTATTGGCGGTAATTGCCCACTAGTAACGGTACACTTCAGACTCTGGCTCGCAGGGTATAACAATACCTGATCGAAAATATTTTCTACCTGTAACTGGTTTGTAATGGGAGTAAGCCAGACGTCAAAATAGAAATACCTTTATCTATTTGAAACCCTACAGCCAGGCGATGCGTTAAGGTAACCAACTGCCTTTATACTAAAAGAGAGAAGAGTACACTTAAAAAATTGAACTGTTTAAACACTAGGATTTATCCCAGAAAAACCAATAGCAGTGTAATACATATACTAAATTACATCCCTAAATTGTAATGTTTACGAGTTAAATTGTGGGGTTCATTCTCCATAACTTCAATATTAGTTATTTCTTCAAGTTTCTTCGACTTCAACCTAATAAGGATATTGGTAATTTTTATTTCGATACTAAATATATAATTAATAGATAGTCACAGAATCTCTTTTCTTATATTTCGTACATCTAAAAGTTTCTCTCTTATTATTAATGGAATATACGCTACTAATCACACACTTGAGTTCTAATTACGCTAGTTCTAGTAATTCCTCTACAATGAGTGGTAAATACCTTTAGGGGATATTTACTATTATGTCGAAAATGAGACATAGTTTCCATTGCATACAACGAAAAGCTATGGTTTCTTTCGGATCTTTAATTTAATAAACTAGGCGCAACGTTGACGAAAGGCTATATCTTCTATACATTCTTGTATCGATAACATAGTGAGCCGTAGAACACGATTTAAAGGTCTCTGGGCAGATTCTGATGATGATAGACTTTAAGCAGCTCGTAGTTGAACTTTTCTGTTTGCTTCCGAAAGCAACTCAAGCCAAACGCCTAATGTGTAGACCTCATGGTTACAAAAAAGATACTTTTAAGTTCTTGTTCAACCAGATGTAACCAAAACTATTGAAAATGCAGTAATTGTTAACAATAATTATGAGAACCGGGTTGTTCTCCAAAATCATGTCTATTTATATATGTACATGTATTACAGCCTATATACCCTTTTAAAATTTTTAAATATGTCATTCATTTTGTCGATCAGAGCAGCCGTCAGTACTTAATTCTAGTGCGACTTTTTATCCTCATTTTTCCTGTCATTTTTTATTCTAAACGATTTCTAATAAAAATAAATTGTGTATGCGTAAGTGGTACGCAGAATGTTCCGAATTTTGAGCTAAAGGGCACGTAGCTTAGAAGATATTGAGAACCATTGCTCAATTGAGAACCAATTTCTAGAAGCCACCGCTTAGTTAGATTTTATGAACGGTAAAAACTAACTAACGAGATCTACTACGGTTATATATTTCGTTCAAAATATGCATTTTGGCTATCTAATATGTAGATATGACAACGTCACTGAATCAGAACTAGCACTGATTAGTACTATCGACGGAAAAGCTTAGTATTTTGACTGTATGTTAACTAGCAAATCGGGGAAGTGCTGAATAATTCATTCCCTGTAGTTCCTACGTTTATCTCCCATTAACTGGAATAACCACGAAAGCAACTTGAGTTACCTTCTAAGATTTCAAGCTTTTAGTTGAGGGTCAATTCACGTATAGTACCTACATATTTATTTAGAAAGAAAGTATAGACAAATTGCTGCAGAAGAATTACACAAACAGTCGTATCACGTTATTGTCTCTGTCAGTTTTATTTAGCGCTTTACGATGTTGAACCCAGTGAATGTTCAAAATGTTTACTAGCATAGAGTGATCTCGCATGAAGATGGATTAATCTAGTAAAACAGATCTATAAAAATACAAAGTCAAAAATTAAAATAGTATAAATCATAAATATTGAGATTCCAAAGTTAATTAGAAGATAGAAAAAATATGACAGGAAATGGAAATAAAGTAAAACGAAGACAAAACAGTCTCTCCCTGAAATGGAACACTCATATATAAATTATGGACATGTGGAGGAAAGAGAGCTTAGAAAGAAGGATTGAAAAATAGACAACTATGGAAACTGAAGACGACAACTCTTTTGAGGAGAAAGTCGAAGAAGATCATTTTATGGAAATTAATAGTCAATTTTGCCAAATGGTCACCTGAATACAACAACTGTTATATATATTTGAGGTTGTTCGATTCCTCACATCGCCCGCTTTTATTGATTTAATTGTATTTGATCGTCCTGTCGTACCGTTTGTGCAAGATCAGCATTTTACGTTTTTGTGTATGGTTAGAATTCTGGAAATATTGGTAACTTTCACCTCAGGCGCCCTTAGGCAACGCCTAATCTTTCATCTCACAAAAACAAACTGTACAACTGAACATTGATTTTGATTTTTGCAAAAGCTGGTTTGATTACTAAGCTTGTGATGTAGTTGTGGTTGTGATACATATTACCTACTTCTTCTTAAAAGCGTCATTATTTTTGCCCAAAGTGAACAACCACTTTCGGCTGAATTGCCTAATGCCTATACTATTACAGGCGATTATTCAGATTCAGAACTTAAATACTGAAAAATATCTAACGGATTTTTGATGATACTCTTTTTGATCAATATTCTGTAATTGATTCATTTTAAAAATTTTAACTGATCGCCTTTGATTCATTATTAATGAGGTAATAAGCACTAGCAAGGTAAATTACAAGAATTGCGTTTGGCTATAACAAGTAGCTTTAAATAGCCAATATATGACAACACGCTTTAAAATATTCACGTTGTTTAATATTTTCAGGGAAAATCTTTTAACGACAAAGCTAATTATGTAATTACAAGAGGCAACAAAGGAAAAATTGTATTGTATTTCCTGTACATGTAAGTAATTAATAAATGGTTGATGTCCGATTGTGTGAATGTGGTAGTATGTACATAGAATTCCTAATTACAAGAACATATTTTATTCCGTTGTTCATAATATTTACATTAGTATTTTTTCTGATTAAAATTCAGTCACAATAATTTCCTGCAACGCCTATGTCGAGAACTCTGTAACAGAAAAGGAGAGATAGGTTACAAATGCAAAGCATCTAGCCGGGTTGGATCGCGAGTTCTCGATCTCCGATATCACCATGGTGGATAGCGGCGCCGCAGGCATTGCCTTCATACCCAGCAGCAGCCAACGCGAACTGTTGCCCCTGCGCTTTGCTGCATTTCGTGGTTTCACCTGCGAGTCCTGCGACTAGTTTGAAGTGAGACTGCTAGTGAGCCACGCGCGTGTTGTGTGTGTCGGGAGCTCATTTTCATCACCTGTTAACGATGAAGTCTTGCGGAAGACTTAAAATTCATAACTCGCATTGTTTCGCGAGTTAATTATTTATACCAAAGACTAAAAATTATTATTTGTATTTTGTTTATCGTGCTTCTAGTCAACGTGGAATATGAAATTTGAACCTTCTAAATGCAATAAGAAAAGAATTTCCCTTCACACCCTAGAAGTCGGCCAAATGAAGCAGGCATGGTATGTGAAAATGTAAGTGTCCCAAGTGTTAAATGTGTTTTAGTTTTAATTTTGGCAATATTCATCTTGAAAAATTATAATGAGAATAATTACTTGACAAACCAAAGGATGCAGTACATCTTCAAAAATCTTAATTAATTCAAACAAAGAGAAATAAACTTAACAAAACTCTCAAAAAAAACATTCTTTTCATGGATTTTTTACATCTGCAAGTTCTTTATGAAACATTATGAAGACTATAGAAAAGAAACTTTATACAAACATACAGCAAGCTTCTATTCATTTTACCAACATCAAAACGAACACAAAAACCGTTTTTAATTATGAAAATGTCGAACATCTTCGCTTTGAGCAGATCCTTTCAAGTTTCTCGAGCATATCTTGCTTTCCCGCAAGAAGCTCATTAACCATTGCGGCTTCTGGTTTACCTCCTCCACAGTTCGTTCCACTTTTTATAGTTTAGTCATTCAGAGTCGTACAATGACCCCCCTGATCGTCTAGTTGTAAACTTGTAACCAGATTCATATTTGTTTTTACATGTGCTCCACAGAGCTACGGATCTACAAATCCAAAACATTTAT
This sequence comes from Agrypnus murinus, assembly GCA_929113105.1. Taxonomy (NCBI): domain Eukaryota; kingdom Metazoa; phylum Arthropoda; class Insecta; order Coleoptera; family Elateridae; genus Agrypnus; species Agrypnus murinus. Next base: position 35,557,851 of record OV816024.1, read on the forward strand.
GTTTAAAAATAATCTAGTCTACCAGTTGTAACTCCCGGTGTTTCCTTTCGCTATTCCAAACTGACAACTAACAACTTTCTAATACTCGTAGTAGCATTTAAGACATGTTGGTAATTTGACATTAAATAATTTTTCCTTTTTGGTTTTTGAAAGTTTTAATGATCAGAAAATTTTTGCGACTTTTCATGTTGAGTAGGTATTAGAATGGGAAGATACAATGTTTACATTTCTAATTTAAATGTAGGTATTGACCAATTGAGATTCAAAGATCGCATCTGAACTTATAAGTGAAGAGCTTTCCAAATATAAAACCATATTCATGAGCTTATGTTCGTAAACATGAGAGATCTTAAAGTGCTCATAAAATTATGCAAATTTTAAAAGTACTATTTATGTGTATATGTTTGGATATATCAGATGCTATATGCTATATCAGAAACACCCCAGATACTCTAAAGACTTATCAATGCCCAAATGCGTGTTCAATTTTGCGATGAAGGGTTGATTATTGCATAGGTTTAGTTTATGTACACATTACGTAATAAAAGGTAAAACACCAGAACACGATTTCTAGTCAATCTTACCGAATTCCTACATAAATTATGAAAGCATGGAGGAAGGAATTGATAATTGGAGAAATTGCTGAAAGAAAACTACAGATTCTAAGTGCTATAAAAATCATACAGTACATCATCATTGTACAGATTGTTTAATGAAGACAAGCGTTGAACAACAAGCACTGCAGAATAGTAATTTACATAATGATGAACCCATTTTCCAATCTAGTCCTTGGTGAAATAAACAACAAATGCTTATAGCCAAGCTCTGAATCATGAAACGGGTTGTAAGAAACTGCTTTGAATTTCAAAATAATCAAACAATTTTTTTATGAAATGTGCATGCAACCCATCCCATGTAATAGTTGCTTTTTAGAAAGCAAACCTGAAGACGTTTTGCTATAAATTAACATACAAAGGTTTTATCGGACTATTCTTACCTGAAGGCAATACCTACTCAAAATCGTGTATCTGTTAAAAACGTTTTACTAAGATTTTGATAGAATCGTTATGCAGCTGTAGATTTTACCACTGCGAATAGATAGAAAAACTACTACAAATGTTAACAGAAACCGTTATTTGAACAATCTGCACGCAAACATTTTTCTAATAAAATTAAGTATGATTACAATTTATTTAATTTGGTAACAAACTAATTATATGCACAAATAAGAACTAATTAGAATCTAGAACTTTGCATGAACGAAAAAAGTTCAAATGTTCAAAAGCCTCGAAAATCGTTTAAGAAACACTGGATTGATCTGAAAAGCACAACTTAACAGATTGGGAAAACCTGAAAGTCTGACAAGACCAAAAGGGACAGGTACTCAAATATTGCATGCACGTTAAAAAATGGCACTGGTAACTCCAAACACCCGAACCATTCAAATGAGTCAATCGCCGCGCCGTCTGATCTGGTCTAAAAAGCGCGATACGTTTTAGAAATCCAGTTGAGGAATATACATCGACAAGCCTGACCAGCTTGGAAATTGGAAATTAAACTGGCAAAGCTTGTTCATCTAAAACAAAAACCCATTCTTTAATATTCAGACCGAGTTTAGCAAAGATCAAAGTTTAGAACCCTGCCATACAGGACGATTATAATAACTCAGGCAATAACTATATGACGTGGTCTTAGATGGTTCTTATTATTTAGGTATTATTTCTTCATTTAGACACAACCTTGCAATCAAAAACGGATTAAATACTAGAGTACGATAAAACTGAAAAAATATAATGTGGTTAATGACGTTACTGAAGTCTTCACCTTCATTTTTTATTATATTCGAAAAAGAAATGACAAAAGTAAAAGCCATGGTGTTTAGATATACATACAGCAAACCCTTGAAAAGTATTAATTTCTACGTGGCTCTCAAAGCTGCTGTAAATCTCAAATAGTTATTGTTGATAACATTCAACTTTCAACGAATAAGATCATGCTCCATCACTGATTTGGCAAGGAACAAGTAGATTTGATGACAATGCTCTTTTTGATACCAATTTCAAATGAATGTTTATTTAACTCATAAGTAAATAGTAAAAGAAGTATGAATAATAAATTTAGATGAATCTTACTTCTTTGGAGAGTCATTCTTCTGAAGTGTTTATCAAAAGTTGCCAAAAGATGGAAGTCATCAAATGCAACCATAGTTCCAGAATTATACCCGTTTGACTTTTTGACCATGAGGTTGTTCGAAGCATTCTGAGAAACACGTGATCCATTTTGCACGAATTTAATGATATTAATTTCTTGATTTAAATTAACTTTAAAATACTTACCTCTTCAGTATTTCTTTTTGATCTTCAGCATACTATGATTAATTTACAGAAGATTACAGGGTTTAGAAGCGTTCACTCTATGCCTCTGGTTCATAGTTTCCTTTTCCGCACTTGTCTGTGGCAAGCTCGCCTTGTATCCTTGTCCTGATTTCTATCTAAATTTTTTTACGAAGATACATTTCAAATCTTAGTGTACCTATATATTTATCCTACAAATATTGTTGATATTTAATTGAAAATAGACAATACGAATGAAATATAGTTAAACAAGCATGCATAGCAATGAAAAAAATTAAATCACGTAGCAGATAACTATAAATTATGACAATGGTAAAAGACGAGGTAAAAGAAAAGGTTGCTAAAGCAGCCCAACATATGAGTCATGTTTCTGTGTCATCGACGAGAAACATTTGCGTGTAACTCTACCATACATTACTTTCTGACTGCGTCGTCCATTATCCAGGCTAAACCTGGGATTGGGCAGACAACAGCCACTTTTATGGGTGAACGCCGTCTGGTCTGCACCCAAACTAGTCTCGGATACTAGTTCTTCCCGACCGCTCAAACCCGTCTTCCTAGGTCTAGTATCGGATACTAGCCAAGTCCGACACCTCGAACGAATGTTTGACCGTTCACCCAGTGGGTTTAATGACAGTAATACAGTGGTAATAAGGGTGGAGGTTACCAAGACCAACGTATACTTGATACTAACTTAAAAAGAGCGAAACAAAAAAGCTTGCTTGAACACAACCAAGGCTTTATGATGCTAGCAAAGTTTAGAAGACAGTATAGACTTTGATACAAGAATAAGTTTTGTATTATTCATTTAAAAAAAATTTCATTGTAAACATTAAAAATATACATGCATTTTCTGTAGGTAGGTAAATAGTGAGATTTCCTTTGTAGTTTATTTATTTTGAATATTACACATAATAAAGCAATGATGCACATACGTATATAGAATTAACCTATAGGTATCGCGGAATTATCCACCAGATTCCCAATACATACCAAGGTCGCCGATAAGACTTTTACGCGGTTTTTAACTAGCGTGCAAAACAAAGCATCAATGAGAAAATCGGGTGCTTTTGATAACTTTGTTTGAGCTTGAGAGTCAGTGTCGTTGGATATGTTTTAATTTTGAAGTAACTAAATCGGTGTTTGACTTTTTGTTTAGTAATAGGAACTAAGTAGTTCTTTTATTTCTTCCAAAAATTTATCGACTTCAAAATTATCCTATTGTGAGTGAGTATTATTGATTTATTTCTCAAAGCTTACCTTTATATCTTAGCAAGCAAGTGTTCTATATAATGTTTTGATAACAAATACCTACTTTTTTAGGTGTGATACATTAATAATAAATTGACGAAGAAAGAAAATCTTAAAATTAATTCTTAAGAAAATTTTTGATAATTTAATTAATAACTTACAATCCAATTTGATTGCTGAAAATGAGTATAGATTCGTTTGTGATGGAAATGAAGATTAAAAATTTAAGAAATAAATAAAATTAGAAGCTATGATCTACAATTTTAAAACAATGATTGCTCTGAATCGAATACTGTGTCAGTGTAACAAATAACTGTAAATCATAGTTGGAACATTTTTGTGTTATAAATGTTAAAAGTTGAAAGTATTTTCTTCTCTAACGTGTGCTTCTGAATTTTATTATATTTTTGAAGTTAATTTTAAAACGGTAATTTCTAGTATATGCTGGAGTCAAATTAGATTTGTATTGTAAATAAATGCGTTATAAAAATACTAACAAAATTATATATTATTAAGGTTGAAAATGTCAAAATATAGATATAGAAGTTCAAATTCATAGCATCTGTAAACATGGAAATAGCAGATTACAACAATCGCATCCAAATCTGAAAGTCATATTGTACCTATCCTTAAAAGCAATGATGACCTTAAAATTAAATATTACGTTCTCTTGATATTTATAATTAGTACACTAAAAAATCTCAATACTGTAATAATTTCAATTTTTTTATTAACCAAAAAGCTATTTTTCCAATACACTTCCATATTACAAGTCAAGTCCAATATTGATAGAATAATAATATTGTAAAATACCTAAGTACATCAAAAAATTTTCGATTTCTAAGGATTAACAAATCCATCCAAAAATAAAAACTTTATAAATACTTTATGTTTCAGATGATAGTGGGCGTGGGAAAAGATTTTCCTCTTAATATTCAATGAACTCCTACAAATACTAGAAAGAGCTTTTTTATATAGAAAGTCAACAAATGTTTATTTCTGGATAATTTCTGAAAATCTACTATTACATATCATCAAACTATTAATAAATTTAAAGAAAAGTGTATATTTACAATATAAATTTTCTAAAATTAACCTTTCCATGCGACTGACCCCGGCATTGTGGTTTGTCGTTGTCACTTTTATCTTGCCTATTATTATATTGTTATTTACATTCATTTTGTATTACATCCTGTTTTGTAAAATACCGCGTCTATACTATACTTCCGTTTTATCTCCGCCATTATTCGCTTAATTTGAAAACATTGTTGCTCTTTGATTTATCCACTTCATCATTGTCAGATAAGTAAAAATTAAGAACAATATAATGTAACGTTTTCTGATGTTACTTGAATATTCCAGCTTTTACTAAAATATAGGTTAATTATGTCAGGAAGCTTTGAGGTTCATAAAGTTTTATAAAATCCCTCAAAACCAATTTTGGCAGAAACCCAAATACCAAATGTAGCTGAAAATGCTTACCCGATTCAGCTCTGTGTAATAGCAAAACATTAGATCGTGTTCTAGCATAGAACAGTCTGTAAAAATAAATATTTAATGATAAGGTTTACATTGTTATACATAACAAGCCTTCATGCTTACTGTTGATTACATATATTTAATGCGAAGGTTTTATACTTTTTATTATGTTCCCTTGTCTATGTTTCGCATCTTGATATTCCTTTCCACTATCTTCTATATAACCAAATGAAATATAAATCCATATCCTAAAAAAATGTAAAATATAAAAGGCAAAAAAGCATAAATTCACAACCTACACATATTAATTTTTACGAACTCGATAAGTCTTCAAAATGATCAATATGCAGTATCAGGGCTTAACATTACGAACAAAATACTACCCAGCGAGAATTTCTCGCCTGAAATATTCCAAAGCTCGAAATAAAAAGTTAACTGCTTGTAAAAGCTTTTCTCACGATCACATTTACCCGGCAGTTGAACTGACAGCCCATTGATTTTCACCAACCGTATTAAATTGTGGCAGAATCCGGAAGAAACCCCTTTTTAAGGCACGTTAGAGGAGTTTTCTAAAGAATTCACCACCAAACTTCTCCACTCATAAATTGCAAAAGCAAGAATCTAAATTTTAGAAAATTTATTGGATGAATCTAACATGTAACAATTTTACCGTTAAGTTTAAAATAAAACCTTTTAGGGAAAGAGTATTCGTAGGAGGAAAAACCGTTTTAAGAAATTGGAAATCCTCACGGTAGAGCGCACGTGCCTATGTATGCGTTACTTCTTCCGGAGTGATCGTAAACAAAGGGCCGTTCAATTTTGTTAATTGAAGACCCAAAGAGAAATGTAGGTTCTAAAGAGTCAGTTGTCGGAACTGGGTCGAAAAACCGCAAGGGCCATATTTCACGAAAACGTTTTCCCGACGGGGGAACATTAATAAATAAACGGGATGTCCCCTGGCCCATATGTTTCATGTCAAACTGTTGATTTTTTTTGTTTTGAGCCGTAGTGTTTAATATATACAGGGCAACGAACTCCTGCCCGACTAGGACGACTTCATCATGAGAACTTGCCTTTGTGTATTTCTGCACGACCTCGTTAGCATCGTCATTTAACTGTGCGGTATCAAAAAAGTATCACATTAGTGCTCGTGGCATTTAGCCAGATGCAAACAGACTATTAAGTTTGATGCCAGTTTGAGATAATTTAGACGAATTAGACGATTTCATGGATGTGGAATGAATAAAATGACTAAAATATGGATTTTTTTACAGAAAATGTTAGTCATTAACCTATTAGAGTCGGCATGGCGAATTTATAATAATTTGGTGTTAAAGCCTAATATTTTTATTTTCAAATACTAGAGAGAATTCCAAAATGAGTTATTTCGAAATAAAGCTTATGATACAAATTTTCATGGTCTTCAATCTCTCAAAGCTGAAAATAGAGCGACAACAGTAAAATTACGATACGTAACGAAATCCGAATCGTGATCCAAACGCTATTTTCTTTTATGCACTTACATGTATACAATTATTATATAATCTTGGAAGTACTCCAAGAAAATAATGTTACATCTTCATCAAGATTCAATTGAACATAATTTATTTAGAAAGCGTAATAATTGGAAGAAAATCACGGAACCAAAAACATCATCTGATAATGTTTTCAAAAAAAATAAACAAAAGCTTTTAAAATAAAAACAAACGATTCTGTATTTTTTGGCAAGGATTTGAAACGTAAGACAATAATTTTTCATTATGAGAATTACTCCTTTATGATAAGCTTGAGTAATTCGTTTTTCATTGAGAAACTTTTACATACAATATGTAGCTATGTACATACATATGTATGTATATCTAACGATGTACAATTTGCAATAAAGTTCAAGAACGTTTTCAGATGATTTGAATGCTGTTTGAAAGGTCTTCAAAAAAATTATACAAGAATTAGGATGATCTTTTACTGATGCTGATGTGCACGCATTTATTAATTTATGTTGATAAATTGGGGGCAAAATTTTTTCGATTATAATATTAAGGTTTTCGATTAATAGCAAAAAAAGCTAAGAAAAATACCATAACTTCGAATACGTTATGGTGACATGGATATCTCCGAAATAACGTATATATCTCAGTGCTATTTGTAAAGGACAAATTCAATCAAAATCCATTCATAATGAAGCATACTAATTGATGATGATAAATCAATCACCTCACCAGAAACTTGTAGTAAACGACTGACACAAACTGCTGATATCTTGAAAGTCAATTTTATCTTCAATTTCAATTTATGATTGATCAGTTATCAGTTCAGTAGATATAATCAAATCAGTGCGAAAAGCATTGAATGCCAACAATGAGTAACTTCTTTGCCTTTTCTTTCTTTGTCAGAATAATTCTATATTATAAAATTCCTGATTTACTAAAGTTATGTATTTCACTGAAAAGTATAAAGCCTATGAAGGATCCTATTAAGAACGTTTAACATCATTTTTCCGTTAAAATCATATCTCTACTACGTTGCATACATATTATGTTGACAGGCAACATTCCAAACATGCACATCTGACATCAACTGACATCTAAGAACTAGTTGCAGATCTTGCAATTCTCAGAGGCAATCTATTATCATATCTCGAGCGATAAGATTGTAATTTATGATAGCATCTCCTAAATAATAACTAGTATCTAGCCTTGCATAAATATATTTCACACTTATTAATCTTTCAATTGTAAACAATGCTGATTCATATGCAGCATTATCCCTGTTAAGAACAATATCTAATGAATCAACTTCTCTAATTGCGATTTGTTTTCCTATTCCACTTAGTCCTTCAATTGAAGACTTCGAAAATCTGCTAAATTATATTTTCTTATTTTTATCTTCACAAATTGAGAGTGCTGCTGTAAAAGATACAAGAGCTTATGCAAAATTAAATGATGAGACTTCATATAGTATTCGGCCGAGGATAGTGGACTGTAATGAATTAAACTGACAGACAATTCTTTTCGGTCATAATCTCTTACTAAGGTTTTTCTTTACAACCAGTATTCTATTGTTTACTTCTCCTCCCACTCGCTAGCCCCTAATTGTAAGGATGGAGTCTTAATGCTACCATTACACTAGAATGTTCCTATAAACTCATAGAGAAGAGTTCAAATCTAAGTGGGCAGAGGTGACACTAGCCGAGGTGACACTAGCCATAGACTAGCTTAACTCAATAATACCGAGAGAGTCCAGAATATAGCATGTCCTGAAGAAGTACCATTAACCCTGTCAGCATCCAACTCTCAATCGCTGTTAAATGACAGCAGTGAATGAAAAAATATTTAACATGTAAGCATGAAAAGACGCAGCAAATATCATCAAATGGGGCATAATAGACCTTTCTGAGATTCGAAGAAAAAAAATCTTATATAATCACATTACAATCTGTCAATGCACTATAATCCTACGTAAGCCACCAAAATAAAAGGAGGAGTAGGTTTCTTAATTAACAGGAAACGGAAGAAGTATATGTATTTTCTATACGAGGATATAATAATAGCATGAAACGAGGATAAATCAAATACAATTCTATATGCTTTCAAGTTTCGATTCATATCTTCCAAAAGTCTTCAAAAATGACGTTATCGTTCTAAGTTCATTTTACACAGGTAGTGATCAGAAAATCGTCAGATCCAAAGTGACTGTATCAAGCAAGAGCAGACAGACGCAAAGAAGAGCAATAGATTCCCAAATAAAAAGATAAAGCATACAGAGAAACAATAATACGATCTGTTGAATCTATTGTAAAAGCCAGCAGAACAACAAACAAGTTAAGCAATACCCTGGAAGTAAGTAGGTAGCAAAACTAAACCCAAGAGAAAACATAAAATATTACAAGAAACAAGTATTAACAAAGAGGAGGAGAGAAAGAATAGATAAATCAGAAAAAAACAAGAAGAATAATTGGAAAGGATTTGGATAAATGTCAATTTAGCTGTTTCACGGTTAAAAAGCCTGCGGCAAAAGATTGTTCAACCTAATTGTTGCACTTTGAATTTGTTGTCATGAAAAGTATTTTGACGTATTTGCCCTAATTATTATTAACACTGCATTTTAGTTATAAAAATATACCGCCATCATTATATATATTATAGTCTTTAAATTTAAAGGTTTATCAAAACCGTATTTGCCAAATCTAATTCAGACACAGGAGTCTTTATTGTTATGTTATGATGGACTGACATTTCTGTATAAACCTCAAGTAGCAAGCGCTTAGTGGAGTTACCAAGATGTTTATTGTAAAAAGTCCAATTAGCATAATACATATATAATATAATATATATAACTGATAACGTATGAGCAAAGAGTAACTCTATCAAAGGTGCCTTTGGAATTTTAAAGCGATGTGTATTATAACGCCAGAAATTATACCAAATAATCGCAGTCCTTTAACAGAGACAGGTGTTAAATTTTCTGGTGTTAGAATACACATTTAGAGTTCACAATTCCAAATGCACGTTTGATGGAGTTATTGTTTGCTCATACTATAGATATTTGCAGATAATGTAATATATATTAAACTTACAGTGAAACCGTTATACAACGACCACTGGTGGATCAGAACAAAATCGTGTCCTTACACAGGTGTTCTTATTCAGTTCGCGCCTAAGAAACCAATAAATAGCAATTTAAAATAAATATTATATATTTTTTACACTTACAAAAATTTTAGTCGTTTATGGAGACGGTCTGTTTTTCGCAGTCGCCACTGTAATTATTTTAGTTAATGAGTTGTAGTTAGTGTCTTGTACAAACTGGTATAGTGTATATCTAGCCACTACTCAGTATTATAAAAGAATTTTATATACTTGAATAACTACAAAAATACATACTTAATAAATTGAAATCTAAAAATAGGACTGGTTCTAAAATTTTAAGTAGTACATAAAGGTGTGTACAAGCACTACATTTTAAAATAAAGTAGTCTACCGAGTATATATAATTCTTCACTTCATTCTTTCACATTAGATGAGAATTATTACTAACGTGAACTAGACTTTTAGGTTGAATTTGGTAGTTTTTCAACAAGTGTATTATTAAAGTCGTTGCAAAAGTAACTTACTGGCTAATTACTTCTCTAATTATTCTAACTTTGCATAGTTATTGCATAATTAAATCTACGACTAGGATATCTCGAAGTATTTTTTTTTGTAATATTTTAATGAATGAAATTTACGTTAATACTTAGAATTAAAGTAGATTTTTCTTAATTGTGTAATTTTTATTAAAAGTATTATATTTTCAATCGAAAGAAAGAGGAGTACTGCCGGTATAATAACACGGTTTCAACAAAAAAATATGTGAAGTAAATATACTCCAAACAAACGGACCTTGCTATGTTATTTAATCACATTTTTCTCGTAAACAGTACCCACTTTGGTTACATTCTGCATGCATGTTAGCATGTATGATCCTCCACAAGGACATAGGTCATGTCAAGTACATGTAGGCGATATACCTCACAAATTGATTGATTGTATTGGTAAAATATTATTTTCGAATTACCATTCAATAAGACTAATAATAGCTTTCAATATTCAACTGCATTTATTAGTTTAGAAAAACTTAATTATAATTTTTGTGTCAAGGTTCCTGTTAAAAAGAGTATCTCGAAAATTGAGAACAATCCAATTTTCTGAGGCCTTTAATAACAACTAAGTGCTTACTGCTTTTATTATGAAAATTATTCTTTGTGTGTGTTTCATGTGTAGTTCCTTTTAGTCAGTAGTTAGTTGAGTTGTGTGTATGAAATTAGTTGCACACATGGCCGTTGAACTTCTCGTTTATTTATAGAATATGCAAATAATTCTTTGTTTAGTACTGCTATTCTATGTTCTTGGAGTTAGATCTGCATTTTTTTAATGTTTGACTGACTGCTAACTAAAAAATGTTTGAACCACCGTCACTTTGAAAAAATGTAAATGAATCATTTCATTAAACTACTTACATATATGGAAACAAACTTAATACTAATACATAAATTAATAATATAATATCAGTTAAAAATGTTTTTTCGTTAGTTTGGAAAATATTGATCCTTGAGAAGTTAATTGCTTATAATGCTTGATTTAACATAGTACCGACAAAACTTGGGCGTGAAAGTTGTATCAGACACAGAAGTCAAAAATCAGCAGCTGTTACTTACTACAAATGTTTATTCATTACTTGAAAGTGGGTTCAATAATTTTAATATTCTAGCATTGAGATTTAATTTTCAAGTCTGATGTCTAAGAAAACACCCGTTAGAGAAACACTTTTTAGGTACTTATATTTTACATACTAAGTCAATAAAACTTAAATTAGAGAAAATTTGAAAAAACTGAAGCATTTGATTTAATTCCTTTCGGCATAAAATGCATAAACTGTGTACTGTAAATTTGTACTATGCCTTCCTAAGTAAAATACTGGACAAATACGCATAGAACATATGCTATGTGCTTCAAAATTGACTTAGAACTTTTCTCTAAATAGCGATTCACTTGTTTTAAAAAAACATCACATTTACATCACATGAATACGTACATTTTATCATCATCATTTTCTTGTTATCTCTACAAAACAAGCTTTGGAAGTAGGAAGTTTGTAGTACGTAAATAAAAGCTAAACATTATGGTATTGTAGTCACGAACAGAAAGTAAACAAGCAAAAAGACGTAGTGTAATTCGTTTGGTATTATCAGTTGGGGAGTGTACGTACGTATACATTTTTGGTGTAATGCCAAATAAAAAATATTTGTTTGAATCACGAAGGAATTTCGTTAGTTTACTATTTTGAAATGAATTTGTATTCTAGAAAGGTCTATTGCATACAAGTAAGATGTGATAGTTATCATAACAAACATATCTTGTTGGTTAATAATGATTATTGTTTTCAAGTTAATTATTTTGCAAGTAACAAATTATATGAAAACATAATAATAATAAACAACCAAAATTTTGTTGAAACATAATTTTTCCTACAATAAACCCAAAACTTTTACTTCTTTAAAAAAGCCTCTATAATAATATGTATGTAGTTGTTTTTTGTTTCGTTTTTCTAACAATTTTAGATTTGTCAACTTCAGTTTTTAGAAAACTTAACAAGCAGACCACTTGTGTTAGGCAGCCATTTTGTTTTAAAACCACTTGGCTTTTTATAAAGGTTTCACTGTAGCTATAATAAAAAAAGGCGTATGAGAATTAAAAATATGCTTTAAAACGAAATACATCATATACATTTCCACCTCACTTCTTTAACTGAAATTCGTATCAGAAAATTCTAAATAATAGCAGTGATTCATTTTTGTATTGTTTTAAAAGAGCGAGCGCGAACGTGACGAATTTAATTGAAAAGTGTAAATTATCTTTTAATTGCACGCGAATTATTAGTTTAGAGACTTTTAATTGATATTGAACGAATGAAATTTTCAAAACACAGACCATAGGTGATATGGAAGATATAATATATATATAATTTTTTATTTAAACCTACACTACGATATGGGGAAGCAATTGCCAAGGTATTGTGCCTCCCAATCTAATTTTTAAAGAAATAAAGGAAATAATCCTATGGAATAGGATCCTAGTCTGTGCTGGTGCTGGGACTCGAACCCACTATCACCTGGACTTGATGATCGAGCAACTTGCTGCGAACAAATGCGTACCATCTGAGCCACGTGACCTATCTATTAGCTATTATTTGCTGATTTCCTATCTTTGAGCAGAATTTGTAAAATAATTCGTTAGAAATGATACACTGTCTAAGATGTTTGACGTGTTTTATTATTTCACTGGAAATAAGGGTTTAATCCATTTATGTGAATATTGCTTTACTTAGATGCTAACAAGATTTGACAAGTTTTGTTTTAAGGGGCTCGCCTGCATCGAGCCTATAGCAATGCCCCCCTAGGGACAACGAATTGAGATACGCGCAATCTTTAATGGTAGGAGCTAGAAAACCTAGGTTTTCCACTCTCTACTAGCTTCCCAGGTTAGTGCCGGAACTATTTACTTTGTCACCCGTCGATGCCCGTCTCCCAGGAAGTCCCTTTAATTCTAGTCTAGCACGCGGACTTACTCTGCCCGGCAGAGTCCAACTTCATTGTAGCTGTGCTTGGGTCTAAGAGTCTTAAGGTATGTATGCGCATTAACTCTCCTTAAAGGTGCTCCCTCTGGATAATCTTGCTGGGAACAGAAGGATGAATTACATCCATCAAACGCAGAGGATCAAACTGCACGGATTGCCACTCCACAGTCGCGACTACACCAGAGAGAGCAGCTGACGAAATGGTTTTCTCAAAGACAGTAATCAGGAGACTAGTACCAGGATAAGCCTTGCTAGTTACTCTGGCATTCTGGAGTCCAGCCTAGTTCTGGGGGCATACCCAAACTAAGGGACGGGAGCTCTAAGATCAGTCCAGTCATAGTAAGAGACATAACACCTGTCTTTAGATGCTAATAGCTGCGTTTAATATTGTATGTTATGTAGCAGGATTTTTTTGATGTATTTTATGTAAACGTTTTCAGTGACTAAGAACAGCTATTATTCACAAGTGACTAACGTGTTTCATTATACACCGCCACTAATTCTATAACTAAAAACAGCTATCAGTGCGCACCGAGGTGCGCACCAACAAAATGGTGATACAGTTATTTTTGCTTGACTTAATTGGTAGAATCTCTATTAATTTCAGTTACTTTTTTCTACAACTTTATTGTACAAGCCGCTACTGGAAGATAAAACATCGTATATCACTTGTGTTTAGGTGCTGTTTAACCAACAAGATTCTGAGCGACCATGAATTTTTATAAAAATACTTTTTTATTTTAAATGGTATTGTTAGCACAAAAAATACACGATACTTACGCTTGTTCAATAGGGCACGCAAATTAAAGGAATTCGGCGACAATCCCCTTACGCATGCGCAAGAAGCAAGTGATTCTAGATCAACCAGGCCCCTTTGTAAAGTTGTCACCAGACATAGAGGTACTAGGTCACTAACTTGAAAGTTTCAAGATTATAGAAGGTGCATAAAAAGAAGCTAGACCTCGAAATACTTTTGAAACTAAGAATTTGTTATCTAGAAGCTTCCATTTTGATTTTGCTGTTCTTTCAGTTGATACCAAAAAGCTTTTCAGAAAGAACCCATAGTTAAATCTACCTCCATGTAATTCTCATTTATTAACAATTTACTTTCACTCTTACGTCCTATAATTTGCACGTTCACGTTCACGTGCATTCTGATTTACTCATTCTCATACTCAAACAACTCTTTAAGGGTTAGATTATGAACAAAATCACCACGGAACCTCCCTTCGCTGGTTGACTTTAAATCATTCTAGATCACTTTCATCTGATTGGGTCACGTCACCGAAGGTCAAAGTGATAAGATCATTAAATAAACCTCTAAAACCTACCAGTTTTGTCAGAAAATTCATTGTTTTGGAAATATTCGGTGTTCCCATTCTTTTTATACGCCCATAGTGATATTTGAATAGTGTTCATTAGATAATTTTTTACTCAAGTTACGTACATTCGATACCAAGAATAGCTCCTGAATAAAATTAATCATTAATTTTGTATACTAGATTCTCAATTCCAAACTGAAATCTATCTAGGTTTTTCTTAATTAGTTAACGTCAATAAAATCTGTAATGATGTTTTGATTTACGGAAATCCCACACGAAACCTTAAATTTAAGTTAACAACTGAAGAGTTTAAAGATTGGTAAAGAAAAATCATGGATGTCTCAATCGTTTTTATTTTCAAAGTTCTTCTGGAGGTTGATTTATTGGATAATGACAATGACTTTACTACCTGGAGATACCAAACAATCCAACATAAATACACGTAGGAAGATTATGCACTGCCAATAAATAACAAAAACAAGTAAACAGTGGAAGACGAGCAAAGTAAGAAACAAATATAATTACACTTATAATCTTCGTACAATTGGACTAGTTTTTATAATGTTAATATAGTAAAAATCGAATCTAGGCTCTGCATGACGGGTACATCAGAAACTCTCAATTTCAATTATGCCAAATCAAAAGTTAGTTTTAAGGTTTGCACTATAATAAAGACTCAGTAGACACTAAAAAACGAGTTATCTCCACCTGGAAGTAATTTTAATAAATGTAGTGACCAAAAAACAAAAATTAAGTAAATTATATTAATTTAATTTAAATATCTCAGCAAAAAAGTATATTGTAGGAAATATTATATAATTAGGTTACAAAATATATTTAAAAAAATAATAATTTTAAATTAAATTAAATCTATATAACTTATTTAGTTATTACATTTAATAAATATAATAACAGGAATAGCAATTTAAACATTGATAGGTAAATATAATTAATTCCAAATGGGTCAACTAATAAATATTTCACTTACATAATTGTGGAAGGTAAAATTTAAATTGAAACAAACTACTGAAAAGTGGAGTAGAGAAATAATAGCAACATTTTAATTTTAAAGGTGGCACACCTATCACTATACAGTTCAAATGATTATGATTTTACAATTACAATGTGAAGAAGAAAATGTAATGAGCGACTTCAGAACTGAGAGACTTGAAGAGACAAAGTCCAACGCACCTGTCATATGAGTAAACATACGAGGGTAGATTGAAAAGTTTCCGGAATGGGCAAGAAAACGCAGTAATTGAACAGGTTTTTGTTTTTATTTTTCAACATAATATCCTTGCAGGGCGATACACTTTTCCCAGCGGTGCTCCAACTTTTTTAAGCCTTCAGAAAAATATGATTTCGGGAACTCTGCAAAATAAGCTTTAGTGGCGGCGATGACCTCCTCATTTGACGTAAAGCGCTTGCCTCCGAGCCAAGTCTTCATGTTTGTGAACAAAAAGAAGTCGCACGGGGCCAGGTCTGGAGAGTACGGGGGATGCGGCACCACCTCGTAGCCCAATTCAACCAATTTAGCATTGGCGATTCGGGATGAATGGGCCGGCGCGTTGTCGTGATGGAAGAGCACTTTTTTTCGCTGCAAATGAGGCCGTTTCTCCTTCAAAATGCCGTTGAATTGATCCAATAAATCGCTGTAGTATTGTCCCGTGATAGTTCTTCCCTTCTGCAAAAAGTCGATGTGTATCACACCTTGCGAATCCCAAAAACCGGTGGCCATGACCTTTCCAGCAGATGGGACAGTCTTTGCCTTCTTCGGAGCAGATTCGCCTGGAGAAATCCACTGTTTCGACTGCTGCTTGGTTTCTGGTGTGTAGTGGTGGATCCATGTTTCGTCCACGGTCACGAATCGGCGAAAAAAATCCGTTGGATTACGATTTAACAAGGCCAAACACTCTTTCGAAGTGGTCACACGATTTCGCTTGTTGTCCATAGTCAGCAAACGCGGCACCCATCGCGCCGAGAGCTTCCTCATGCCCAAATGTTCGTGCACGATATTTTGCACACGTTCATATGAGATGCCCGTGGTCTCTACTATTTCGCGCAACTTCACTCGTCGATCGGCTAACACGAGATCATGGACTTTATCGACCATTTCTTCATTTGTGGCCGTTTTTGGACGTCCACTGCGTGGTTCATCCTTGGTGCTCGTACGGCCACGTTTGAACTCGCTCACCCAGAAACTAATAGTCGAAAATGAAGGTGTGGATGTGCCATGAACTTTCTGCAAAATATCTCGTATCTCCGTCGCCGTTTTCCCGTCCATCCAGAAATGTTTGATGACTGCACGAAATTCGTTTTTATCCATTTTTGCAAAAGTGCCTGAATTGCTTCACAAGATATCCTAGTAAACATAAACGGAACGACGCACGTGTCTGAAAATTTGACAGCTTTCCTAAAATAGGTTAGCCTTGACAACCATCATAACAATTTCACGATACGCGCGCCATCTCTTGCCCATTCCGGAAACTTTTCAATCTACCCTCGTAATGAAGAAGCAATTAATTTTAAAATTAATAATTGAAATTAAATTAAATTAACTAATTATTATTATTATTATATAGGTAGATTATTTATCTAGATAAAAGAGATGTTATTATGCACAGGTATTATCTCCGGAATCGTTAAGAAATAATCACAAAAAACCAAATATCCAAATAGAAAATAAAGAGTCTATAAAAAGAAACTATAAAAATTTTATACATACCTGCGAGACGGTAGGCGTGCAGTGTAATTTATGACATCAATGTAAAGTTTCTGAAATCAGAAGGAAAGAAGATAAAATACGGACGTTCGATTAATCAAAACATAACACTTATTACAAAAATCTAAATCTTTCCATAAATATAGTGCGATTTTGGTTTAATTGGACTGTTTCCATGAAATTACCTAAGCAAGGCATCATTTTTGATAATGTAGTGTCAACCATATACCTAACCATAAAATTCTTTCATTTCAACAAAGGAATTCCTTTGTTTAATCTAGTATATAACTTTTAAAAGGCAGGTCTGAATTATTCTATCGTAAATAAATTACAATTAAGGTCATTTCTGATTGAGTCTGCAAAAATTGATTTATTTGGTAATACATAATAATTTGAATTATGTACATAGTATTTACCATTATAATTTAGGTATGTGGGTAAACAATTACTTATATATAAATATGTTTATTGCTTCCATTAATTGCTACTGATGTTAATAAAACGTCTATATTAAAATGGCCACAATTGATTATAACACAAATTATGTAACTTTAAAATTTATATAACTATGGATAGACCATAGGGACGGTTCTTCGCCGTAAGATAGGTAACTTTGTTACCGAGATACGTATGGGGGTATGGGTTTTGGAGACACTGTTTAAATATAAAGAAGTTTAAAATTTGTTTGTTTAGAGTTGTTATGTAGCACATAATTTGGAAACTTTTTATGCTAATGGTATTCTGTCATTGCAAACAAAGTGGACAATTTAGCTTTCGAGAAATACCAAATGAAGCGTTTATTAGATAATGGCATCTTATGAACGCGGCGGTAAACAATGTAGACATTAGTGTTATGGAGTGAGAAGTGTTGGTGGGTATTTCGGGTATGTTCCTAACAATGTGATTGTATTTTGCATGAATGAAATGTAGAATGTAGGCTATTAAAAGCGTCTGCTATGTATAGACTGTGGAGGAATATATATTGTTTATTATACATTTATAGTATGTGCAAACAGAGACACGCCTTTAATTAATTTATAAGAATAAATTTCTAATACCAAACATAACAGCAAAAAAAGCAACAAAAGAACAAGTTGGTTTATGAATCATATGCAGGTCAACATTCACAATAGAATTTCTTTGTAGGAATAACCTTTAATTATTTTTCTTTGTGACGGGTCTTTCTTGTTGATAGCTAAAGCAGTTGAACACACTTTAGATTAGAATTAATTTTTTTATTATCCTTTTTATATTTAGAAGAATGTGATAATGCACGCTCACATGAGATTTTTTATTATCTAATAATTTTACTGTGTATAGCTGTATAAAAATTCAAAATTTTTTATCTGGTGTGGGTTAGAGCAATTATACTCTACAAGGTCGAAAAGCAAATTTCAAACAATGTCGTTAGAGGACGGTAAGCAAGAATTGCCTCTTTGACAGTCAAATCGTCAATATGTATATTAAAGCGTCCTTTATTGGATTGTTAAGGTTTTTCGACACGGGTCGATATATCCTAGATAGATAGACCCTGAACGCGGATAGATTGTCGTGCTACAAAGATATGCATTTATGGATAATGGCGGGAAACAGTAAGAGTTAGTGTGGGATTATAGAAGCTTAAGTGGAAGGTTAAAGAAGGCTTAAAGATGTATTTATCAAGCATAGCTTATAGCTAGCAGAAATCACCTGCGCGAACTGATTCATAAATTTATTTTAGAGTGTAGAACGAAGTTTTTAAAGAAAATGATACTTTTACATATATATTAAAGAATATTGTTGAAGTATCAGAAACTCCTCGGGAAATGCATGCATAACTCGTGACAACGAAATTTTACAATTTTTTTACAGTAGCTGTCACTTATAGACCATATCTAATGTTGTTATTGTATCACGTACCATTAGATCGACATGGATAATTGTCAAAGCTTGATCAAACACAAACCAAATAATTTAAACGGTTATGTTATATTTCTTTATAGCATTTTAATTCCGAAATCATAGAATTGAATAGATATGAATATACTGACTGAACGAAAAATCAAATATAATTTGATATTCGAATCAATAAAAATGGATAGTCAAACAAACAGCCTCTAAACCTTTCAGACAACCATAGAACTATAATAATGTTCGGTAGAAGTGTTTAGAGTTTACGCCAATAGGAAACGCTTAATTGAAAAATTGAACTGGTCTTTATTCTGATAGTTTTTAAAATTTTCCATTTTGAAACCCTTATGAAAGTGAGAACTGGGAGCTGAGAAAAAACTCTTTTTGCTAGTTTTTGTTAAAAATGTTTCTACAAGTTTTTTCTATTTCTTAATGCAGAAATACCGGAGGTAGATATTTACAATTGTACATCTAAGAACGTCCAGATTGTCTGATCTAAAAAATCTGGAGCAATTACTCCCGCTGCGTCTCAATTTTGCTTATGTTTTATGAAATTTCAAAACTATCAAGGAGGAAACAATTGTCTCTGTCTGCATCTGCTTAATTTTGTACTTGACCATCTGTTGAAAGTTTATTTCTGCTGAATGGAAATCGTACTGATAATTATACCTCCACCTACCGACTGCAAAGGAAATAAGCCCATAAACAACCGGTACATAAAGATAAGACGTTGCAAGATTACTTTTTCTACCCTGTCCCAATCTGTCGTTTTCAATAATAATTCCTCCATGAATGATGCTTCGAGCTTCGCACAAGAATCCATCGTCGAACCTCGAATAGGCATAAATCAGGCACACTTATATGCCCTTTTACCAAAGATTTTATCTGCGTGATCGTAAAGCCTTTAAAATTTTACGTGTTTTGGACATTGCATTTATGGCATAAATTATTATTGCACAAATAAATTATACTGAGATTTGCAGGAATTTTAATGACTTACCAGTAATATACAAGGAATTGTGAAAACTCACATGGATTTTACAAAAGTTAACTCCAGTTAACAAAATATACAACTAATTTAAAATGAAAAATGAAGCAAAAGCTAAATATTTTTTTATCCTTTTTTTATTATTTACTACAAAATATTTACATACTGTCAACATAATTTACAACTTTTAGCTCCGTTTTAAAAATAAATACTCTATTGGGGCGTTTATTCACGCAATTGCAACTATGCTAACCTTGTATATATCTATTTAATTATACAATAATTTGTGCGAATTACTATATCTTTGTCATTTAAATGCGTACTTTTATTTTTATTTCCTACATCCGTAGATGTTTAACTCTGAACTTTTATTTCAGGCCTAACGAGGTACCCGTTGAGACGACAGCGTCAGAAAACGGCAAGCTGAGGTGTCCAGCCCCAATTTCCCGCCTTCGGGTGGAAAAAATTGAGGGTGGACTCATGGTGGCGGGCGTTGTGGTGGCCGCGAATTGTCAGATTATCCTGCCCATTTTTGGTTTTTTATTTTTACTTGTTGGTTGTGTACTCACAGGTAAGTTGTATACTTGTATAACATGGTTATATAATTTCAGTTTATAGTGACATTTAAAAATTAAAATGAGCACCAAAACAGAATAATAAAAATGGATATAATTATGGTTGGTTATTGTGTGGTTGTAAATGCACCACCAACAATTAAGTATTAAATAATTTATGTCAGCGCTATTAACAAGAATAATTTATGTAATTCTTGAAATCAACAATTGGCTTTTTGGGACAGCCATTGCATGCTATTGTTAATTGAGAGTATAGAGCTCAAGAAGCTAGTTGTACTTAAAGAAGGTTATTTAAAGAAAATCTGCTTCTTTACTTCTCATAGATATTTTTCTGTTATAACAACATAGGCCTGATTGATCAGTCTTCAATATATATATTGGCACTCCATCCAATGACTGTTTCTATTATATTTTGAAAAATGTATTTAGAATTTTTCTTGTGTCTACTCTGTGGAATTTAGATTTTATTTGCATACCTTCTGATCTCTGATATCTATGTTTCGGTTTTTAAGATCATCAATTACGTTTAGTTACCTGATATGTCAATTTAAAGAGTAGTCTAGGCACATACAATCTATTACTTAGGAATAATTTGTCATTCAACTTTTGGTTTGTTTAACATTCCTTTCTCTTGTTGTAGTAAATTTAAGCTTCATTTATTAAATACATAGAATTCTATAATATTCTATAAATCGTAGAAGGCGTAAATTCCCGCTTATCATTTATTTATAATTTCCTATTGTACCGTGTTACAAAACAATGCTTTGTTTTACAGACGTTATATACGGTACATACAACTTAATGCTACTTTTTAGCTCGCGTGCAGTCAAAATCTGAAATGATAAAAAGATCAATCCTTATTATAGAGAAAACCTCTCTTAATACTATTTAAATTCAGAATTAATTGATTAAATCAAGAATTGAATACTAATTATTTATAAGTGAATTATATTGAATTTGTCAACTACATACTACAGTAATCAGCAGCGTGCAGTGCATACGAAACAGTGGAAGCAGTCCCGATACGACGTATGCGCTATTACGTTCATACGCAATGTATACGAGCGTGATAGCGCATACGTCATATCGGGACTGCTTCCACTGTCTCGTATGCACGGCACGCTGCTGCTACAGTTAATTGCATGGAAAGACAAGAGCAGCGTGAGTATATAACCAATATCAAAGCAAGAAAAAAATGAAAAGAAAGTGAAGCGATTCACCTACACTAGACTTTGCTTTAGAAGGAATTTATAAGCATAAGCTTTAAAAAATATGTTCAAAATGTAGACCGTAATCTGCATCAACAGAAATGAATATGGTATGAATCTCACACATAGAAAAGCAAAATTCAAAGCTGAGCCACTCAATTTAGCAAATGGCATGCTAGGTTAATTCCAGTAATAAAAACCAGAAAGATAGTGTTAGCGCAGACGAAAAGATAACTGAATTTTGCTAAACCAGATACAACGGTCAATTTAGTTAAAATAACAAATAAAGCTATTTGCGAAGAACAACGTTGAAAACAAAGGGCACATTATACTACTTAAAATAAGAATTGTTATATGGGCAATTCACAAAGAGGAGCACCTATAGGTAATGGGTTTAAAGTGAGTTTGGAACTCAAATCGCTGGCATCAGGTAACGTTGGGTAAAACACAAAGACTTTAACTTTAGCAAAAGTATTTTGCTCAAGTCAGTTGAGAAAGAAATATAGAATTTTAAGCTTTTCTTCCACAAGGTACTGAATAAAATTCCCTACTGACGGTTGAATTTCTCCACCTTCGACTAAGTTCTAGTAGTGTTGGCCAAGTAATTATCCGGGCTGCCTTTTAGTTTTTCAATTTGCTAATTACAAATTCTTGCTCTTTTCTTCCTAGGACAGCCCTTTTTCTCTAAAAAGATTGTCATAATAAATGTCAAAATTCCAAATAAGAAAATCCTCTGGGCCAAAGTTCCTTCTACGAGAATAATTGTACCAAAGCTGTATTTTTTTTATTGGCCTGTATTTAGTTTGTTTTTGCGCCAGCAAAGAAAATACTCAAACAAAATTTCTTTTTTCTAATTTTCTTTTCGAAATGAATCTACTAATTACAAAGAAGTAGCAGACATCTTAAATGGCTTGAACTCAACGTACAGTGTTCTCATACTTTTTTGTTCCCCTTTTCAGTAATTTCAGTATTTTAAATCAATAAAATAGATACACATTTATTGTTATTGTAAAAAACTTTGCTGTGCTGATCAGGTTGGCGACCATTTTAAGCACTTATTTCATCAATTTGCGCTTACATAAATACGCAGTACTTAATAAGTTATCTACTCGGTAATCACCAAGCTGATTTTTATCTGCATTTGAGTTGTGTTACGGTTAATTAGTTGAAGATTGACAAATCGGAATGTTTTAAAATTTATTTGATCTTTGGATGGATTTCGCAAGATTTGGAATAATAATAAGCTATATTATGATTGCTGGTGTTTTAAGACTTTAAAGAAAATACAATTGATATGAAAATGCAATCAATTTGCAGTTCATCCAAAAGTAATTTGAGTTGATGCAATGAGTACATGTTCATACTACTCTCCTCGATGACCGTTGGGCATTCCATCAAATGGCTTCTGATTCTCTTTGCGATGGTATCCTAGAAAAATAAATAATAATAGTAATAAATTTCGAAATATAAATGATAATAAATTATTTTATCGATAATCTCTAGAAGAGCTTGTTTTAAAGATTCTTGGTCAATGATCTTTAAAGTATTTGAGTTGTAATACGGTTTAATTGAAAGATTGACAAATAGGAATATTTTAAGATTTATGTGATTTTGGGCGGATTTTGCAACATTGTAATAAAACTTTATATTGCCATTGTTGATTTTTTCACTCTCTAAAAAATCGAAGTGGTAGGTGGCTTTGAGGTAATTGTATTATGTACAGCAGTGCCATTATGTATGTATTTGCTAATAAAAAAAATGGTATAAAATATTTTTTACGCTCAACTCTTAAATAATAGCTTATAATAACAAAATTAGCAATCATTTAACAATAAATATCATAAACGTGGTTTTTAAGTGGGCCATTTTGTTTCACCATAAAATTAATAATAAAGTGAAACTTTTTCAACTGGGAACAATACACAAGAGAAAGTACATAGTTGAAATTTCAATTTATGGATTTTAAAATAAACTAGTTGGAAATCTGGCGTTCCCAGTATATTCACTATTTAGTAAATCTTAATATGCTTAAATATATCAACATTACATAATATCTATGGTTTTTGCCATTTCCTCTCTATTCAGAATCCAAACAACACTAAAAATTGACTTCACGTTGTAGGCTAAAATAGCATGCGCGATGAATTCAAATGATAAATAATACAAACATTTTTCTCTATATATATATTGTATATAAAAATGGTCATGATTTCCTGTCAACCTTTTGAGTTTTGAATTTGACGTAGTTCAAGGCATGGACCGGAAATATAATCAATGAAGATGGTTTCCGCTTATGCTGTACAATTCTTTGCATCGTCAATTCGAACGAGCTCTGCATACTTTCTAGTAATTTAATTATCGAATGCGTGGTTTTTTAATTAAAAGTGGGAGACAGCGAAGATTTAATTAAATACAATATGAACTTTTTCAAGGAGTTCAACGACCATCTAGTTTAATGGCTTTTTTAGATCGTTTATACAAAGTAATTCTAATTGCAGTTCAGCGTTGCCAAAATTAGTTTCATAACTTTTCCTTGAGCTTAATTTTTACAATGTGTCTTTTTTACTAAAGACGGTTTTAATTACAAAATCTATTGTTTTATGAGATTATTATTGTGCAATTTGTAACTGAAAATCGTCATCAAGAGATACACCTACAATCTATTGTTTAAATCACTCACATAGGTCAGTGTAATGCAATTATTACTTACACAATAAATGACGCAAGAAGGGCAGATTTTTAATTTATTTACAAATACAATTATTTAATTCGTACGTATGTGCATGTACTCAAGGTTAAATTATATATAAAATACGTATTATTATAGTATGAAAGCTATACGTATAATAAAACAACGTATAGGTATTATCAAATTTTTGACCTATTTTCACTTTGAAAAAAAAATAGGTTAGAAATAATACAAATAAATCAAAATAGCTTAAAGAATAATTCTTCTGCTGATTTTTTTACGTTGATAGCGTGATTGCGCTCAGTTTTTCTTTGTTTTTCGCGAAAAAATCGAAATAATGTAATCACGCAAAGGTTGTAGAATTTTCCTGATCTGTTTCATAGAGTAAAAAATAACAACAATGGAAACATTTTCGTGTTTACCTTCATGCTTAATGTTTACCTGAGCGCTCTGTTGACGTAATAACAAGCACGTCATGGTTTTCGATTTTAATAATATTAAATATTAACATAGCCATGCGTAGTAACAATTTTAAAAGTGTATTATGTGGGTATAGAAAAATACATTCTATTTGCACTTTTAAATTTAATAATTTTACCTTTCACTTTTGATACATAAATAAATTGATCTTATTGATCTATTAAAATTAACCTACTATGATTGTCGCTATTTTAATATTAGAAAAGAAAGTTTACATTTACAATAATTAAGAGGGAACTTTCTGAAAAAAATACTCGAGAAAGATTATATATACATATTTTTAAAAATATTTGTGAAGATAATGTTGGGTGGATGCGAATCAAGCTTTACACGCCATTATAATAAATTATACTGTTCCATCTTGAGTGAGAACGTGATAATAATAATTATGAACATAATGAATGATTGATCAATGCTTCAGACAAATACGGAAGTGATTAGCTTGTGCATTGCTTGATTGTATCCGATAAAGGTTAGAAAATGTAATCATAGTGCTTTTTGTTGTAACTAAAAGATGCCGTTGCTTTGATATCTGGTTTTTGATAAGGTGACAGATAATTCTGAATGAAAATGATAACGAAGGCGTGGGAAGCTTAAATTAGAAAATAGAAATAGTATGTGAATAGTCGGTAATGTATAAATACAAGAAAAACTATTGTATTTACATTGCTCTACAGACTTTGTACTTTGGTTTAATCACTTCCCAATAATTGTATCAAAATACATACTTTTCATGGATTAACTAAATAAACAATAACAATAGCAGTTGAGATAAATCGTTATAATACTATAGAAGTTACAAGATTTTACATTTTCGATTTTTTTTTCAAAACATCAATCATTCTTTTGAATGTATATGAGATTCACTCGTGTGAAGATGGATCATGTGTAATTGTTCCGTTTGGACAGAGCATCAGAAAAACCAAGTCGTTAATCTTATTTTGATAATTGTTCTTAGTAACCTTTTAATGTTGAAATCATTTTATTATTCCCACTAAACAAATTCTTTTTCACGTTTTTGTCGTTAAAATTTAGTGATTTTTTTTCTGAACATAGGTATCTATCTACTAAGTCTAAGATAACTAAATAAAATATATGTTATCTACGGTATGTATATCTTAGGTCCTATGATCTAGTATTTATTTCGTAAGTGTTACACTAATCGTTATACTCTGTTTTTGCCTACTTCCTTATGATTGGATCCCGTAACCCCAAACAGTTTTAACAATAAATTGATTATATAGAATTTTCTCTCAATTAGTCACTACACTTTTTTGAATTTTAGATCCAGTTCTTTTATTTTTACATATCCCAAGGGATTTGGCAGTGTTGTTCTACGGAATGATGGTACTGTTTATTGCTATTGGAACATGTTGTCAAGTCAACATACATCCATTTGCTTTCAATGATTTTTGTTTTCTGCTTCTTAGTTCAAGTATTTACTTTGTCGCTTGCTTGTTGGGAGTTTTCTGGCTGATTCTTCACTCTAGCTGTTATAAGGATCGTTGTAATATTAGCGAATGTGGCTATTACAAAGTTTTCTGGTTGCTGATGGTTATCGCGTGGATATAACAAGTAGAGAATTGGTGTCAAGAGGCTACCTTCTGGTACTCCTGCTTTAATTTATCTCATATTGCAATATGCTTTTGCTTGTTTGGCCCCAAAACATTATAGTTGAAATACAGAATATTAGAATTTCAGCGAATTGCTTGGGTAATGTCTTCTTAAATTTATGCACAAATTCCTCATGCCAAACCCTTTCTAATGTCTAGGCAATGTGTAGAAATACAGTTGTGCATTGTACCTTTCTCGATCATGTCAAGAATTCTGTGCACATGGTCAGTCGTTGAGTGCTTGTTCCTGAATCCAAATTAGTGCTGAGGCATTAGATTCGTGTTCTTAATGATTGGGGTGTCTTTTCAGCAACAACATCGTGGTTTTGAATTCATAGTAACTTCAGCCATTATCTAAATGTCCGGCACATACCGTAGTGTTAACACTGTGTTGATCGAGTGAGTGAGTTTTACCATTCCTTTTCTCGGTATGTATTTAACTACTTCAGGAGTTTATTTTTCAGGTTGATGTTATCTTTAGTTTTTTGGCAAGTTTGTTAGGTGTTACTAGATCTATCTCGATATCTTTGCTTTCGAGTTGTTTTCTTTTTTATTTTCATTAGGCTGAAATATTTGCTCTAGGTAGGTAGCAAACGTATCAGCTTTTAATTGGTTGTTTCCTACCTAGTTTCCATCTGAAGCTGGTATTTTTATGTATTTAGTTGCTGGGTAGTTTTCTTGATGTAAAGAAGTCCAGAAAATTTGGCATCCTTCTTGAATCGGTAAGCTAGGTATGAAGGTATTTCTTCTACTGTTAAATAGTTACAGCCCAGCTCAGACGTTGTTTTATATAATTATTTAGCTTTTGAAGTCTCTGTTATACTTGGTCCAGTCTGGCTATTATTGCTAAATAGCAGCAATAAAGAGTCTTGAGGTTCAGTTTGTTGCTTAAGTTTGTTGACACTTTGCGCAAATGTTTTACTATTTTTTAATTGGTGAATATCTTTTGATAACTTCTTTGTTTTTTTCTTAGACTATTTTTGTTCCTTCTTAGAATGTTTTGGCTAAAATACATCGATAGTTTTCCGGGTGCTCTTCCTTGCAATCTGTGCAATTGTTTCAATTTCTCTTTCCTTTTACATTCAATTGTTAAGTGTTTGTCTATACATTTCACACACCTCGGTTCTTTGTTACATAATCTTTGTGTGTGTGCGCGCGTGTGTGTCCGCATAGTTGGATTTACTTTGTTTCTTTGGAGGATAAATTCTCACTTTAATCATTTGCTTGCAAAGTTTTCACTACAACTTTTCTTTCGCAGTTTTTCATAATTCCATGCATTGTATAATGCCTGTTCAATTTGGTTTCCCTGAAATAAGGATTGGCTTTGGTGTGTCAATAAAGTTTCAATTAACCGAATTTTTTTTATCACTGTCATGTTATTACTGTTTGCTGTATCATACGTCGACCTAAGGTCAGCGATAACCTTTGTTTCGTTTGCTTAATCAGTGCATTAATAGCTATTCCACACGTCCTTACAATTTGAAACTCAAACGAACACTTCTCACTAAACAAATAAAACTCTTAGAAGAAACCGATTATGATAGTTCCGAAAGATTATTTGGTAATATGGTAGACTAGTTTTGTCATAGCTGATATCACTGATGTCATATTATGTCATAGATGATCAATATGCAGTATACTGAAAATTGCCGACTTTGCCGTGAAGATTATCATTTTTCTACTTTGTTTTTGATTTTGTCTTTAGGTCAGCGGTAACAGTAGAACTTTCTATTATCTTTTTCAAACGTGCTGAGCCGGTACTTTGAACGCTCACAGAGAAATAATCTAGGCGACCGATATAAGCACCTACTGTTTGACAAAAGAATATAAAGATTTGAAAATAGTCATATTAGTCATCGTAGTGGAAATATTGAGTAATAATATAAAAAATGTATCGATTTTCGATATAACTAACTGCCAAAACGGCTTGAAATTCATAAAGTTATAAAATGTGGCTTTACACTTGTGATTTGTTGCATAAAGGCCTTAGTTCCTAATTATTAAAAAGTATTGCTTTTTAGTATTCTCATTATTATTAATAATAGATACAAAATCGGTCGTGCTGGCCTAGCGATGAAGATCCACGTCGCTCTACTCTCCTATAAGAGGTACAATGGCGCTTACTGAGGAAAGTCTTTCGGGCCGACGCGTGATCAAGCTTGCATCCGGGAAAACATTTTTCGGCTCCGCAATCTATCTCATGGGACCATATGAACTTGGATGTTCGTGTTCGTAATCATATTTAAAAAAATAGAAACTAAATATTTTCACTTAAGATAATACTTGAGCACAACAAATAGTGGTAAAATTATAAAATTCTTACTGTTTTTGTAAATACGACATTAACTTTAACACGGAGAGTTCTTCAAGTTATTCTATAACATACGATGAACTATTACATACATTTAAATTTCTTTAAATTTATAAAAAAAGAAACAGATACGCAGTTATAAAAAATGTATTGTGTGTAAAACGGGCGGGAAACTATTCAAAAGTCAGTGAAAATGAGATTAGATATGCAAAGTCATCATAGAGAATTAATAGAGCTTCTTGATATAACACACAATTCAAGTTTACGCACATATATAAAATATTTCCACTATGAACTTAAATGTACGTAGTAGTCAAAATATTCGACCTAATTTATGAACTGGGCAATTTGAATATTCAAAAATAAGATGTTTTTGAATACCATATAATAAACTTACATTTACAGTGTACAAAAAACTGGAAAATCGGCCGCTATGATTTTTCGATCGTTCCTTAGCGAATGATCGCAACTGTACATAGTAGTCAAAATGTATAATAACAAAACTGAATACAAAGGTTATTCTGAAAGCCACTATGTTATAATATTTAATACAGTACTTGGGCAAACGTAATTACTGTATATTTTACATGATTCAGATGTGCAGTGATATCTCGACACCTAAGCAGGCTGTCCACAATGTAGTATTGTCTGAATTGTCAGTTATTTTGTTGAAACCAGTCCATTGAGGTACAATCTGTGAACTACTATTCTGAACTCTACTTAAAATTCACACCACATTATTTGTATCAGTAGGTATTGACTATTCTTGATTTTTCGGCAAATATTACTTATTTGCGTTTCGTTCGCAATGTGGCAAAGGTATTCTAGTCTTGGTATACTGAGAGTTTGACAAGGAATGGAAGTTTTGAGGCACAAGTAGTCGCTTTGTCGCTTTTTATTGGAATTCCTACAGATAATTCGTTTTGTGGACATTGCTGAAAAGCTACCATCTGAGTTGCGTGAAAGGTATTGCAACCGTTGATAGTTTCCTTTAACACGTCTACATTGTCTGCTGCAAATTGTAAAAAATAATGTCCTGTGCAATGCTTAAACTTCGGATTTCTTTAATCACACAAAAGCAAACTTAGCAAATTCAATAGCGATGATGGAATATTTTTTCATGTTATCTTCATTGGTAATTGCTAAAATATCAGCATCTTCCACATCTCGAAGGTCTTTTTTAATTTGCCAGGCTACTAAATAATGTACACTTTGCAGCATAGGTCGATATTCAAAGTTTAAATCTTTAAGCATTTCCACCTCGTTATAAATATTGTTTTGTGGTTGGGCATTAAAGTAGCTTCATTATTTTTATAAGATCTGAAAAATACAATGTATTTTTAGTTTCCGTAGAAAATACTACGGGTTCAAGTTACCACCCAGTAGGACATATCGGTCGTAAATTGTAACCGAATTATATACTTTTCTTTGGCTATGTCATGTTTTATCTCCCCAACAATCTTTTCCCAAACCTCGCCACAACTTATCCCTTTGGTTTTCAGAATAACCTTTGAGTTCAGTTTTGTTATTCTATATTTTGACTACTATGTACATTTAATTTCATAGTGGAAATATTTTCTATATGCGCGTAAACGAGGAATAACAGTTTTTCCCTCATTAATTTACTTGAATTGTGTGTTATATCAAGAAGCTCTATTAATTCTCTATTATGACGTTGCATATCTAATCTCATTTTCACTGACCTTTGAATAGTTTCCGCAGTTCTTGCAGTAGATTCCTGTTTCCCGCCAGTTTTACACACAACACATTTTTTATAACTGCGTATATCTTTTTTTATAAATTTAAA
Source organism: Agrypnus murinus (assembly GCA_929113105.1). Classification (NCBI taxonomy): domain Eukaryota; kingdom Metazoa; phylum Arthropoda; class Insecta; order Coleoptera; family Elateridae; genus Agrypnus; species Agrypnus murinus. Next base: position 35,588,655 of record OV816024.1, read on the forward strand.
GAAATTTAAATGTATGTTATAGTTCATCGTCTGTTATAGAATAACTTGAAGAACTCTCCGTGTTAAGGTTAATGTCGTATTTACAAAAACAGTAAGAATTTTATAATTTTTTTCAACAAAATTTTAAATCACCTGCATTTGTAACTCCAATATTGTGCTAATAGTTGTATCTACTTACTTACTGGTAAGAGCAGTGCGTTAGAATGAGACGGAAGACGGGTGAAAATAGAGATAGAACGATCGCTGCTCAGCTGTAATTTATACATTGTCGGAATAAATTGGTCATATCTTCGTTACTGTCTAGCCAATTTCAAAGTTTCAAAAAGCGTTGGATTGTAAAATCTCGAACTAATAACAATTATTTTTTGAACTTTTTTGATATGTTGTGTCTTGTGATAAGTTATCACGATATAAATATCTTTCTATGTTTGCAGAAATAGAAATACGCATAATAAGGGAGTTAGAAGCTAATCTAATAAGTATCCTTCCGTTTATCTTATTTTAATATAGCCGGATAGCAAATAAAGTATTCTAGATTTGTTGTTTTTCAGTTCCCCCCCCGGGGGGGGGGGGGGGGTGTTGAACACCGATATCGCCAGACGAATCTAGGGGATTGATATGCACCTTAAATAGCATCCGATAACGTACTCGATACCTTTTTACCTTTCAATGTACCACGGACAACAAAATCCGCTTTCAGATTTACTCTACTAAGGGTATTAGTAAATGTTCTGAGAGTAACTGCTACTTTTGTTAAAAATCTTTGGCCTTTCAATTTTTTTGTTATTCGCATTCAAGTGGCAGCTCAGTAAATTTGAAGGACTCTAGGAATATTAGTAATTGTACTTATTGCAATGTCTTTTAGAACTTGTCACAGGTTTACCGTGGGACTGTGAAAGTTATAAATAAGAGAAACAAATCGATTTACTTTGTTTAAATCGATTTACTTTGTTTGATATTGAATAATAGCGGTATTAGTATACCGCTAAATTAGAAATTTTCATTTACAGACTTCACATTAGTATGTGAAGTCTGTAAATGAAAATTTCCTATTTTTCTGTAAGCACTGTCCATCGCCAAAATTTAAATATCTTCCGGAATGTGGGTACACGTACTATAACTTATATACCAAACACTTTTTGGTACAATTCTTACAAGTGAAAGAGTGTCTTATATGCAAGTTTTCGAGTAGATACTAACATTTCTTTTTTTTTTAATTTTGACTATCGATTATGGAAAACGTTACGGAAGTAATGGTGTACCCTAAAGATGAAACTTACGTATAGACATGGTGAAACTAGCAATTGTGGATCCTAAAGAACTAATGATTCTAACGTTCTGTCCGACCGATGTTGGCTTCATCCAATCCTACTTAAGAAGACAATCGAAAATAAAGTCATGTCATATACGGTAACTATCATTGAGATACCAAAATGCAATCCTGGACATCACGGTTGAGATCAAAGCAATTGCTTTTTTGTTAGTTTTAAATGCTTGCTTTGCCAGTGCTCACTTTCAGTTTTAATAAGTACTTCTAGAGTTCAAATTTACTCACAATCTGAATGAAGGCGCTTCATACTTTAATCTGATTTGAAAATTATTATCGATTACATTAAGTCGAATTATCACTGAAATCACCAGCAGAAAGAAGATTCATGTAGTGTAGGTGCTGGTAGTTGATGAAACTGTTTTGGATTGTCGACTGTTAAATATGGTGGTCAAGTAGCTATTATTACAAACTTACTTCATAGAATTTAAACCATTTTGTATGAGTGATAGGGTAGATCCTAATAGGTAACATATCTGAGAGTACAGCTTGCATTTTCGTTGAATGGTATCGGTTACTATAAGAGCAACTGTTCTCATAGTTTAACATATTCTTTTCTTTCGATACTTTTTACATAAAGATAATTTTATACCTACTATAACTGTGTGATACTTCGTGGGTGGGTACCAAAAATATCAAAAGTTTCTGGCCATGAATTATGGAAGCAAATAATATGTCCTATGTGATATAATGCGGAGAGCGTCATTTAAATTTGCCTCATGAAATATCGACATTATAATAGTCGTACGTATAGTTTAGGCGGGAAATTTACCAATAACCCAAACCAAACTATTATTTGGTGAAATAATTCTTCTATTAAAAGCACTCTACAACTTCAAAGAGTTTAATAAACGCGCTAAATGAATGTTCTATCAAATATGTTGATGTAAACATCTTTACATTTCTGAAGTTCGTTTTTTATGCTTATCTTTAAAATGTCTGCGGTTCATATATGTTATTATATGGTTGTATTATTTGTTTGATAGTGTGTTCCTATTATATACTAGCGTTTCAAATTTGATGCGAATACAATAAGAGTGGAATAATATCTTTAGCTACACATCAATATAGGAGTTTACGTAACAAATAAAAACGAGTACAATAAAAATAAATGAGAATGCAGGTAATAATGTCTCTCTAAATCAAAAAGAAACACTTTGTGTTTGTGGTCACAAAAATGCGGTTTAGAGCTGCCAAATCTATAAATCTTGGTAACTTCTACAGTCACTTGCATAAAAAAAATTTAAATTCCTTTTAATTATACCATTTTTTCTAAGGAGAACTATATATTGTTTTAGTATACATCTTATTCACACCACATGCTATTTTAATTCCAACAAAATTAACTAACCATTTGCTTGTTTTGGACATCACTCAAGACACGCTTCTTCTTTGTATTTTTACAGCTGCCTCCTATAGAGGTCCGGGAGAAGATGAAGGTCCAGATCATTACGAAGCCAGAATTGCCTTCACCGGAAATTCCAGAATTCTGGGACCAGCATGTATAGTGATCGGTGTAATTATGCTAGTAATCGGTATTGTTTTATGCATGTTAACAAGAAGAGCGAGAAGAAGGGAACAAACTATTGGATTCCATTGTCCTCTTCATGGTGATTTTTATCCTTTAAGTCCACTTACAAGTTCAAGGACTGCTGGTAAGTGAAAAATTATTCGGTTAATATAGTTAGAATTTGGATACCACATGGTAATAATGTGTAGCAATACAATTAAAATGTATATAATTCACCCTTTCTACAGCATTCTTTTTTCCCATTCTTCATGCTAATATACCTCTAAGGATCTCGTAATTCAACCAGTTTGAGCAATAGAATACATTAAGTTATAAAAATAGCGGATTTCTATTCTTATACGTTTTCTCACTCATTAGTCAGTATAAAAATAAAAATACGAATGTTTAATTGCAACTTTCGCTTCAGTATTAACTCGTGGCTCGGTTCTAAATAGAAAGCAACATGTAGGTAGATAAGTACCCTACCCTGTACACGGGTCTCATTTCAGTATAAATAGAAGCAAAAATATGATTTCCATATTTGACGCCACAATCTCAAGTTATTAAATATTAAATAAAGCAATAACATTACTATTTCCTTAGTTCTCGGGCTATTTTCGTATGAGCATTAAATTGGAACTTCCTCATTACGTCCTACTTGTTCACTAACGATTGGCCTCGCTACTATGCTTTATGATATTGTTGCACTAATACGTTAACATGTATGTGAGATTTACAGATGTGTTAATTTGAAATGTAATATTAACTTTGAATTATTCGACTGAAAATTTTTAATTTGAACAGTTGTGGAAGGATTCTGTTAGCAGGTCACATAATAATAATAATAATAATAATTGCTACAACCCATAGCCTGGAAACCAGACCCCAGAAGCTATATAAGCTTGTGCGGGAGGGAGGGGCGATTATTATTATTACGTAGGCCCTAAGTGTGGCTTCAGCCGACTTACAGATGGAACAGCGCAAATTCCACATTTGTGTTACAGCTAAGGAAAACTGCAGAAAACCTTAAGCAGATCTGCCGGCACCGGGAATCGACTGCGGGCCGCTTGGGTGAAAGTCCAGCACTCTAGACATTACACTACCAAGGCTACATGTATAGAGTCAGCTTAGAAAGATCTTGCACTGATAACAGCATGAATAGTTTGCTATTAATTAAAGTAACGTGAAATTAAGATTTTTATTTTGTTCGTGATGAAATAAAATGAATAAATATGTTAAGAAATAATATTTCAAGTTATTTGTATGCATTTTGATAAAGATGTACTATTCTTGATGAACTGTACTCTTCTTCAATAGTCCTAATAAGACAAATTGGTATACCTTGAATGTGAATCAATCAAAATGTAATTTTCTGATTGCGCGATGAGTTTAAAAACTATACTGTGCATCATGCTACTAAAGTGCATCTCTAAAATGCTCTTTTTCTTGGTTAAACACTTGAGAATGAATTTGGATATTAAATTAGAAACGTTAGAATTATAATAAAACTTCATTGACTAAATACCCTTATATAAATTAATTTATTCTCAAAGTAAATTTTATCTAGGAAATAAAAAGTTTTATAATACCGGCCCTTAGACATCTATCAAGATTCTGACCAACATACATATTCGTGTTAGTAGTAGAATTGCAACTATTTTTTCTTCAATGTAATCTATCCCATAATGTTGTGTCTATCCCAATTCTTATTATATAGAATATGTATAGCTAAAGTGGCGTTGGAAAAAATAGTATGTAATACACGTGCACGATTACTCACTATCACTCGAGGTTCAGCTGTCATACTCGTTTTGCAATGAATCCCTTTTCTTACTTGTGTACTACTGATGCCGCCGGCAGTATAAGTAATTTTTATCAAGTCAAATTTTCCAAAGCGGAACCACAGTAACGCTCTTCAAAGCAAGTTAAATTAATCGTTGCAGCGCTTTCAGTAATTAAGAAATACTAAATATCTTTTACGTGTAAGAAATCTTTTGTGATTCTTCTGTATTTTCGAAATCGTACGATCGTACGTCGAACACCAGAGGTGATCAGGGAAGTTTGAGTGCTAGCCTGGGCCATATCTAGCCCCTCCCTAGCGTCGTTACTGCTAAATTAACCAGGATTCAGAGCCTCAATTCAACAAATCTCTCGGTCAAATTAGTTACATGTACATTGTACAATCATGTTATCTTTTTGCTCAATTACTGCAATTAGATGGGTCTATAGAAACTCTTAAAAGTATATGTAATCTGTATCAAATTCTATCAAATATCTCCAGTTCTGCACAGACCTATTATATTCTATTAATGTAGACGATAAATGTACTCCAATATTTATAACCCAAAGGTCAATTCATTTTGATTCCATGTTCTAAGTCCAAAAATAATTGAAAAAATTGAAGTTTAAGAAGAATTGAAAAAACCTCATTTTTTTATAGTTAATTCAGAACAGATAACACTAATCTACGAATTGAATCTTTTGGATCATTATCTGAGCCTAGTAAAGTGATTTAATATAATCTGAGTGGGCTTAATCTGAAAATCAAATTTATTTATTGCTGTCAGTGAGCTTAGTGGTCCAATCTCGGCAAAACTCCCCATTAAGATCTAATGTAACTTGCAGATGTGACCAACTGATCTAAGGGTACTTACTACCCTGGAATAGTTTGATCAGGGTTATCGTCGTAACCTGAAATTAAGCTTCATTTTTAGCCATTTAAGCGTGGTTGCCGTCTCACGTTGCTTCTGGATGATTGCAGTCTTCGGGAGTGAAGACCTTCAGTGCACTACCACGATCATGATGACCTGAAACAGATGCTTGCCACATCGGGCGCCCTTGAGCCGAATTACTAACAGGACCAGGTACACACTGGGGCACCGTCATGTATTCACCTCCCCCGAGACTGCTCCTCGTTAGGATTGACATACAGGAAACTCTCTAGTTTCCTAGGGGAATAAGCACTCCAAGACTGCCCAGTTATCAGCTGGGGCCACTGGTGTAATTCTAACTAATTACCCTGGTCGAGGCCGACTTTGAAATGCGCCCATTCATCCGTCTCCAAGCAAACAATATACTGTGCGGTTAATTTTACAGAGCTCAATTCACATATCATCAACAACCACAGTAATTCTACAAATTACTAACAAATCAACACAACAACATAAAAAAAACAGGCAATTGCCAACACATCAATATAATACAGCAATTCCACCAACTGCTAACATCAACATAAAGCCAATATCACACATTGGTCAACAATCACAATTCAAGCAACATCTCATGTTGCCTAATAACAAACAACGAACAGGTACCAGCACATATAAGTGCCATTTCCATTTCACAAACATAGTAAATATTAGTATTCCGCATATCTACGTTTTTAGTCTCAATACAGAATACACGCACTACACTCGAAACCGCTAAAAGCCTTTTTTTACGTTCGAAGCCGCCCGACCGTTCGCCCAACACTACCATAAGGCAACTGTCCCTCCTGACCATCATATAACCGACCGCTACCCCTAATTTTGTATACTTTTGAATATGTGTTTCTACAGCCTCAGACGGTGTTACAAAAACTATTAAGACGTAGGGTCAGAGGGGTGACTAATTTATGGCTACACATTCTTTCGTATTTCGTAAATACATTTTAGGTTCCTACAAAGAATTCAAAACGGAACTTATTTAAGACATTACCTATTATCTTTAACTATTAATTAATCACTAAAGATGCTAAATTCTCATACAGAAAATAAATGTCCCACAGTAAAGTGGGTTTATAATATGAGTTTGTAATGTTAAATCTGTTTTGACGTAATGTCTCAATTGTGATTTTTTTACTAACTCCAACACTTTGTAATACTACTAATACTTTTGCTTGGAATATTTGTTTTTGATTGCCACAAAAATGGTTAAAATTGTTGGAGTATATGAAATACACTGCATACATGAAATACATTTTTAATGCTGAATAAATAACACAAACCAATATTTACAATTGCTGAATTTTAGATATTAAAGAACAGTGTCTCAAGATTTCAGTCAGCAGACTAGATTTTCTAACAAGAACATTTATGTTATTCTTAATCCCCGCATTTATAATACATAATTAATCCAATTAAGAATCTTGAATTGAAATTGCTTTACACTGGTGTATATGGCAATTAATTTTCACTTAAGGCCAAGTGTAGATTAAGTAGGTACAATCGGCCATAAAAGATTATCTTAAACATGTTTTTTATATATCACTGTAACCTACTTACATATAGTTATAATAATACCATTTATAAAATTAAGCAGAAATTTCTGAAAGAGAAAACGGCTATTAAGCTGACAATACTTGAAAACTATTTCTTATTGTAACGAATAGTAAATCCACATATGACGTCATCAAACATTCTTGGTGTATGAGTCATCAACTGTATGACTCATCGACACGCCTCATTGACGTCACTTATAAACAGCTGCATGTATGACTCATCAACACGTCATCGAACATTCTAGATGTATGAGTCATCGTATGAAAGATATAAATTGAGTCGCGGGTAGAAGTTCAGTTAATGTTTAACCGGCGTCATGTTGAAATGTACTCTGAATAAATAAATTGTTAATAATTATTGTAATTCATAAATAGTTTTAATATAAATGGTTCTCAAATAAATCTGTAAATACCTAGATTTTAAAATAGTTTGTTAAATAGTTTATAGTTATAGTGTTTTTAATTAAGTGCATTGTAAATAATCTTTCCTTTATTAATAGACGATTTTAAACAGCATTTTTGATTATTATTTTAAAAAGAACGTTACATTATATAGTAGACACGGTAGGTTATTTTCATAGTTGCGACCAATTTAAATAGCTCATGAAAACCACAGAAATGCCTTACAACTCTACAATAATTCTGAAACATAAAAACGCTAGAGCAGTAAAAGAAACCACACGACTGTTTAACAACTTCTATACTATTCTGAAGTATAAAACCCATTAAAATGGTGCAACTTTAAAAGAGTACAAAAGATAGGAAAGTCTTTTGTTCGGTTTATAAATTGTTTATAATTTTTAAGTACTGAATCAGTATTGTTTATTGATAGAACGTAAATCCTAAATAATAATTACGTACATCATTAATAGTTCTCTAATCCTATTTATTCAGAGCTGTTGTTTTGGGTAATTTCTCATATAGGGCGAGAGAATTAAAGAACAAAAAGCATCATGAGTTTGATGAATTCAAAATAACTTTTGGGGAGGAAATATCTGACAATGTAAGATATAATTCTCTTTAGGAATGATGATCTAAAAATCAATCTACATAATCTTCTTACGACTATTATTAATCTTTTCTTTAATAATAATATGTTATTTTTATTTAGAAAAATATTAATGTACCTACCATACTACTTACAATTAGTTAAGTAATTAAATATATGAAATAGGTAAAAAGGACATCAATAAGCAGGCAGCTAATCCTTAAAGAAGATTGTGAATCCCGCAATTAATACTGCAATTTGTCTATTGTGAGCATTACTCGTCAGCAGATTACGGTAAATATGAAAACAGGTCATTGATGTTGATGATAATTACCTTGAGGTACAAGTAACCAATACCGTTTCAACAATTGCATATCATTCATTGTTAACAACTGTGCTTGGATAAGCATAAGATAATGCAATGTAAAAGCAGCAGTGATCAAATTGATTGATTCATCTGTGATTGTATTGCCTCAGGTTAAATAATTGTATATAACACCACATTTAAATTAATTGCTTTCTTATACAGAACTACAGAACTTGAGCAAGAAAAGCTACATAATTGTTTAAATTTTAAAGTAATCACTGTCTTTAGTGATGAGTGTCCTATTGCTATTATTTTGAAATCATCTCTGTACACCTATTTTTATATTAGTTTGATGATTGAATTTGTTTATTATATATTTACTTTATTATAGTTCAAAGGTAGTTAGATTAATGACTAATTCAAACCGTTCTTATTTTCCTGACTATGAATAATTATCAATTTAGAATCATGTATTCGCTCTTTCTCTTATTTTCTACTTTAAATTATGGTAAAGTTATCGTTGTATATGTATCTATTGACAATTTAATATAAAATACATGACCATCTCAATTTTATTTAGTGATCTATTCCAGGTCAAAAAACAAACCTTTTCGAGCACACATTGCTTGAAAAGCGTTCATGGTCTTTAATATTTTTTAATGTTAAGCAGATAATCCATGCGTTAAAAAATTGCAAATATCGAAAAAACTTTGTGAAACAGCTTCCTGCTTTTTAAGGTGTCACTTTTTTTAAAGGTTTCTGCTTTTGTTTTAATATTTTAATAATTATTTCGCACGAGTGCTTGTAACAACGGCCAGTTCGTTATCTTTTGCTGCCCACACAGCACACCTTTAAATTTGATATCAATCATGACTCATCAACCCCTGTTTAATGAGATTTCTGTTCACCTTTGAAGTTGTTACGACATCATCGAAAAGGTCGAATTTCCCTAGTGGTTAATTAACGTTTTATAGGAACGTTATTAAATAAGTTTTAACGCTTCCTTTTAATAATGCAATATTTTGCAAAATTAACTTTGTTAGTTTATTTTTCTCTGGTTACCTGATGTTAGATATTGTGGTTAATTAAATTTATTTTAATTATATGAATGTAATTCGGTATTTAACATTCAAACAGGGGTTTACATTTAAATTTTATAGAATTTGAGTTAAAAAAGGGAACTTGAGTCATCTTTTACGTATTGCAGAAAACTTAGCTAATTATAAGAATATGCAATCTATTTTTTGAAATGAATATTGTCTTGAACGTGGCATGGTATTTTCTGTACATGATTCATAAGAAGAGTAAATCTAAGGAGAATTCTATATACTACTTGAAAAGAAGAAAAAATGCTTACCAAACAGCATCAGTTTAAAATGACACTTTCTTTGAAAAGCACTTATACATATAATCCATTTCCCTTTTACCACATTTGCAGTGTCGGGGTTCCACACAAACTCTTATTGGAGTGGAACGGAGGTAATTGACCTATTGTAGCAAATAAATTACGCTCCCCCATACTATATCACTCATACAACTTTCATACCTAACCCCAAGGAGCTCAAATACGATTGTACTAAATTTTTAAAATTCAATCGCAGCAGTCCCTGTCCTTCTGAACGAGAATTAGGATCTCGACCACGAAGGACCGAAAACACTTTTACATAAATACGTTCTAATTCACTTTTGCGGTAATTCGTACGCGCAGTCGAAAGATTTTGGCAATTTTAATTTTCTCATTTCTACGCAAATGAAGACCAAAAAGTAGCCCCAAAGAATAATATTGTAAAGAACTATAACAATGGGACCGCTCAATATACAGTAGTACTCCCAATTGAGGATTGTTTCTATATACATTACGGCATATATTGAAGGTTACAGGATGTAGGCATAGGATTTCAATAGGCAGGTAGTATCGCTTTCCGAAACTCAAATAAAAATAAATATATCGAATTAGACAGGATTCTGCTGAAGTTCCTTGTAGAAGATTGGCTCAATCTTCAGGCCACTGCATATTTTATTATGACTACATAAAACTTAATAATAAATTATGCAGAGGTCTGAAGCAAGTGTATCCAATGTACTATGAACAAAAATTTATCTTGAATTAGCCAGAAATATGCAGAGAATTGGGCCAATTTTCTAACGGAAGAAATAATTGCTAGCTTATGTTTCCTCCTCTATTGGAGACGTAAGTACAAGTACTAGTATTTTTTTATGTGATCTGACCTAACACGTAGCTATTGCCCCAACATAGCTACCGACAGAAAAATGTGAAGATTGCAGTGTTGCTATTCTGAAGCTTCACTGCTAGTGAGTGAGTAGCAATTATTTAGTTTAATGTTAGCATAATTGTTGTGACTCTTGTTATACTGATCTCTAAATTGGGTAGTATTGGTAGTCAAAGATCACTTAAATGACTTTACAATCCGACTTGCGTTGTTGTTGTAGTTTAAAAAAACCTTTTTTTATGCTACTGCACCTCGATAGCTTTTGTTAATGGCTATTCCACTTCATCATTTTACCGAGCTAGTTCTTACTGAATAATACAAGAAAATTGATTGTGTAGTTCGATAATAATATCAATTTACTGAGAACATTCTTAACGAGGTATACATTAATGAAATCACTCCAATCAATTAATATTGATGAAAACCTCGGGTGATATATTGTAATAAGTAATGTCTTACTCAATAGTTCTTTTGTTTACTTTTACCTTAAATTTAATTGCTACAGAGATAGCTTATTATGCAATAAGTTTATTCTAGAAATTTTTAGAATTCTTAGTAATTGACGTCCTTCCGAGGACATTTCTAATTTAATTTTCCTTCAACATATAAGTCTTCAACTATTTTCTCCTCATGGGCTTTTCTTGCTTTGTTAAGAATTACTAAGGTTTCTAATCTAATTTCTATATTGTTATTAGTATTACCTGTTTTAAAAAAATATTTGGCATTGAGTTAAGGTGTTAATATTATTGTGAAATGAATAAGTGTATAGAAATGTGCAATAACTATAGCAAATGCGATTTACATATATCGATTTACTATTATTATAGTAAAATAAGTGGATTGTTATTATGTATTTAAGTCGCTGTAATATTGAGGTCAACCTTTTTCTTGTATTGTGACATGTAAATATCATGCTTGCTTGCTATATTTAAATATCCAAAGGAATGACTAACTGTCAGCGATAAAAAAGATATGATTAATTAGAATTATTATCATTAAACGAATTTCCATGATATTATCTGCTACGGCTATTTTTAAAAACATATTTCTGTTTCTCTAAGCATATCTATTATTAAAATCACATCAGATTTATCATCAAAGAGTAACTTTTCTGTTAGAAGTTAAAATTTCTACTTCCATTAGTTATTTATTCGATCTCTGATAATTTCAGGCCATTTTGAAAACTTTTCTAGTTCCCTTCAACTGCTCCTTTCTTGAATATAAATCTTGCCGTTTTTAAATTTCTTATGACGACGATGGTTTTATTCGAGAAAGTTGGAACAAGTCGAAATGTTTAAAAGGCAAAACTGTTAAGGAGAGAGTTAGTTCAATGGGCATTCTTCATTCCTGACAAAAGAAAGTCGATAAAACTGGAAGTATCAAATATCGGATACAAGCCAAGAAATATTTTTATTGTCACGATTTTCCCGACTTCTTCTTTACTTTTGTCATTGTATATTACTGCATTGCGGAAATAGCTATAGCTTTTCAAGTCACCTCTAAACCGGTGGCTTTGCAGTATTTTAATGCAGGTCCTACATTTTAAATAAAAAAGAGCTAGATGCAAATTTTATTAGAGCACGAGTTCAGTGGTACCTAGTTGATACTATGATATACAATTATTTCGTGCTGTACATTTGCGGGATTATAAATCATAGCTTTATTATTACTATCAAAAATTAGATTATTGTCTGTGATTTAGTTTACAGAGATATCTCTCCTAAACGATTAACTATTATTATACCTGTATCCACAGCCATTAAATAATTTACAGAATGCAGTTATATACACGCTAAAGGTTAAGGTTGTAATAAGAATTAATTGCTATCGTTCGTGTTGTACAAATGTAACGAAACAGATAACCTAGAAATTCATATAATACTGCTATTTACTCTAATATGCAGTGATTATTATAAATACAGTTATATTGATAAGAAAAAAATACTTCATTATCAAGCACAGTTATATAACAAGTCTATGATTGTTAAAGCAATTTATAAATTAAATGGGTAGATACTAAAATTCAGAACTATATGTAATATGTACACGTTGATCATATTAAATGATTTTATCGTTGATTACCTAACCAATTTTCGAATATCCTGTTATATGAATAAAGTATGCTGATATATTTAAAATATATATATAAAATTCATTATTTATTATCAATTAACAATTATTGTATCTTCGAAATGTGAAGTCCGCTAAGTTATAGTAATATAACGGCGGGGTAAAATCGAGGCAAAATGATTTTTTTAAACAGAATTCAGATTTGTTATGTTGGGCTGTTCAATTCAGAAACTCTCGCGGTTATATCTGGTAAATATCACTACATTTATAAACATTTAAAAACATACAGTAATAATTATAGAGTAATATTTCTTTAATTGCCATGGTAACTCAGTGGGTATGGCACTTGACTACCATTCTTGAGGTCCTGGGTTCGAATCCCAGGAATGATACATTGGAATTTTTAAATACCTAAAATGAGTACCTGGGAAATCATTTCCTGGGGAATAGGCGGTCGGTGCGTAAAGCTAGCCACTTTACCACCCTTGAGTACCGTACGGCTCGAGGTAAATAATAGCAGCCTACCCTGCTATACCCCAATGGGCCTTCATGGCCTGTGAAAGGGGACTAATTATTATTATTATTATTATTATTATTATTTCTTTAATTAAAAATATCTATAAATACTTTTTCTAAATATAAATAATAAGACATCCGTACAATGATCTTTAAAAATACAACAGAAAATTTTTTTAAAAACATACACTAATATTATATTTCTTTAAAAAATATACTTATAAATACAATGTTTCTATTTAGGCATCTTCACTTTAGAAAGTTTAGTTTTGCGTAACTTTTGTTCTAGAACTTCTATATTTCAAAAAGAGTCTGCAAGACTTATTTTTTGCCTGTAAGATTAAACGTACTGAATTACATCTTGTAGGCCAAGTCTTGCGGCCGTTTTTGCGACTTATCTGACTTATTTGCTACTATTTGATTTAATATTTACAAATTGATTGAATACTGTTCTATTTTCTGTTACAATCATTAAATTCATCAATATGGTAATACTTGAATTATTATTAACATGCGTTTAATATTTGCGCAATTATAAATACCCAAGTTGCTTCGGTCATACTATGTGAACTAATATAAACTAACTTTAGGTTTAGACGAATAGAATATTTAAAATTCATTAAGTATAACATTTTCTTTTTCAAACAATGCAAAATTATAGATAGTATTTTTTTAAATTTGTACTTAATTTTTAAAAAAGGAATTAAAAATGTATGTTCACTCTTTAATGCCCACACTATTAATTTATTTATTAATTATTGTAATAAATCGTAATACAATAGCAATTGAATTATCCGTCTGTCGATAATTAGCGGATTTAAAATAAATATAATAATTTAAAAAAAGAAAATTACAACTGCTGTATTAACTCCAGTAATTAATTACAAAACCTCTTACTTTCCAGAAGAGATAACATATTATACGATATACTACTTTTATATTTAATTAATTAATATGTTTATTTTTCTTTTTATTATGTAAAATTTTATGAATGAGGTTAGAAATATTGCGTTCCAATATGATTTTTTGTTTTCTATCAAAGTAATATATTATCAGTCAAAATGATATATGATCAGCCAAAAAGTTAAAACAGCAATTATAAATAAGACTTTCGCACATTAAAATCCGTTAAATAAGTAAAATTTGCGTATTTTTTGATGAAAATTCTTTATACATATATGTATAAATATAACATTATACAAATAAATATCCAAAATGAAAAAGCTTAAATATAAAATAATTTCTATATGCTCAATTTTTGTATCTTTTTGATCTTGGATTCTTTTTCCTATAGAATTTATTTTCAATTCTAAAAATATTATATTTTTCATCCTGGGGATATTATATTTTCCCAAAGGTTGCAGAAATGTTTTTATTTGATTCGTGCTGAATTTAAATGGAGTAGATGTAACTTGAATATCAATAAACTCAAATGTTCCTTTTTAAATTAAATTTTAATTGCGTTATGTCTGTAATTAGGCTCCTCTGTTATTGTGCTAGGGCAGATTGAAAATTTAAAAATTGAAAATCAATTAATTAATTTATTAAGTACTATAGAATAACGCGTAGGATTCACCTACGAGTTCATATTATAAATAGAAATGAAAGTGCTTTTTTTTGTTATTACAAGGATCTATATTTAACAATGGATATTTGAAAGGAGAATAATTGAACATTAAAACTTTTAATGTGATTTATAAACAAGAAAGAATTAGAAATGATACTTAAGATTAATTTTCGTTTAACTACCATGAATAGAGGCACATAGAAAATAAACCAATTGTTTTATTGTTTGTTTGTTTTGTTTGTTTTTGGGCGAGGAATCAGGATGGCGGAGCATCCTTCGTATCTCATGGCACCGATTGCTATGATCATTTGGGCGACCCTACTAGAATTTAGCCGAATCTGGGGGAATTCCACCCCCAGTAGGGATCTTTATCGTGCCAAACATCGCATTGACACGGGACCTACAGTTTTACTTCCTATCCGAAAAGAAGGCATGTTTTAAATTTTTCTCCGCTATGAAAAATTACCAGCTTGGCCGGGGATCGAACCTGCGATCTTTGGATTATGAAGCAAACATGCAAACCACTAATCCACCGACACTGGCAATTGTTTTATTGATTTCTCATTTTACTTATTTTGCCTTTTTTTCGTTCATATATAGGCCATAAAAGTCATTTGGTCTTCATTCGCCATAATATTTTAATATGATTAACTATACCTACTTTTAATCACTTTTTTTTAACTCGAGCAGCGATAGAAAACATTTTTTGGAAAGAAATATTAATTGCGTGTTTTATTGTTGTAGCTGCCATAGAAAAAGGTAGAAATTCAGTATTATGCTGGTCCAAAAGAAGAGGTCCAGGTACAGTAGCCGTGGGTCCACCTCAGTGTCCACATAGTCAAATATCCAGTACGAGAAGCTCTTTCACAAGTTCACCTCATAGTCAGTGTCCAACACCATTACCATTTTTAGTCACTTCAGGATCTGTAGGGTAAGTTCAACCTAGAATGATGTACGTAATTACATTTGAATCGATGCCTCCGTCCCTTATTTATTATTTAACGCTTTCGCAGTTAGAAAAGCCGCGACTAAAAGTAGTAAAGAAAAGAGGGTAGTTCTAAAAATAAATTTCCCTCTTAAAATATTCATCCATCCTTTAAATATAATATCGTCAATCTAGGTTTTGGACGTCATAATCTCAGGATAAAACCGAAAGTACGTTCACCTACACGTTTATTTAAAATGCAACCCCATTATGATGGGAAGTAACGCATTAAAGCTAAGCGTTATTATGATTCTAAAATTATGAAATAACGCACAGTATGTACCACGATGACTCGCTTATGAAAAGCATGGACTGTTTATGCATCAATTAATGTCTTTAATAATTAAAGTAGAAGTCAAGGATCTGTAATAGGAGTAAAATTACTCCCAGTGGGTGTTATTGTTAAGCCACTGTGTTTTTCAAGTAGCAAAATAATGCCAACGTGAATTGCTAATTAAAGTAAGCCATAAAACATGTTTTTGTATAGAATACAAAAATTTCAAAATGATTCGTCTTTTTACAATTTTCGAACCTCCATGAAGGGTACACTTCATGTTTAAAATATTAAACATTAAATCAAATCAAAACGTTTTTATTTGTTAAAAATACAAATTGCAATATATACAAATTTTCCCTAATATAAAATTACATTAATCTAATATTCTAATAAAAATCGCATCTTTTAATAAATTTTACTAAGCTCCTATATTAAAACTTTTAAGCCTCTTTAAATTTGTGAGAGTTGTTTAACCTCATTTAATAAGCAAAAACTGTATTAGAAAAAATAAAAGATAAAGTGAAATCGTGGACGTTCTGCATATTAATAACAAAGTCTCACTAATAAAGGTTAATTTTAATTGAAAATTGTTATCCTTATGTCTATCATTTCAAATCGGTTTTAATTTCGAAATGTAAAGTAGTAAATCTTCAGCGTAGCCTGTTTGAGGAATACCATCTAGTAATTGAAATTATCAAATCTAGGAGATAGGATTAAGAAAACTTAATTTCTAGGAAAAGGTTCATTACATAAATTGGGAAGATTTTCTAGGACTTTTCTATTTAACTTTTAAAACTCTGATCGATGAAAAAGATCTTTTCATTATTGCAACATTATTACTATAGGGAAACCTCGTGAAGACATGACGGTCAAAAGCATTGAAGGATTTCCCTATATACAACATTCGATGTGTGATTACAATCCTTTGGATCTTCATAGGTGATTATTTAAATAAACGCAACCAAACATAACCAATTGAGAATTCTAAGCCTAGCACTCCTCTCTCCCAGCTTACTCTCCTCTCTTCCGACACATATTCCTCTCTGGCTTACCCCTCCCTGCGGGTTTATTCTACATAAATACATACATACGGAAATTCTACCTTACGAAATGATAAGAATGAAATCAAAAATCGATCTTGTTAAAAGCATTCTTGAAAACGTGTATTAGTACATATTTCAAAAACATAGTGGTGGCAAATTTCCTGCCTTTTATACTATGCGTTTATATTATTATTTGTATAATTCGTCTGTTCATAATTTTCAACTACGCGAATGTTGTCTACGCTTATTAATGATGGAAGTGGACGGCTGCGTCACCCTTTATATTTATAAGCGAAGAGTACTTACGAAACTCGCCACCGTGGAAGGTGAGAGGGCGCCCCTAGTGAATGTCCGATTCGCCCGTCTCAAATTAAACACTTTAGAGTTTTTCAAATTAAAAATATAAACATTAAAAAAATATAAAAATTAAGTAGTGTTGACTAATCTACACAGCGAAAACTAATTTAAAATAAGAAACGCGTAAATCGGCCTGGTGGATCTCTCAAACGAACTGGAACAAAAATAAGCCTTGTGTTTTAAATATATAGATTATTATTACAGTTCGACATATAAAAAATACCAAATACGTACATACTTGGAATTAATATAAGTTATCTTGTACTAAGCGAAAATAAGCAAAAGATTAATTGTAACAGTATAATCATAATACATATTTATCTTATACGCGG
Source organism: Agrypnus murinus (assembly GCA_929113105.1). NCBI lineage: Eukaryota > Metazoa > Arthropoda > Insecta > Coleoptera > Elateridae > Agrypnus > Agrypnus murinus. Next base: position 35,606,423 of record OV816024.1, read on the forward strand.
TGTACGACTTTTAGACTAGTTTCACAAAAAATTACTTCCATCCAATTTGTCTATCTTTATTTGTGTATAGTATACAATAATCATAATTCGGCCAACGTAACAATTTTGTCGCAAAATTGTTTTTGATCAGGTACCTATTTAAAAACCCCTGTAATGTGTATCATTTATGTAGTATGTACCATTATCAGGGCCCCTCTAGAAATTGAGCATCACACATACTATCTCTCAAATCCTGATGTTTTAATTGAAAATTATTTTGTTATTATAGATTTTCTCAATATCTTTATTTCGGTTTATTTTTGTCATCTAGCATAACTCATTAAGAAAATAATTGGATAAATGCGCAGTACATATACTATTTTACATAATTATATTATATGGTTTCGCTTATATTATATATAACTAATTGTAAGCTTTTAATGACATCGTAATGGTTCGTAATAAATTTTACATGGTGAATTTTAGTCATCTATTTCTGCTGTATGTATGTAACTTCCTTGTTATTATATTTTGGTGGCATGTAAAATTCGTTATAATTACTTGGAGCATACACGTATCACAAAGCTTTACGTTGTTAACTTTTTACATGAGTAGGTCATCGTCCTGCCGAAAATATTTTAATATCTCTTGAACGAGAAGACAATTTTGAAATTGCGTGTCTAAATTCGAAAACATTTGATAAATACGTTTTTATACCACAAAAAGTATCAAACACCATTAAATATTTTAAATTTGTCCGAACTACATATTTCATTTTAATTTTTTCTGTTTATTTCAGACATGCTAGGTAGTTGCGTTTAATTAAATGCATTTCAAATTAAATTATTAATTAAACTGTAATCCACTGTTGCACAGAGCTCGTTTTGATAATCGGATTAAATTGTCGTTGTCAACGTAGTTGACATGAGCTTAGTCGGGAAGCATCCAAGCGAAAAAATAAATTTCTCCCTTGTAGCCTTCCTTCGACCTAACTGTACAAATAAGGGAAAAAAGAATATTCTTGTTATACTCCAGCTTGCGCAAAGTTAAAGGGTTTTCTTACAACAAAGTTAATTTTGATAAAACTTGCAATGTCATTAGTTTTGTATAGGTGCAAACACAGGAAATTACAATTTTGCTAGATTTTAGTGTTTTGAATATCCGGCTTTTATTTTACCGATTTCGAAGGGAAATGTACCTTATTGATTGGTCTGAAAGCTTATATAAAAACAAACTCATGTTTAGATATTGGTGTATATAGGTATGGATTATATTTGAATATATTGTCTTTATTGTTAATATTTGGTAAGGGTGAGGTATGCAGACAGCCCAGTTTTGAGAAAATACTAATAATAACATAACTAATATTATTCTTGAGTAGGCATGAAGATTTCTTAGCTATTAATTATTCCCTAAATTAATCGACGTGTATTTTATTTTTTTATTTAATCAAGATAATGGATTATCCTTTTAAAAAGGCGTATTAAAATAGAGTATAGATAAAACTTATTGATCTATTTTTACATAATTTATGATTGAGTAATTTTATAAAACGGAAATGTAATAAGTAAATAATATCAATTTTACCAACGTCAACATAATCAATATAAAAATAAACCTAGTTTTTTCTTACTGACTTATATACGATTGATTATGCAAATGCTTGTGGTCAATAACCTGACCTGATGAGCTTTTTACTCCCTTTTGCTTGCGTTTAATCAGTGACCTTTTCAAAAGCGGAAATTAAATTTAGAGTGACGATTAAATTAATTAATGCATCTCATTACACAAAGAGTACTGCGGCTTTTTTCTGCACTCTATCTCATTGAAAGTCCGCGCGGAGATTTCCACTTAATGTTTGTTAGAACTTTCTGACCTGGTTTCGTCTTTTAATTAAAAGTTGGGAGCTAATAGCATATAACACGTTTGCAGAATTCCTCTAACTACCTAATAATTAGTTTCTCAGTTGTTTCGTTGGTGGAATGTAAAATTTCATTATCTTGTTGAAGTTATAGATTTGAACTTTAATAGCAATGAATATTACCTTAATAAAGTCATAGCTTTTTATTTTTTCATGTAAGATTATATCGACGCCAATAATTCACGTTTATATAACTCTTAATAAACAATATCTTATGTGTAGGTATGTATGCACAGAGCATCTGAAAGATTTTCAAAAACAATTTGGCTGTGAAACTTCGTTTTCGTATCATCAGACTTTCATGATGTCTCTTGAAATGAGTATTCGACATTTGAAATAGATTCCACGGAAACACTATAAAGAAAATAAAATCGCTATTGATTCCAAGATATTTCTTGGTTTGGACAGGGCTTGTACATCAAACTTTTGGCCCCAGGGCCCAGAGTAGCGTGAACTTGATCGCGCAAGCATCAGATCTATTGTCTACAACGTAAACAGTTTCCATTTTATGTTCACATACTTTTTAAACAAGTTTATGATTTATTATTTTAAGATTTATGTACCATATGCTATTATTAAACGACGGCATGAAAAACAATAGCACTCCACGTAGCGGGAAATTCTGATAAGTGCTTATCATATATCTGTTAAATGTAATATAATACAAGCTTTACTTTTTTACTGAATATACTGAAAACTGAATGGGAAATAATTTTACTTCTCAACTCAATGTATCACATTTAATTGTTTTTTACTCACTGTCAGTAGGTAAAGACCTGTTTCCAAATAAGAAGGAAGCAAATCAAAACAAAAATTGTAAACACAGAATTTATATTGTGATTTTTTTTGTAATATAATACAATTAATCTTTATCTAAGTACTCCTGCTAAATATTTAGGTACTAATATGTAACTTAAATACATTCGGAAATTTCTTAGGATCAGCTCCCTGAGTTGAAATGTACAACCCAATACATTCTTAATTGGTATAATCGATCCATGATTTCTGATGCAACAGTTATAAGAACTTAATAAAATATAAATACTTTTAAAATTTCTTTTGTAGAAGACGTAGTACACTTCCTATTTCAGTAACTTCACATAGATCAGCTTCATCTCACTGCTTTACATGCAATCACACGTCGCTGATATTTACTTTGTAAGGATATTGATTGCTATTCCATTTTTAGCTTTAATTAAGGTTATGAGTTAAGACGCAGTTCTCCTTATTGAACTACACATACATCAAGCTCACTATTAAAGCTACACATTTACAATGAAACTTTCCCTTTATGAAAATTCCTATTTTTAGTTGTTAGTACTTATTATGTAAACGTTTACAAAATAAATTCTTCAGCCAATACATTCTAAAAAGTACCTTGCACTGTATGCATTTGTTAATTGTTAATCGTTTTTGGAAAACTCACTCTTACCCCATTTAGAGGTAAAGATATGTAGAATATTTACTCACACTACATTTGAAAATATATTATATTTACATGCACGATTTGCTGGCATTAACCGGGTGTACAAAAATAAATTCTCAGAGGACGGAGCTTTAATGTTTCAAAATTACGAATGTGGAGCATTCATATTTGTTGAACATGATTTAAACGTCGCATATTTTTTCCACGGGAAGAAGGATGACATGGCATCCCAGGAACGGGTTGAATTTTTGTCACGGCTGACTGCTCCTTTCGAAAATTATGTCAGATATATTTTAAGTCGAGAGTTGTTTTTCACAGCTTAAATAGTGTTTGCGGTATGTAATGTATAACTTATCTTATACATTTGATTAAAATTGAAATCATACACAATAATTCTAATATAGAAATTATAGATGTGTTATTGGCTGACGTCTAAAGTTATTTTCTATTATAGATGAAATTACAGAAATCTTACCATTACATGTTTCTTATTTCCAAATTGAATTAAATATTCTGTTACAAAAGAACGTCATCATATAGCTTAGAGATATTAAATTCAATCGAAATACTAAAAACGAAATGACATATTATAATAACAAAAATAACGATGCAATAGATTCTAAGCTGCAACAAAACTGTATTTCTTGATGATCACCAAGCTTAAATATAAATATTTTAACTAATACATATATCTAAACCTAAGTAATGACAACCTTCATTCAATGATAGTTAACAGAATAATAATAACAGAAGTTAATGTAAAATTATTAAATAGTCCCATAAGACTTCTAATAAAACAAGCTGAATTGTATTTGTTTCTATGTACATGTACATATGTTTTGTGTCATTATGCTGATGCCAGGAATAATGTAAACACATTTTCTGGACTAAGTATATTTTAGAAACTATTATCATTACTTCCCTATATTAATTATAATTTTTCCTAACATAATATTCCATATGTTTTCATATTGATATTGCCTAAATCTACCTGCTTTACTTAATATGAATACTTTTTGCATAAAAATAAATAAATTTCTATTTCTTTACATTACATATGGATATCAGAACAAAATAGAATATGTCTCTACAATAACTTTTTTCTGCAAAAAAAACAAATAAAAATTCCAAAACACTGCAGCATGTTGAAAAACTCATTAAGTTGGTAAATACGATGTTATGATATCCAAAAATAGACTACAATAAAAAATATAACAGTGAAACTAGACGCTAAAGCAATGTTACACATACCTTTATCTTGAGGAAAATCTCTTCAAGTTAGCATAATCCATTGTCACCGTTATGGCAGAGAAATTTACATGCGTGTAGTAAGAGTTTGACCTTGACAAAAAATTTAACTTTTCCGAACAAATTAAGTGGCACCTTTTTCATGCAAATGATGCAATATATGCGGTTCTGTTCTTATCATGGATCACGCATTTACAAATTTATCCAACACAATTGGCAAAAATTTTCTGAGCTTATTCTGATGACTGTTTAATAATAACTTTATAAAATCTACAACACTGTAATCTAAAAATGAAACTAAATAAGCGACATTTAAAGGTCATATACTAAACCGTGGCTAGTTATCAAAGACAACTTTAGCAAACGTATGATTGTGCTTATAGGGTGCCAAATATGAATACAGTTTATTACAAAAAGAAATTTACATTGAATCAAGGCTTGCTGAGTATCTATCTACTAAAGATCTATGGTGCAGGAACAGCGCTATTTTCCAAAAACATGCTAAGTTCAAAAAAATTGGGAACAATTAATTGAAAATAAATACTCTGATAAATACAGTTGTTTAATTTGTTAATTAATTGGATAATATTGTGAGATAAATGATTTTGTAACGTAAATAAATCAGATCTTTGTATTGCATTAATTCTTCTTTAAAAAAATATATACTCGAAATTAATTCATCTGTTTTTGAAATAAAAAAATTGTATGTTTCTAAATATAACAAATTCTGTTGTATCTACTTCAATGGTAACAACTTAAACCTTAAACCATAAGCTTTGTTGGAAAAACAGAGTGGGCCAATTACAATTTTTTAATATCATTGTGTGACAGTTCTAAATAAATGTTGCAAATGAAATATTTATACTAAATTTAATGTACAATATTGAAGCACTCAAATAAAAATAGAACTTCTCTAGTGACAAAAACCCCTTTATCACTGTTATCCATCTTAATCCTTTGTATGTGCACGCTCCTCACTTGCTCCACTGGTTATAATTGCCATTTTACTTATGTTGTGTTGTAAGAAGTTTTAATAAATGTTAATGAAAACTGAACACGACTGGTCCTTCTAAAATACTACAGCCCCTTAATAAACATTCTGGTCCTTCGAACCGGATGGTCTATCAGGTATATCTATAACATATATATATGAACTAGCATTGGATTTACTACTTGGTAAAGTGTGCACAATCACAGCAATTGAAAGTGGATTAAAGTTCAATTTGGACAAGTTTATTTGGTTAGTTGCTTCAAACCCCACTCCATTTTAAAACCCTAAAAAGAAAGGGATTATTTGGCAGAAGGTAACAGTGTTCGTCACTCACTCATAGAAGGCAAACAAGACCTTCAATTACTCAACTGCTTTCTCGAATTGTCACTCTCTGGTAGAAGAAGCTTAATTAGTTTTTACCTCTGTACTTCAAAAGTACTTAAAAAAACTACCAATATTTATGTTTTTGAACAAGTGATTTTGGTTATCCTTATTATATATTACTACTTCTGACGCGGAATTAGGGCGTTAATTTGACTACAAATAATGTATTGTAACGGGAGAGAAAAGGAACGAACCTCTTTTCGAGCGACAGGTGGTGTGTTCTGTCGCCTTCGAGAAAATGACGCATCGCACAAGCATGTAAATCAGACGTGGTTTATTCTAGCATTTTCTAAGAATACATAGAAGGTTCCAGCAATTTCTGGTGCGTTTATATGAGGATATAAAAGCGGATTGCGGAAAAAAAGAGAGGCAGTCAACAGCAAGTCATGAACTGTGTATTACAAAATAAATAGTGAATATAAATGTTGTATTAGAAATTCATAGTCTGTAAATAATAGTTTTTAATGGTTTATAATCATAGCGTTAATTTATAGTGTATTCATTAGTGTATAGAAATAAATATTTGTTTGTGAATAGACGATTTAAACAGCACTTGTATTATTATTTGAAAAAGAACGTTACAGTGGTGTTACAGGTGTGAGGGTTTTAAAATAAATAAAATCGCGTAATAATTAATTAAAGTGCTGTGAGAATAAAATTTTTGGTGTTAAAACATAATTTCAACAAACAATCAAAATGGTGATGAAACTATTAAAGGATCTCTTAGTAATAGATTTGAAGCGGGAGTTGGACGAGAGGGACTTGGATAGTAATGGAAAGAAAGAAGTTTTGATAAATCGGCTAAGAGAATGGCTTTTAGAACAGAAGGAAGATCCTGAAAATTACCGCTTCGAAATACCTGGACCCGCAATTGATACTAGTTTGTTGTTAAGTAAAATGGAAGAAAGTTCTAGAAAAGCCGAAGAAAATTCTAGAAAGTCCGAAGAGAATTCTAGAATTTTAAAAGAAGAATTACTGCAAAAGTCCGAAGAGAATTCTAGAATTTTAAAAGAGGAATTATTGGAAAAGTCTGAAGAAAATTCTAAAATGCTTAAACAAGAATTAATGGAAAATACTAAAGTGCTGGAACAAAAAGTTTTTGAAAATTCTAAAATGCTTAAAGAATTACTTGAAAATACTAAAGCACTGGAAGAAAATGTTAAAATGCTTAAAGAAGATTTACTTGAAAATTCTAGAACGCTTAAAGAAGAATTACTAGAAAAGTCCGAAGAAAGTTCTAGAAGGCTTAAAGAAGAATTGCTGGACAATGTCAAGGTGTTAGAAGAAAAAGTTTTCGAAGAATTTTTGGAGAATACCAGCGCGTTAGGACTATTGGAAGGTAGATTGGCGGAACAAGATAGGGTAATAAAGATGGTAGAAGAGAAAATAGCCCAAATGCAATTACCACCAACAACTAAGAAAGACGATATGGCCGAAATGCTGGAAGATAGAATGAGGCAACTACGGTTTCCCTCAACTTCTGAGAGGCCGTTTAATGAAGTAAAGAAACAATTTAAAGAAGAAAAGGATCCTGCCGTAGGGATAAAAGTAAAACCACCCACGTTCGATGGAAAGATACCTTGGTCCACCTACTACAAACAATTTGAGGCGGCCGCTGGGGCCAACGGATGGACACGCAAGGAAAAGGCCGTTTCTCTAACTGTGGCTTTGCGTGGAGACGCGTTGAACGTCCTGCAAACAATCCCAGCAGGACAGGAAAATGATTACCAATTGTTAGTGTCTAGATTGGAAATGAGATATGGAGACGCGCATCTACAACAGGTGTATCACGCGCAAGTGAAGAATCGTATCCAGAAGAATGGAGAAAGCCTGCAGGAGTTTGAAGCCGATGTTGCGCGGCTTGTCCGATTGGCGTACCCTACGGCACCCGATTCATTTCTGGGACAGCTGGCTGTGCAGACCTTCATTGATGGGTTAAGAGACGGAGAAACACAACAATCATTGAGGCTGGCACGACCAAGAACAACTGATGATGCGCTTGCTCACGCCTTAGAATTTGAAGCTGCAAAACAAGCGTCCCGAGGCCACGGGCGAGTTCGAACCGTTGCGGAAGAAGAGGAAGGTTCCAGTTCCAAAGATCGCCTAGAAGAATTATTAATGAGAGTTCTTCAGAAGGAAGATAGTCGTAAGAGGAATCCTCAAGAAGTTCGAGGACCCCGTTGCTGGAACTGCGGTGAACAAGGGCACATACGACGCCGCTGCCCTAAACCCAGAAAAGTACAACCGTCGGAAAAGTTAAAAGGGGTTGGCAAGAGGGGGCGAACGTTGGCTGCGAGTGAAGATGCCCCGGAGATCACGATCCATGCCGTAACATCAAAGAATAGTAACGGCAGTTTGTTTGTAGATGGAAAGATTTCTAACCGAACTGTTCCACTACTTATTGATACGGGGGCGACAAAATCCATCGTACGCCCTGATGTTCTACAATCAAGTATGAAGCTGTTATCAACAACTACTCAACTCCGTACAGCAACAGGTGAAGTGATACCAACACGCGGAGTGGTGAAGATGAAGATTGGCATTGGAAGTGAAGAACGTGATCATGAGGTGCTGGTAGCCGATATCACTGATGACTTCATCTTTGGAATGGACCTCCTGAGAAAATTTGGTTTTACGTTGGATTTGAAAGAGGGTGTTTTGAAGGTCGGTAACGAAGAACTTCCGTTGCACCCACGAGAAGATCCGGTTGTAAGGGTTTTGCTGACTGAAGATGTGATATTGCCGGGTCAAAGCGAGATGGTTGTCGAGGCAGGTTTGGATGGAGATCTTCGGGTTGGATGTGTGCGAATGATGGAGCCTGTTTGTGATAAGAAGATCCATAGTGGCATACTGGTGGGAAAAGCGCTGATCAAGGTTGGAAAGACAGTACCGGTGAGGCGTATGAACGTTAATGTGGATCCGGTGACATTGAAGAAGAGTACCCTTGTGGGACAGTGTGTGCCAGTATTCCGAGTAGCCAGGTGTATGGCTGATGTTCCAAAACCAGCGCCCAAAGACCATGGTGGAAAATTAGTGGGCATGGTTACTAGTTCGTGCGAAGACCTTAACAGAACAGAAGTGAAAGAGGTACAGGGTTTGGTTCATCGATACCAAGATATCTTCGCTCTTGACGATAGCCAGAAGGGACGAACAGATATAATAAAACATAAAATCAATACAGGCAACTCTATGCCTGTCCGTCAGCAGCCGAGGCGTCTACCTCTAGCAAGGAGAGCAGAAGCCGAGAAGATTATTACTGATATGGAAGAACAAGGGGTCATCGAGCCATCCAGCAGTCCATGGGCATCACCGGTGGTCCTGGTCAGTAAGAAGGACGGGTCAACGAGATTTTGTGTGGACTATCGGCAGCTTAATGACGTGACCAAGAAAGACAGCTATCCCTTACCACGCATCGACGACACGTTAGATACCCTGTCTGGTTCACGATGGTTTTCGACTTTGGACTTGAAGAGCGGTTACTGGCAAGTTGAAATGGAACCTGAAGACCGGGAGAAGACCGCGTTCACTATTGGTTCCGGACTATGGCAGTTTACAGTTATGCCTTTCGGTCTATGTAACGCTCCGGCCACCTTTGAGCGTCTAATGGAGACCATCCTGAGAGGGTTGTCGTGGAAGACCTGCCTGGTATACCTAGATGATGTGATTGTAGTCGGAAAATCATTCAACGAACATTTGAAAAATCTAGAGGAAGTGTTCCGAAGACTACGTGGAGCCAATCTGAAACTGAGTCCGAAAAAGTGCCACATATTCAGAAAGGAAGTGAAATATCTCGGGCACGTCGTATCACAAAATGGAGTGGCAGCCGACCCCGATAAGATTCGTGCAGTTCAAGAGTGGCCAACACCGAAAGATAAACACCAAGTTCGTAGTTTTCTTGGGTTATGTACCTACTACAGGCGTTTCGTTCCTGGGTTTGCCAATATAGCGAAACCTCTGACAAGGTTAACTGAAGATGGGCGCGAGTATGTTTGGAGCGGAGAGTGTGAAACAGCTTTCCAACAGCTGAAGCGTGCCCTGACAACCGCACCAATATTGAGCTATCCACGGACAGAAGGGAAATTCATACTTGACACAGATGCAAGTAATCTGGCCATTGGGGGTGTACTTTCTCAGATACAGGATGGACAAGAAAAGGTCATCGGCTATTTTAGTAAGGTTTTGTCTAAAGCCGAAAAGAATTATTGTGTGACCAGAAAAGAACTATTGGCCGTCGTGAAGTCCGTTGAGCACTTTTACAAATACTTGTACGGACGGAAGTTTTTATTGAGGACGGACCATGCAGCGTTGAAATGGCTTCTACAATTCCGTAATCCTGAAGGCCAGGTCGCAAGGTGGATCGAACGATTACAAGGATACGACTTTGACACCGAACATCGAGCGGGCACTAGTCATCGAAATGCCGATGCTCTTTCAAGAAGACCCTGTCCAACGGATTGCCGTCATTGCTCTCGTTTGGAAGAGAGGGTTTGCCAAGTATTAAGGACTACCATCGTCAACGACAATTGGTTGCCGGAAGAATTGCAACGACAGCAGGAGGCTGATCCCGAACTAAAAATGGTACTGGAATGGAAGCGCGTGGGAGAAAGGCCTGCCTGGGAGGCCGTCAGCCCTTTTAACAGAACGCTCAAAGCATATTGGGCCCAATGGGAGTCCTTGAAGGTGGAAGACGATCTCCTGAAGCGAGTACTGGAGAGTGAAGATGGCACCACCATTAGGTCTCAGTTCGTGGTTCCAAGAAGCCGAGTGGCTACAGTATTGCGACATCTCCATGACGGTGCCTCCGGAGGACACTTCGGTGTGAAAAAGACCTTGGAGAAAGTTAGGGAGCGTTTTTATTGGGTCAACTGTAAAGAAGACGTGAAGGAGTGGTGCCGGAAATGTGAACTATGTGCCACTGGCAACGGACCCTTGGGGAAACGAAGAGCACCCATGAGGCAGTACAATGTGGGTAGTCCTCTGGAGAGAATAGCTATAGACATTGCCGGACCATTTCCCGAAACTGACGATGGGAATAAATACATCTTAGTGGCAATGGACTATTTTACCAAATGGCCAGAAGCATATGCCCTACCAAACCAGGAAGCTGCGACTGTTGCTGACGTACTAGTCAAAGAGTTCTTCAGTCGTTTCGGAGTGCCCATGGAGCTGCATTCGGATCAAGGCCGTAATTTCGAGTCTGTACTCTTTGGAGAAGTCTGTCGATTGTTGGGCATTCGCAAGACTCGGACCACACCGTTACATCCGCAGTCCGATGGAATGGTAGAACGCATGAATCGGACAATGGGCAAATATTTGGCCAAGGTCGTCTCCGATCATCAACGAGACTGGGACCAATACCTGCATCTGTTCCTGATGGCTTATCGTGCATCGGTCCACGAAACAACCGGTCAGTCACCAGCGTCTGTAATGTTTGGACGCGAGTTACGGTTACCGTGTGATCTGGAATTTGGGTCTCCACCTATAGAGCAGGAGGTAGCTGGAAATGATTATGTCATCAACTTAAAGAAGAAGTTGGAGGATATTCACGACCGAACCCGAAATAATAGTCGAATCGCGAGTGACCGGATGAAGGCTACGTACGATGTGAGAGCCCAAGAAGGAGGGTTTCAACCTGGAGAGCTTGTCTGGTTATACAACCCGCAAAGGCGTCGTGGCTATTCTCCAAAGTTACAGCGAAATTGGGAGGGTCCATACCAGGTGAAGAAACGAATAAATGACTTGATTTATCGCATCCAGAAATTGCCAAGGGGGAAACCAAAGGTGGTACACTCCAATCGTCTGGCGCACTGTGAGGGAAATAATGACGCAGTCCCGGATCGGAAAGATGAGGCCGAGGTGGCTATCAAAATCGTAAGGCCTGAAGATGATCAGCCAACCTTTAGAGAATTTATGGCTGCGTTCTCTGGAACGAGAAAAGCGCGATTCGGAGTCACGACTGAGATGCAACAAGATCTCTTCCGGGTCCCTGGTGATTATTCCATTGCCCACTGTGTCTCCGCGGATCTCCGTATGTCCAGGGGGATCGCAGTAGTGTTTAGAAATAAATTTGGACGGCTGAATGAACTTCGAGAACAAAATCCCTCTGTTGGTAAATCCTTACGCTTGCCTGATCATGACCGATCCATTTACTACTTGGTAACCAAGCAGTTTTACTACCAGAAACCGAGTTACGCCGACTTGTGGAGGGCACTATGGAATTTGAGAATCGAGTTGCTTACCAGGGGAATTAACAAATTGGCAGTTCCCAAACTCGGCTGTGGGCGGGACCAGCTGGATTGGAGAATCGTTAGAAACATGCTGGAAGTTGTCTTTAGAGGTACGGACGTCAAGATCTTCGTCTGCAGTTTTGACCCACAGCCCGCATTAAGGCCAACGAAGAGTGTAGACTGTTATTTCTACCGTAATGGAACGTGTAGTCGAGGTGAAGACTGTCGATATCGTCATGACCCGTTCTACAGGAACCAGAGCATAAAACCTGTTCTGGGACAGAACAGACTTGAAGAGGGGGGCAGTGTAACGGGAGAGAAAAGGAACGAACCTCTTTTCGAGCGACAGGTGGTGTGTTCTGTCGCCTTCGAGAAAATGACGCATCGCACAAGCATGTAAATCAGACGTGGTTTATTCTAGCATTTTCTAAGAATACATAGAAGGTTCCAGCAATTTCTGGTGCGTTTATATGAGGATATAAAAGCGGATTGCGGAAAAAAAGAGAGGCAGTCAACAGCAAGTCATGAACTGTGTATTACAAAATAAATAGTGAATATAAATGTTGTATTAGAAATTCATAGTCTGTAAATAATAGTTTTTAATGGTTTATAATCATAGCGTTAATTTATAGTGTATTCATTAGTGTATAGAAATAAATATTTGTTTGTGAATAGACGATTTAAACAGCACTTGTATTATTATTTGAAAAAGAACGTTACAGTATGTAGGAAATTAAAATAATTTTAGTTGGAAATCGCAAATGAACAAGTCTTCCACATTATTAGACATATGTACCGTATCAAGATTTAGACTTTAATTATGTCTAGACTAAACATCTCATAACAGGAGTTCATAAAACTGACATTACAATAGATATAAAGTTTTTATATGGACTATAAAAATCGTTATTACATCCCTAAGATAGATAAATTTTTCGTACCGACCATCGTTTCTTTCCACTTCTTTCATAACTGGAAAGAGAGTAATATTAATATTGTTGCAAATCGTGAAATTGACGCCATTTTCTCAATGGACTTCTTTATAGCCTTGATCGATCGTTGCCAAAAATGGTTAAATGAAGATCGATCTGATTGTGAAAATCTCTTCAATTAGGTATGTTACCCAATTCCACAGAGAATTTTTCTCTTTATAGCCGTATTAGAAGGACTTTGTGTTTTTACAGAACAATATTAATTCTTTCGATCGGATTATTTCTTTTTCGTCATGATCTTTATATTTTATTATTTTTAACACTTTTGCTAAGGTTAAAATATTTTTAAACAATACGTAGGGTAAACTGTACTCTTATTGGACAGCTAAGCAAACTTCAATTATATCATAAATGCCTACTTTTTAAGATATTCCTAAGTATGGTTACGTCATTGCAAAGATTATTTAACACCGATTCAGGGTAATGACATGATTTTTACGAATCGTTATGAATAAGATTATTTTAATCCATCAAACACAAAAACGCCCAAAAGTTTAGTATTTAACACTTTTTACAGTAATTGGACACTACTGGTGTCAGTTATTGGACATTACTATTCTGTTTTTCCTTTGCTTAAAGTGCAAAAGTTTTGCAGACTAAAACACATTTAAAGTTGTTATAACTTTTGTTTATTATTAGTAAATATTAAATTTAACTATTTCTTGTAAGTAAATATCATATAATTCATCCGTTTCCTTCTTTTCTAGAAAACGTAAATATTACAGTAACGTTCTTTTTGATGGGCACTGATCAATGATGTAAACGATTTTCAATCCTTTGGGATCTAAAAACTTCTCCTGTTGATGGACAGATCTAAAAACCTGATTATTACTATACGCAGGTTTAACGTGTTGCTGCAGCCAACACACAGATGGTATACCACAAATTCCACATTTGTGTTACAGCTAAGGAAAACTGCAGAAAACTTTAACCAGATCTGCCGGTACTGGGAGTCGATCCCGGGCCGCTTGAGAAAGAGATCAGCACGCTAGTCGCTACACTACCTTCAGTGCTTTGCTTGGTGTGTGCGGTTAGCACCTCGACAGGTGCCGCAAATCCGAGTAGAGGTGCTATTCATGCAGCCACTGCATCAGTTTGTGTAGTGTTAACCGGTTAGTCGATAAAACCTAGTTCCAGGAAGGCGCCCCTGTAATCATTTTCCACAATTCTGGAGGCCCTTATTACTGATTACGAGTGGCAGTATAAGGGTCGCCGATGTCAGTTCAATGAGGCTTCACCTTCCGTTTTTTCCTAACACTCGCTAGCCTTGCAAAGGTAATTCCAACGGGTTTTTCGGGGTTGGCTTGTGCGAGTACTGTCCTGGCTAGTGACTGTTTGTCCCCTTTTTCCTCCTTTTCCATCCCTCAAGTCCCAGCAAACAGGTGCCTGTGAAATGGAACGACAGTGGAATTGACTCATCGCTTAGTTGTACATAAAGACACCCTGAAAACCATATTTCGGGGATGGTTCTGACAAGAGCAGTCTTTTGGACGCCCTGGCGTCCAATAACTAAATTTTGTATAAAGACATAATACAGTTATTGGCCACTGTGTTTTTACATGGTAACAGAAACATAAAGAAACATAAAATTAGTGTGTTGTAGCCCCTAGATACAGTGATATCTTATTTAACAACATAGCTTTATTGATATCGTTGTATAAACATTTCTACCAACGTACTTACCTTAACAAAATCATAAGATTTATGCTCCACGACACGCACTTCTGCACATTAATAAAACATTAGTTGAAGTCGATTTGCGCGAAAAATGTATTAATGGACGCAACCTTCTATAACAAATCATTCAAACTATTCAGAAACCTCGAAGCTTATTACAGTGATCTATATGCCAAGTGTCCAATAACTATCTGGTGTCCAATTACTGTATGCTTTACCCTACTTTTGTTGAATTGGCGAAAACAAAGAGTTTTTCCTTTTATCTATAACATTTCAAAAGAAATGTTGCTATTAATAAATTATTCGTTTTACAGAAAAGTGTCAGAGAACTTTTCTCTGTTTATTCTTCTACAAGCATTTTTGTTTGTAACAAACAGAGCGTTATATTTTACGCTTTGGAACAAATCATTTTGTATGTTGGATCGGTTGGATGCATTTCCTTTTTGCGTGTAGACTGTAAGGGCAGCTTGATGTTAACAGGAAGTGAATGAATTGTATGCTAACATATGCTAATTATTTCTTTTGTGTACTGTACCATTCAAGTGTCTGTAAAAATATTTTTAATGAAATAACATTTACACAATTCTTAATAGCAGCTCCTGTTTAAGAGTTTACTATTAAATAGGTAGTTATTGCAAGAGTGTCATAAAACCAAAAAGTTTCAAATTTCTTCGAAATTCTGACTTGGGACAATTTTAGAGAAAATTTTATTTTGTTCCATCTGCTAGAAAATAAAAATAAAAAGCAAAATAACAATGTTAAATAAATTATCCTTTTGATTAACAGGCTCCGAGAAAAGCAACTAATATATCCGGACACAATGTTGGATGTTATGATTAAAACAATAATAACATCAAGCTGTTAAATAATTACACTATAATAAACATCCTGTCTTATTTTCTTTGCTATTATCTCATTTTATAGGATTTCTAAATACATTCTATAGTCACTCAACAATGTGTGTGAAAAATAGAGTAATTGAATTAATTGTGTGGGAAGTTGCTTTGTAATTTTTTAATAAAATGTAATTTTAATCTTTATTAAATAAATATGTGATAATTTAATAGTAAGAAAAAAACTTGCCGTATTAAAATAAAAAGAATATATTATTTTATATAAGTTTAAATAGTGGAAATAAGGTATTTGAAAAAGATATTGTCATTTACAGCAATCTGTTATCTCTCTTTTAATTGTAGTGACTAATTTTCATGTAGGGGAGAGTCTGGAACAGTGGCCACCTTTTTATAATAACATCAATAACAACCAAGATTAACCCTTTTTTGTTACCATTAGATAACAAACACTGTTTTTGCTTCTACACCATTACATTCTACAACTAAAAAAATAAAGTTATAACAAAGATTTGGGAGATTTTGGATAAATTAATGGAAAAAAACAGATTTGCTGTTCTAGTAGTGCCGCCTATTTTTACAGGTTGAGATAAATAAAGTACAAATCATCAGGAACATCTAGGAAATAATATCTGAAATAAATAAAATATTTTACTAAATAATAGTACAGTGACCTATATAACAAAGAAGTGGCCACTGTACCTACATTTAACATGGCCACTGTACCATCAACTACATGCTTTTTAAAAAAGTAGGAAAAACAAAAACTACCCAACACAATCAAAATATTATTATACCAATAAATATTTACATGTAGTAGGTATAAGTGGTCAACGCTAGTTCATTTCGACGTTTATTTATTTATCCACTAACAATTATTTCACTTGCCTGTTGTATTTTACTTCAAGTACACAATTCTAGGTTGAGTTTGTTTTAAAATAAAAATCTTGAGATTTAAATGGAAAAACTTTGTTATACTCAGTGTCCTATTGGTACATTCTGTGCTAGATGACAGCACCTAATCTTTATAAATAAGAAAATGGCGGGAAGGTGGCCACTGTTCCAGACTCTCCCTATATATATTTATATGTATATGTATGTATGTATATGGCAATTAATCTTTACTTCAACTAATACAGATCAACAATGTTGTTCGTAACATTTTGCTGAAATGAGGTGTTGCCCTAAAAACATCTGCCCCTAAGTTAGTATGTCCCTATTGGAAGGTGTCAGCATCATAGAGATATAAAATACTTTTAAACAAATTTCTGGAATGCTAGTTTTTAAAGCTTGAATTTGTAGAATGCTGTTTGACAACGTCTGTTGTTAGTTCGTCTTGCTATTCAATTCTTTTGTTACATACAACGTTGTTACGGACGCCCCTTCAATTAATGCTTTACTTTACTTACAAAATAATGTATAGTAAGTGTGGAATTCTAAAATTTAGTTGGAATTTTTATCAGTAAAATAGTATATCTGAATAAAGTTGAATAACTGGCACAATAGAAAATTGTCTGAACAATTTGATTTTACTTTATATGTTAGTAAGTTTTTAAAATTTTTAAAATTGTATTATATAGTGTGAAAAACTGTAATGATTTAGTAAAAAAGCTCTAATATTCACAATTTCTTTTTTTTTCAGAGGTCTTGTACCAACCGCGGTGCAATTATCTCCAGATCAACCATTCGGTTCAATTAGATCTTTAGCTGTGAGTCGTGAAGTAGCAAGCTTTCCCCTGTCTAGGACGCCTACACCACCACCTACAGCTTGTGAGAGGTTTGTATTTATGCTCATCATTTTTATAAATATAATTCATCATTCTTAAAAGAAAATCCAGAAATCCATTTAGCAGAATAAATATTAATTTTCCTTTTGATCTCAATTTTCTTCCTTTCTTTTGTTTGGCCTTTTCGCTCAAATTTCTATTTTTAGCTTTTATTCAGGATTTTAATGATGTGGAAACAAGATTTCTTAAATCCAAACACTGCTAGTTCTAATTTATTATGCAGAATTTTCATTCAAGTGTAACTACATTTTTAATCTTTAATTAAAGGTATAATTATCATTTAATCAAATTGCTTAATTTTTATAATGAATAATTCTGGTTTAAGTTTTCAATAGCATAGTCAAGATGTATTATTATTATACATTTCAGCCTATCAGAACATATTTTGCAATAAAAGGCATAATTCAATTTAAAATTATTTTAAGCTTTCTTTTGTTTTATAAACTATTATTATTCGGAAACAGTTTAAAAAGGAAGTATAGTACTAGTATAAATAAAAGCGCTTTAATATCATATTGAGAATATGTTTTATAAGTACCACACTTATTCGTTTATTAGTCATTACTTAAATGAATGACCAATGTTAAACCAACTTTTTACAGGTTGTTTATTTCAATGTTGTCAAAATTAATTAGGCATTTATGGAACAATACTATTGAAAATCTCACAGCTAAACGAATTACATATTATGAAGGACATACATTTGTTTTACAAATAAGAATTTAAACTGTTGTTTGATTAATTTAAGGTAAAACTTAGGTGGGTTCTGTTATAGGGTTGTAGAATTTATCATACCTATTTGTACTATTTGGTTCTCATAGTATATTACTATTATTTTATCAGATAGCCAATTACATAGCGTAGCCCATGAAATTTTCATGAGCATACTGTTACTATGCAATATATTGCACAAAACAGTTTAAATTGTGTACATATTCTAAAGAAATTAATACAAATGTTCAAAGATGCATCAGATGTGTGAGAAAATACTTGTTTGCACATTATTTTATAAAACTTATCTCAATTTAAATTTAGTTGGTGGTCAAGTAAAGTTATGTTATAATATAACAAGGTAAAGCATTTTTTTAAATGGTCAGTCAATGATAGTTAATAATATTTTATTCAATCTTGCCCCTCCCTCCCGCACAAGCTTCATAGCTTCTGGGGCCTGGTTTCCAGGCTATGGGTTGTAGCAATTATTATATTATTATTATTATTATAAGGTCATGTTTGTTTACTTGGATACAGACCATTAAAGCAGTTGTTTAATAAACAACAGAATAAAAATTTTATCCTCTAGCGGTTTAAAAATTTTATTTACTACTTTTTAATACAAATTTTGAAGATTCCATAATCTCCTCACCTTCTGCCAAGCCACCTGCTTCTTTTAAATCATTTATACCAGCCACTTCTTTTTCTAAAACTTCTAAGACTAGTGTGCTATCTTCTCTCACCCAAGTGGCTTGGGTTTGTCTCCCAGTATCAGCAAACCTGGTTAAGGTTTTCTGCAATTTTCCTTATCTGTAGGAAATGCGCGATTTGGGCTAATTCCATCTGTTATGTCGGCTGCAGCCATACATTGGGCCTGTGTAGTAATAATAACTGTCTCTCCCTCCCGCACAAGCTTCATAGCTTCTGGGACCTGGTTCGCCAGGTAATGGGTAGTAGCAATTATTATTTAATTATTATTATTATTATTATTAGATGTTTTATATTTAGTCAATATGTAGCAATTGATGTACAGAGATTGTCTTGTTCATTTGTGAGTACTATTTGCTGTGAGTTAAACTAACAGCTATGCTTTGAATTTAGCTTTTAGCTGTATAAAACGTAATGCACATATAGTCCACAAACATAATTTTGAAATGTATAGTTGCTTAGAAAAATCCATCCATTCAGCATACACAAAATAATAATCATAATAATAATAATGTTTATTGAATGCAAACATAATAAAAATTAATATATTTATAATACAAGTCTTAATAGATAGCTGACTTAGTGTAATTTTGACTATATCCAAATTGCATTCAAGGGTAGAAAGGTTGGCAAAGCCATTTTTCACAACTCCAAAAAAAAGAAGATCTTAAGAGTTGCCTCCTGTTTTATTCTGGACAACTAACAATAACTTCTTATATCTGTTTTTGAACTGAGTAAAAGCAATAAGCTCATATCAAACAGATCTCAATGTTATTATTAAGTAATGTAGAAGCAACATACTGGAAGCATTTCAAGTTTACTTGTTTTGTGTTGTGGAACATGTTAGGAGACACTTAAGTGATATTAGTTATTTATTTATTAAGGGCGTAAGGAGGCTTTTATGGCCGGAACTGTTATTTCTAGCCCTTGGCTAACGCCTCGGGCTAGGAAAAGGCTGTGAGGCCATAAAAGCAAGTTACACCTGCTATACATACACTATCTTATGCACAGATTAAGTTTTTATCTCAAATCTACTATTATGTAAAAGATTTAATTAAATGAATACAAAGGTACATCAAGCCGCTGTGCTTATACTTATGTGCTTATACGAAGTACGTTACTAAAGTTACTATTCCAAAATATTTAATTTCAGTTTATTGGTGATAAGTTTACAAATTATATCAAAAACAAATCAAGTTTTACAAAAAACCAGCTCCGACATTTAATTGACGTTTCTTTATTGCCCGTCGGATCATAGAGAGGCTCTTGAGCCATAAAGAGTTGGTTATGTTTAGATGACTCTCGCAATAATGTCTAATTATAATGTATCTGTGCATAAACACTTTTATGTCCGATTGCATTATAAAGTATTATTTATTGTATTGTTTTGCGGCAGTGAACTGGCTTATTATTGTACTCGTAAAATAAAGTGGTAGTAGTAAAATAAAGTATATAGTAGTAAAATAAAGTATGACAACTGTATATTACATGTCAAATTTTCTTCTGTCAAGAATAGATGTCAAGTTTATAAACTGATTTTTTTTGATAATTACCCAATTTTAGGAATCGAACATAAAGCTTTGTATGCAACTCTTACATAATCGGACCTTATAGACTCGCCTTTTTTATAGGCCTTGCTCGCTTCGCTCGCTCGGCCATAAACTGGGCTTGTCGATAAAGTCCTACATTATGTACTTGTTACATAAATAGCTATTATGTGTCAGTATTGGTCAGATCAAGATTATATTTACAATATAAATACATTGGTAAAGGTTCATAAATATTATAAATTGACAGCTGATAATACTTCAACAAACATACAATACCCTTATTTACAAAATTTCTATATATACATACCTGATTGACAAAATTCCAGAAAAAAAATAACAATTAAAGATCCCTAGCTCAGACATGCTCAATTAAAAAGTTCTAAAAATTTGTTGATATTCATTACTATAAAAGATTTGCAAGACAAATTTGTTCATTGTGAAGAAGTTCTTTAATATTGGTAGACAGTAGATTATAATTATGCTTTGGGTCCAATAAAATTAACAAATTTGAGGTTAATATTTTTATGACAAGCTGGATCTTCAAGTGTTTATTTTCATTGTCTCTGGTTTCATAACAGTGATCAATGTAAATCTTTGTTCTACAATAATACTTCAAATACTCTACATGGTTAAGAAACTGATCTATTATAATGCCTAGATATTTTGTATGTGAAACTTCACAGATTTTATGATTATTAATTTTAATAAATGAAAATTCTGGCCTATTTGCTATAGTGAGAAAAAAGGCTATCTAGTTTGTCTTGGATAGGTTTAGGCTTAGTCTGTGTCTTTCCAACCAGCTCTGTATCAATTTAAATCTGACTACACCTTTTCTTTTCGTTTCGTCCCAATTACTACCACTGAAAATAATTGCTGTATCGTCTGTATAAGATATTGCAACCCCGCCAAAATCTAGGGTTAGAAGAGAGTTGATGTAAAGGAGAAATAATATTGGGCTAAGAACTGTGGGACACCTATCTTAATTTTTTGTTTTTTACTAATGACTCCATTTAACTTGACTGATTGTTTTTCATAAGGCTCCACAAAGCTCCCTTCAAACCACAGTGTAAAAGCACATTTAGAAACTTGTCGTGAGGATAATAAGGCAATAAATTATACAAATAAGATGGTTCTTTGGTTTTCAAGGTATTGAGTAACAAAGAAACATATAACAAAATAAACCTGTTTACTAAATTTAAAATTCTTAAGTTATTATAGGGTTTATATGTTCTCTGCGGTTGATTTTGTACGAAAAACGCATACAAGCGTTTTGTAAAACCTGCAACTTATTTTTCAAGCATATAGTTAGGAAATAGAAATAGACAGAACTCTGAAAATCAAGAATACTTAAGATAAGAACATTAACTAAATTCCACTTTGCATCTTGGGGCAAAACATTTTAAAATTTCCACAGTAATTTTGATTAATAAATACTTTTTTAAAAACTTTACTGATATCTAAATAGTTAAGAACTATTTAATGCAGTTATGTTAGGTTCTATATAGATTTGTCTGCTATCTCCTAGGCAAGCGGTCTATGTCCTCATAGTTACAAATTATATTGCAGAGTCTCCATGTACAGAGAATTTATTTAAGGGTGCGGTATAACAGTTTTTCTAAGTTTATTCAGAAATGGCAGTTTTGATTTTTCATACTTTCCAAATAAAATTGATATTGTTTTGTATTGTGTTAACCCAAGAACTAGGAATTAACAAAATAAATTATTTTGTGGGATTGCAATAGATGGTTCTCATATTTAAAAAAGCTTCTATAAATAGCAAGCGCAGGTAGTGCATACAAAAGTGCAGTGTATATCACTATCATACTTGTATGCACAGTTATAGCAACATTTCGACATGTGTTGCATTCGAATCATTACTAATGTCCCAGACTGTACATATAATGTACATTAGTCTCATCCAATGGCGTATTTAGGGGGGCTCTCAAGCTGGAGCCCCTCGAAATGTTATACGTCATTTTTGTATTATTTTTTATGAAAATTTAGTAGTAGCCCCCTATGAAAAAATTCCTAAATACGCCACTGGTCTCATCAGATGGAAAATTCTTATTATTGGATTTATTTTGTTTTTGATAAATTGGAACTGTGGTTGCTTTTTTCATAATGTTAGACAATATATCTTTGAATAGCATTTTAGGGACATTATATCAATCTGAACTGGGATTAATGAGTGTCTCGAAAAGTATGAAAACGATTTTCATTAAGTGTACTCTGAAAACAAAACAATATATTTTGTTTTTTCTCAAAGTTACATTTAGTGTTATTGTTGCTGAATACAAAGGTGTACCACAATCGAGAGTTACTTGTAGTTTGCCAAAGACAGAAGACGAAAGTGAGAAAATGCTCATTAAAATCTTTCATGGACATAAAGATATCCTAGTCCATTTTGTAGTTAGGGAACAATCAAAACAGACACATACATCAAAGGGGTTTAAGAAAACGGCTTTTGGTGCTTGTTTTCAAACATACTATCACTACACTGTTTTTCTTGGGCCTAACCACTACTGATTATGCATGAGATATTTTAAAACTCATGGCAAACAATCGCATCATATTTATATCTAAGAGCATGATTTTGTCAAATACTCCAGAGTTGCGCACATTCGAGAGATGTTAGGTTCAAATCAAATTAGATCTGCGCATAGATAATTGATGGGTGAAATTCTACTTTGCTTATTAAAAAAAGTTGGTGCTCAATTGTGCAAAGTCTGATGGTAGGCATTAACAGTAAAATTTGACATTTTTAACTACAAGCACTAATTTATTAATTTAATGTAACCATTGGATAACTATTGAATATGAGTTTAAAGAAAGATTAAAGTTTGTTAGGTATCTTGCATTGCTATTTTTGTAGACTTTCTCAAAATCATTGCCGTATTTTTTTGAGATGTTAAAGATTATAATTCTAAAGAACAGAAGTCAAAGTAAACTCAAGGGCTTTTGAGAATTTGAAGTTGCTTTGCAATTCTTATCAAATAAAGTTAAATTTTAGCATTTATGCAGAAAATGAAGATTAATGTTTGTAAAAAGTTTCATACCCTTTTTGAGATATATTATTTTTGTATTACAGGTGCTTTACAGAAATTCAAAGCTATAACACTGATAGACCTGATAATTATACTACTATCCATCTCGAGTCCTCTGATTTTCGAAGTGTATTGCTTGTAAAGTACTGAACCAAATTAAATATTTTAATAACGAGCAAATAGTAAATTTATTGCTACATATAACAGTAAAATATTACATTGCTAAGTGCTATACTTTTGTTTTTATCAGACAATACATAGTAAGACATTTAAAAATTGTCCCATTTTTAGGGACAATTTTATTAAAAATAAATTAAATAATTTTTATCTCAGAGAGTATATGCTATATATCTATGAAATTTTTGTAGGGGTTAGAAAGAATCCTTGCGGTTCTTATGCTATTAATTTTCAGACAAAAAAAAGCGTTTTATTTTAAGATCTGTATGAAAAAATTTACAACTATGCTTTTTTGTTTGTGAATAAAGATAGCATCTGGGTTTTTTCACTGAACGAAGAACACTTTTCATATGTAGGCATTATTTTCCTCAAAGAAATTCTTCAAACTGCGTTTTTTTATAAGTTGCTTTTTTAGGCGATATTGAGATACCAATGATTAACCAGCATTAAGATAATTGTCAGATTGGAAGATTTGAAGGTTATGTTATAGCTAAATAATCTTATGTTTCATCGGTTGTGTACATAATCACCTACCGCATATCGATGTCATTTTGTTACTCTACAATGCCATCTATATTTATTGGCGCATCACAATAATAATATGTTATTTACTGGAACAAGAGCCTTCTCATAGGCCAGTTGACCCGAGAAAATTTTGTTTTTAAGGGATATCAGTTAATGAAGGAGTGTTGTTGTATTTTCTGGTTCTCAAGATGAAGTTTAATCATAAAGTAAACAACCTGAAGTGTAATCTAGATTTTCGTCAAGGAGAAGTCTACATCATTCATTAATCACGTGATCTTTTATCTTCTAAACATGTTAAGGTTGAAATGAAAATAATAAGGGTGAAATGAAATGACATTTGACTTGTCAACAATCCAAAAAACAAGCCAAACAATCTTTTCCCTGACTCAGGCTTGACTTCACATCAATCTGGATGGCTTCCCTCAGCAAGCCTCATGCTACTCTACAGAGAACAAAGAAAGAGAGAAATGACTTGAATCTTCACTGCTAAGCCAGCCGGAACGATAAATTTTAATTTTCTTAATTTAAATGTTTCGTACTTTTAATAAAAGAATAATAAATCTATCTTGCAAATCTTCTTCAAAAACCACATATTTTTGGATTATGTTCTAATGTTTAATAATCAACTGCACATACTACATAAAACTTAATTTTGAAAACAATGCATTTTAAGAGAGACTGTTAGTTTTTGGTTCTCCTGAAGATTTTGCTTTTTTGCCAAATTCTGTTTTTGGCATCAACCCTTTAATTGCAATTTATATTTATTAAAAACTTAAAGAAAAATATACAGAAGTTCTTCAATTTACTAAACATCAGTTTATTTGTCAAATTAAATTTCATAATTCTGTCTAACTTTGAGTTTTTAAATTGACATTAGTGAGAATGGATTCAACCAATAAGCGTCAGTTCCTGCATTGGGCGAACGCTTAAGTATAAGTAATACAGAGTGACTCTAATTTCATTATGTAAACAGCGCCAAAGAGAAGTAGTAGTTACAAGTAAATCAATTTGGGATTTTTAAATGAAATTAAAGTAGGGTACATTTTTCTACTATTATTAATATATTTATGAGGAGTGGCAAATAAAATTCTTTATTGGAATTTTAGTTCATTTAAACCTAATACACATTTTTTATACTTCTAATACAGCTATAGAATTATAGAAAAAACGATTTCTTCTTCTGCCGAAGCTTATTTATTAAAACAGTTGCTAAAAAATGCTTACTAAGACAGTCATTGTTTAGTTTTGTTTGTTTAATTATTCTAGCATTGCTTTCTGGACTGCTTATTGTGCCTTTTTTGTTAATTACTGCTTGTCTCACCATTGTGCTAATCCATTTGGGGATTATTATTTTTGTTGTACGTAACTATTACTTCACGCTCTTTATTTGGCAGATGAGATAAAGAGAAGTAATTTGATGTAGCTTAAGGCATAGACTGTATCCATTTTGGCATACCTTGCATTTCTTGTTGGTTAGAATCGTAATATGATTTATAATTTGATTGGTGTAGTGATGCACATTACAGAGGCATAAAATTTTGTTCGCTTAAGTTGTGGCTTATGCTATTTTTAGTTAATTATTTACGCTGCAAATTGTTTACACTATTTTTGAACACTTTCCTTAAATAAATCAATAATCAATTATCTGATAACAGAATATTATTAAAGTAACTTTAATTGTTGGAACATACAATATAATGTAAACATACAAACGGGAAACTGATATTACTAATGATTAGTTTATTTTCAAGATATTATGATAAACTTATGATGTTTGTACCAAGTATTAATACACATATGAATTGTTACTAAAACATATGAATATTCCAGATTATGTCTTGGGGTAAAATACGATAGTTACACAGTTGTTGCTGTAGCTTCTGGAAATTAAAATAAAATAATTTTATCATAAATAATATCACAAGTGGTCTGATTTTTTCCGGCAAAATTTGTCGTTTCAGATATGAGTAGCTTTGCAACGAAAATTACACGAGTCGACGCAGGAGACGAGTGTAATTTTCCAAAAGCAAAAGCTACGAATGTCTTAAACGATAAATTTTGCAAGAAAAAATTAGACCACGAGTTGTATTCGGCATGATAATCCACCGAGCAAATCTTTATTTAGCGTGTGTAGTTAATATTAATTTAATTAAATTTGACATTTCATTTTGACAAGTGGTTTTTTCTTAGTGAAAAAACCACTAGTGGTTTTTTTCACTATAAAACTAATTTCATTGGTCCCAATTTGAAAAATTCTGTAATTTGATTGGTTAAAAATTTTCGAGTTGGATTGTCTGTTGTAAATACTAAGTAAGTCTAGAATAGATGGTATTTGACATTCCTAAATCTTGTGGGTAGCAAAAGGTGAACATAAACGTGAAGTTGTATATACAATTTTCATATACAAATTTTTCTTTGAATCAATTTTTTTCTGGTAGAATTTAATTACATTTTAACTTATACTTGAAAAAAATTTGATTATTTTTTTTAACTTTATGCTTTTTAAATGAATTTATATAGTACTAGCTAAGGTAGACTTATAATCATTTATCTATCGTCTATCTCTTTTAAATTATCAGATTTACTAAATACTTTTTTTTTGTTACAGCTTTAGTCCAAATCTAGTCCAAGTTCCAGATGAAGAAAAATTGGTTACACCAGTATCTGAAACAGCATCAGTTCATCGAAATAATAATGGTCCACGTAAATCTGTTTCTATTGTACTGCCGAGTGAAGAGAAAGGATGATTGCTTTAATCTGCCATTTACTACTGTTATTTAATAAGTGAAAAGAAAATAGTAGTTTGATTATTATTCAATTTTGATAAACATCACAAAGCGTTGCAACTGATAATAAGGAATTCAGGCAAAACACAAGACAAACAGTGTAGAGAACAATTTTAGGCTGAATATTTTTCAATAATATAGTATATGTATTTGTTCATAATTTTGCAAGGGAGGTCCAGTAAGATTAAAAGAAATCTTTTATATGTTAGGGATTATCTATGTGTGCTTTTATTGTATATAGTAAAGTATTATAGCAGTATAATGATTGAAAAGAGAAATTTTATATGTATTTATTATTAATATTAAGATTTTATTATTGTTTTCTATTTAATCACTTTTGTAATCTTCTATCAGGTAATTAATCATTTTTATCCATTCCAATAAAAATTTTATACCTATGTGTGTTATACCAATTTTGATTTATATGATGCGATTTCGTGTTAACTTTACCTTAGCATAAGTAGAAAATAGAAAATACTTTGATGCAATAAGAAGCACACAGCAATGATAATGTAGTTGATCGCCAACTGCAATTAATTACTTTTTGTGTAATTTGTTTTTCTGAATATTTTTTGTTGCATATACAGTGATATTATAATAATATTGTTCCGTACTTGTACAAACGTGTACAACATATTAGTGTTTAGATATTGCGAGATATTGAATTTAATTAAAATTTATATATAAGTTTTTTTTGTAGAACATTCTCATTTTTTATTCTTCAAGACTGATTTTAAAATAATTTTTCATGTAGTATAAATATATAATCAATCACTATTTGTAATTTGGTAGTAATTAGAAAACATATCATTATCGACTTTTGAATAAAATATCTCGCAATTCTGTTTAGATTTATTGTAAGTTTAATGAAACTTTTGTGACATTAGATACTTGTTTCTTCTTTATAATAATAATAATACTTAGCAATGAAAAAGACAAGGATAGTCAACATAAAAAATACTTCATTGTTGTAGTTGTTATAAGTAATCATTTTGTTGATTATTCTTTGTATTAGCGAATGTTCTTTTAGCATGGTTTAAATAGTCACATTTAGGATCTGTACACCACAAGCTCACATAAGGTTCATTTAATGTTAAATCAACTTTTTTTAAATTTTAAATACAATTTGTTATCAGTAATTAAATGGCTTCAGTTGCTATATAGGTACTATTGATTTCATAATGATCTAGGACAGCAAGGCTAATATGGTGCTATTTTATTCTTTTTTTCAGTGTAAATGCATAAGTTAAAATAAAAAATCATATTAACCTTGCTGTCCTAGATCATTATGAAACCAATAGTATACATAAATGATGAATTCAAAAAAGATAAATAACAATCTTTTGGCTAGTGATATGTAGTAGTATCACCACATACGATAATGCTGCCATTATACCCTATAAAAAAAACCATCTTAGCAAAATATACTTAACAGTTGATTTAACATGTTTTTTTGTAAAATCTTGGTTATACCAATTTCAGAGCAATGCCATTATTTTAATATAATTACAAAAAGAAAATATTTTCTTGCAGCTTTAGATGATCAATTAGAGGATTTTTCTCTATTTTCTACATGGCAGTGGTCTAGCCAAGATAACATTATTATAAACCAGATGAAATCTTATAATGTACAGTTTTACTCGTGGTGCCAAATCACATTCAATCTTATCTCAAATTCTATTAAGTTAATTTACAGTTTATGAGTTTGTATTTAAACACTTTGATTGTGTTTAAATGATAGCTTTAATTTCTTTTTTACAAATCAAATATATTTGTACAGTTAGTTGTATTTAAAGTTCAAACACATTGTAATTGTTATTTTCTGGTTAAATAAATAATAGTACTATAAACATGGAAAATAAATGCTCCAGACTAAGCTATATGCTGTGAAAACTTTCAGTAGTAAATTTAAATTCAAGCTCCTCATGCAAAATAACTGTAGTTTTTAAGCTAGTAACGTGATATTATGTATCATAAAACATTTAGATTACGTATTGAGGCTGATTTTTAATTAAGACTTAGATAGTAGAGTTGTTACTTTTTACTCAATATAATATGCATATGAAACGATAGGTAATTTTAAGTCAATACTAATGGCTAAATGTAAGAAAAAAGATATTTAAGGCCCTATTTACTTGCTCATATTGTTGTATGACAATGAATGTTAGTATGAACTATGGTGGAATATTAATGACTGTAAAATTATGTCATATTGACCCAATAAATAGTTATAAAAAAATGTTTTTTTTCTCCATTTTCTAATTGCTATTATTTTGATTATAATCTAAAGTACAAATTCAAAATGATTATGTTAAAACGAAAACCAGATCGCTTAACAGAACAAACATTTGCTTGCAAAGTTCTCTAATTGTTTTATATTGATAATGTTATCTTTATTTCGGCTTATTTGTTTATTTTTAAAATAATACAAACTGGACTAATGCTGATATATATAATTCAAACTTACCGCTTTAGTGAATACGCCAATTGTAGCAGAGTAGCCAATCTGGTAAAACAAAAATACTGTAAGTTGCATTACTTAGTAGCAGGGACGGATTTAGAACATTTACTTCGTAAAAGTGGAAATACCAAGAATATGGCATTTTTTCTTTACTGTAAATAATTTAATTTAAGCAAGAAACAAAACCACATTTTAGGAGAATGCAGGTACCTGGTTCTAGTAACCCGTTGAGGTCGCGAGATGTTCAACATAAGAAAAGAAGGTAAACGCTCCATCCCCGCAAGCTGAAAAGAAGCGCGCTTTTAATTTTTCAAAATTTTACTTAAAAGTGGCTTTTTTAAGGATCAAGGCAATTACAAATTAACGGGCGCTCTCCGGATTCGAATTCAGCAGGAGAAATTACATAAACCATAGCTTTCAAAAAGCGTGTGTCACCGATTCCGGACGAACCCTTTAAATAAACGTTTTTTGAGATTCCTGCTTCCTGACTAATGTAATTTGTACAACAATAAAAATATTAATGTATTTATTTAATTCTTCTTATATAACAGATAGAGGTATTTTATTAGACGCAACTAAGTAATTTAAAAGCATTTTTGAGTTTTGTAAACCATTCTTACTCCAATATGAAATGACGCAAAAAAAGATCAACTTTATTTTGATAAGGTAGAAAGCATAAATTATTATTTATTTAGTTCAAAAAGCATATACACTATGAAGAAAAGATTTACTAAATAAACAGAAAAACTCACTGAAGCTACTACTACTACTACAAGAGTAATTAAATAATAGGTAACTGCAGAATTACTTAATGAAAATCATGGAAACTTTTGATACAGTTCAAAGTCAAATCTACTTTTTCAACTTCGCTAACGTAATATTTAGCTGTTTTTGTTGTTGAATACTTCACAAGCGTTCTTAGTATTAGGCATTTTAGAGTTAGGATTTAAGTCCTATAAGGACTCTTTCGTGGGGACATCCAGAATTTAATCTACTTAATTAATAATCAGAGGTTCCCTGTGGTCGAGTGATAAAGATCATGCTTCTCGATCAGAGGGCCAGGGATTCAAATTACGTTTGCTACTGAATTTTTAGTACAATCGTATTTGAGCTTATTAAGATAACATATGGAAGTTATATAAATCATAAAGTATGGGGAAGTGTAATCAGGGCCGCGCCAAGCCTAATGAGCGCCGTCGTGCAAATTTATGTATGCGCCCTCAATTTATCGTGATTTCTTTTAATAGGATAATAGCACAAATGTGGAAAAGACTTTTGAAAAAGTAGGGCTCCTAGGTTAATCTGATGTGTAAAGCACCACTATACAGAGTGTAGCTAATAGAACTAGATACCTTGTAAGGGGGGGGGTGTAATGATTTAGAACATACCTTCCTTATCAACATGTAGTCGCGTCCTGCTAGTTTTTGCGAAAATCACATTTTATATTTTAAATACGTCTATTGTACTCACATTACTCTAAAAATACTAAATAAGCAACAAAAACTACAATTTTTTAAAAAATTATAATAGTATATTAAAGAACGAGTTTCATAAGGCAAGATTTATTGCACGAGTCCAAATTTAGAAAACGAGCCGTTCGCGGCGAATTTTCTAAAGCACGAGTGCAATAATGACTTATGAAACGAGTTTTTTTATGCTATTTTTTTCTATTTTGCGTCTTTTATTCCCTTTTTAAATAAAAAATCGCAATTTCAAAATTTAGGGATTTTTGTGGTAGTTGACAACACTGATGTGACATTTGAAAATTCATTGATTGACACAGAAAATTGAGTTAAGTTTTGTTAATTTTTTGTTTTTTTTCGATTATTTTTTCAACGCTACTAACTTTGAAAAAGTTGGGCTATTAAAGCACTCAAATCAGCTATTAACGCACTGTTTTGGGTGCTTTAACAGGTGCTATTAACGCACTGTTTTGGGTGCTGTAACAGGTTTATTATAGACGCAAAATAGAAAAAGAAAACTTATTTAGCGTTGAAACGAGCAAACGAAGTGACGCGTTGCGCATATATAGAGGTTTGTAGAGGAGGGCAAAATCCTTGAACCAATGAAAATTGACCCAAAGTGCATCCAAATTTGAGATTCTTCAAAAAGAAATAAGAAGGAATAAAAATAATAAATGTTATACAAAGTAATAAAATGTATACCTAATTAATTTATCGATTAAATAAATAACCGATAATTAATAAATGAAATATGTCAATTAAATACAGAAACGTAAACAAAAAACCTGGGAAACGTAATCATTTTAACAAAAATAATTACGAATATACGCAACCGTTTTGAGATTAAAGATTTTTACACAAACGCCAACATTGTGTAGGACATGTTTTTGTTTGCACTTTTGGTCAAATTTGATTGGTTTAGAAAATTCGGTCTACTCTGCGCATCCACGTATGGGAACACGACACCTACATTCTTACACCATGACATGAGGGCACAGTATACCAGTATGCGTATAAAAAATACCGAGTTTTAATGTATGGTTTTTACTTACTTAACTTACTCAATCCTTACGCCTTTATACCTTGCGGTGTATTGTTTTAAATATCTTAAATTTAAAATTTCTTGGAGACTTAGCGTGGTTTTACTAGTAGAACGTTTTAAATATTTTTTACTTCCTCAAATTATAATGTCGCGGCGCCTTACGGACTCTGGCGCCGTCGTTCGCCGCACGACTTTGCTCATATGGACAGGCGCGGCCTTGAGTGTAATGTACTTGCTACCAAGGCCGTATTCAGGGTCCGGTTTAGGGGGTCTGAACCCCCCGAAACTAAACTTAATACTAATAAATGACAACAAAATAAAATTATTTTTTTATTCTGCTTCCCCCCGAAAATAAATTCCCCAGAACCCTCCGGAATTAAATTTCTGGCTATGGCCCTGCTTGTTACAATAGCTCCATTACTTCTGTTGCAATCCATCAGAGTTTGTATGCAACTCCGACACTGTAAATGCGGTAAAATGGGGCTGGATTGTGTATATGTATGTGTATTCAAAAATATCAGATTTGCATCGTCGTATAATCCTTTTTCTTCGAATCAGAACTTTTTTGTTCTGATATTTTATTTCCATTAATATTCTTGACTTGCCTTACCTGCGACGTTTGCTGGTCGGACGAGCGAATTTTTGTGATCAAAAACAAAAACATTTGGAATATAAATTAGACATTGCTGGTTCTTTGATATGGGCAAGTTGAGTCTATTGTCCTTTTTATGATATAATCCCCATAGGAAGGACTCTGTACAAAAAACCTTTTCAAAATTGGTTTCGGTATGCACTGGCTAATTTTTAGGCATGTTGCAGGTCACAGACTTCTGATTAAAATGTCTCTTGGCATAAAGTTTTATAATAAACAGTTTTTTTTAGTTATAGCTTGTTAAGGTTGCAGTGCTTATGTTCTACAAAAGTATTGTTTAGAAGTGCATACAGTGAGACTACAATGTAAATATCTATATACGGTAGTGTGAGGAGTTGAGCAGATTCTGCAAAGCTGATTATCCTATCTATTCGTGCAGTATTTCATGAATCTGCTGCGTATAGTGTACTTGATCTGAAGCACCACGCCGTAACATCTTTATTTTCAAGAGCGAACATTGTTGTTGAGAAAAGCTAATGGAGACTGCATGTTTTATAAATCAGAAACGTCTTAATTTATACAGATACAAAATGTTTTATAAAAGAGAGGCAATTGACAATGCTTTCGTAACACTGTAGATTTTTCAACCATATTGATTACTAAAATACTAAATTGCTCTCGATTATTTCGTTCCCTCTTGTTCCCTCTATCTAATAAAAGACCCTTACAAATCAAACATACTGTATACAAATTCATGGAAATCTATACGAATGAATAGAAAAACAGGTTTTATAAAACCTATTCAACTCTTCGTAGTACTTCCAATTAATATCCGCAGAGAAGTTTCACTGCATGGCGTCATGAACAATACCCTACTAACATAAACGCTGCAACTGTAACAATCTATAACCTAGAGACTGTTATTATACAAATGAAACTATTCACAAAACCAAGTTCATTATAGAACTTTGGGTCCATAAGAAATGCTAATGCGATTAATCTGCAATGAGCGTCATTTTCATACCGGTTTAACTTAGTTCCGAAAATCTACATGACAACCTTTGAAAGAGATGCTAATCTAAAACAAGCTGAAAATAGTTATTAACATTACAAGCTGCGAAAGTTTACTTTTAGGTGCAAGGTGTTTTTGATTGGCCGAGGCGAAGCGTAAGCGTAGCCGAGGTTAGTTAAAAACACCGAGCACCTGAAAGGGCTTTCGCAGCGTGAAATGTATTAAACTTTTCATTCTCCCCTTAACATTTATTAACCACCGTAATAGTATATTAAAGAACGAGTTTCATAAGGCAAGATTTATTGCACGAGCCCAAATTTAGAAAATGAGCCGCCTGCGGCGAGTTTTCTAAAGGACGAGTGCAATAATGACTTATGAAACGAGTTTTTTATGCTATTTTTTCTATTTTGCGTCTTCTTTAACCTTTTTAAATAAAATAATCGCTATTTCAAAATTTAGGGATTTTTGTGGTAGTTGACAACACTGATGTGACATTTGAAAATTCATTGATTGACACAGAAAATTGAGTGACGTTTTTGTCAATTTTCTGTTTTTTTCAATTATTTTTTCAATGCTACCAACTTCGAAAAGGTTGGGCTATTAAAGCACTCAAATCAGCTATTAACGCACTGTTTTGGGTGCTTTAACAGCTTTATTATTGACGCAAAATAGAAAAATAGATAAATAAAATGCTGATTCAGTGATTATAATAAAATAATGTTTATATATACAACAGTATTGTTACCAAGGTAATGTTGACGGCAGCCACCTTATAATATTATATTTAAAAAAATTGACAGTTTTACTTCGTTGTCCAGGGACCGAAAGTTTTTTCATACCTATCAACCACCTCGCATGTTTTAATTTCGCTTTCGGTTGCCTTATCAAGATAGAAAGTTACACTTTGAAGATTATTTGGAGTATGAGGCATTTCGGATATCGCGAATCGGTGCGCACACAATAGCTGTATTAATAATAATCAGTATTAATTCTTCTAAGGCCAGTAATAGACGAGCATACAACACGCTGCGTGTTGCACGCTCCTACCCCGCCGTTGTTGAATACACGGGCGCGTTTTTAAACCACTTTTTTGAGCAACCTACAAACTACAGTCAGTATAAAAAGGGACACTATGCAAGCTGGATGCATTGCAGCTTTGTGCTAGTGTTAAAAAAATGAAAACAGAGACATCGTCGTTAGTGGGTACACCCCCATCATCAATACCAGGTTCCAAACAGGACATTTTCATTTGAAGTTTTTCGATCACAGAAAATGTCTGTCTACCTTAGTTATAAGTTCTTCTGTTTCGAACATATTAAAGACAAAACTTAAATAAATAAACTAAATGATTTAAATAAACGTAATGCACTGAGTTGAATATTTAATATTATTGCCTTTTAATAATTTAATAATCAGAACTGTTGACCATGTCTCAGCCCGCAGAACCGCACGCGTTCACCGCTTGTGTATTTACTTGAACTAGAATATACAATTCTCAATACGACTGAGAAAACGCCGCAGTGTGTTGTACGCTCGTCTATTACTGGCCTAAGAGAAGAGTGTAGTTATCTTATTTGGTAAATTTTGTAACTGTTTACAAAATTAAATGAAAATACAGTTTAACGGAGAAAAATTGACAATGATCTAAGGTTTAAGACACATATTACTAAATGTTTACAGAAACGTTACTGCAATTTTAAAATGCTTTACTCACATATAGATATAATTACTTTCTAGTCATACAAATACTTTATTAGTCGACTCGTTTATTTTTAGTCACTTTAATTTTTGCGAAGTGGTTATTGTCCTTTTCAGTTCTTTGTATAGTTCAAACACATATAGGATACAAAAAGTACAGAATTCTTGTATTAGATTTTGTTACGGTATTCGCAAATTTGATATAGTATCATACAAACTCAAGGAATCTAATTGGCTAAATATGAAATCTAGATGTGACCTACACTCTGACAATTTATTTCATTACATTATTGTGTATAAATCTTTTCATTACCTCTATAAAAAGTTAAATTATCGTTTTGATGTGCATAACTTAAATACTTGTTTTCGTGGTCGTTTATCTCCCCCCCCCCACTACATCGTACTTCTATATTCAGAAGGTATTTTACTTTTTTATTTATGCAATGTATAATGCTATTCTTCAACAATTTCAAGAAATGACCTTAAACTTCAAACAATTATACAAAAAGTTTCTTCTTGGCACAACAAATTGAGCAATTTTTTAATGATAAAAAGGCTGCTGCTTCGACGAACTTTGCTGTTCATTAGTCCTTTTTGCAATCTTTTGGTATCTAGAATCTTCTCTTATGGTTTTTTTATACAAAAATTGTGAATAAATTATTATTATTATAAGCTACCAAAAAGGGTTGTCTTTGAACTGATATCAATTAGTTTATCAATATTATATGGCCTTAATAGTGTAAAGCTTGATGAAGTGTCCACACGGTGCCGCAACATGTGTTTTACTTTTATATGAAGCGAAGCCGGTTCTGAACAAATCTGAACGCCATGCAACTGTTTCGTTGTATTGTGGGCATTGTGGCTAGAAATTTCTTTAAGTTTGTTTTGAAATAATGTAGTTTAATTGACGTTTTAGTTTATTTTTTTATATTAAAGCAAAATTTATTAGAATTATTAGTAAATTATAGTAAATAAAAAAGCACAGGACTTTTATTTTGGTTAAGTTGGTATTATATGAAGACACGTTTAACATCGGGCATGTTCGGTACATATTCGGCAGCAATAAGTATTCTCCCACTCCCATTTCTGCCTGGCATTTTTTTATGTTATTACGACATGTATACAAAACTAAATTATGTAAAAATTGGTGTTGTGTTAATTTTAATGTGTTGTGGCCGTAATGATTACACATATAAATCGGAGTTAAGGTTAGTTTTCATTTCAATATGTGTATAATTCATGATTCTTTCATAATTTGATTGGGGCTTGTCTTGTGTATACAAAATCTGACATGGCGCTCGGTCTTCATTACGAAGTTTATATTTTGTTGATAGTGATGGAATCTTCTATTCCAATCTATAACCCGAACACTATTCTGTGAGTTATATGCCTAAAACGTTTTAGATTGATGGCTTTAGTTTGAAAATTGGCTGGTGTATGTAAATGTTGACATTTAGATTGTACACAGTTTGGTAATATAACCTCTCTGTACATTTTTGATTACCATGGTATCCTGTTTGGACTTCAATTACTGTGCTTAGTTTACTTATTATTTTGTAAAGTATGCAGGGACAAATGCGTTGTTACTTAATGAATATAAAATAGTATAGGAAGTAATAATATTATGTCGTGGACTTTTGGTACGATTCGGAAAAAAAATGTCAAAGTTAGATATAACATAAAGGTCGGTCTTTTATAAAATTTATCTGTACAATATAATGATTATATAGGTGAATGTTATGTCCTTTTACATCTAACTTGAGCAGAGCGTATTATATCCATTAAAATTGCAGTTAAGCTCATGCTGGAAGCAACTACCTTCGATACACGTTAGTTTAAATATAAGATGAAGTATTGTTTATTATTTGTATTTTATCTATTATCTATTTGAAAGTATTTAGCAAATAGCATAATATGAAGTCCGTTATTAATGTTACAAAGATGATTTCTTCATGATGCGGCAGATTTTTATCACTGCGTCAAAAGAGAGGAATATTTTCATATATAATATCACAAGTGGTCTAATTTTTTTCCGACAAAATTTGTCATTTCAGATATGAGTAGCTTTCACAACGAAAACTACACGAGTCAACGCAGGAGACGAGTGTAATTTTCCAAAAGCAAAAGCTACGAATGTCTTAAATGATAAATTTTGCAAGAAAAAATTAGACCACGAGTTGTATTCGGCTTGACAATCCATCGAGCAAATTTTTATTTAGCGTGTGTAGTTAATATTAATTTAATTAAATTTGTCATTTCATTTTGACATACATTTTTTCACTAAGAAAAAACCTCTAGTGGTTTTTTCACTATAAAACTAATTTCATTGGTCCCAATTTGAAAAATTCTGTAATTTGATTGGTTAAAAATTTTCGAGTTGGATTGTCAATTCAAATTTTATTTATTTTGTATATGTCATATGTCAATATATAACTAATTAGTCTGCATGCATTGCTGTTGGAAATAAATAAATTTATCTTAACCTAAAATCAGCTGTCAGAATAGAACTGTCAAATAAATTTTAGGTTAGGAATAGTTAATCAGTGAAATACAAGTAAATTAAAATGCCTGTTACTCTTACGAGTTCTGTTTTAAATAAGTTTTTAAAATAACCTTATGTTTTTTTTCTATATTTATGAGGTCAGAAATACTTCAAATCTATAAACAGAAAAATGCAAATTTTTTAGTTGTGTAGATTTTCATGGCCAGTTGTGGATCTTCAATCTTTTACGGATTCTCAATATTATAATTCAGTCTTGATTATAAGATATAATAGGTCGGTGGCATAATGAAAATTATGTTGATGATTGTTTTATTAAATTTTAAATTAAAACAATTATTAAGTATTTTTGCCATATGTTGCTTTAAAAACATATTTTCTTAAACTGTAACAACTATCATATTACATACACAGTTCTGCAAATAAATGTCTATAAACAAATCTTGAACTGCTATAATAATTCGTCATTGTGACATTTAACGATATAACCCCTGATTTAGGTCGATTAAGCTGGAAGTGCAAAGTGAGCAGATTCCTATGGGACCCATTAGAGAATTAAGTGCTATTTAACTACCCAACCAACAATTTAAGTGTTCGTTAATTTAAAAAGAAACGGATGTTTTACTATCTTAAGTTTAAGCAAATATTTTTTTATTAGATGCAGGTTTCTCGTCGAAAAAAAATGGTAGTTGCACACCCATCTGCGAAGATGGCGCTTCAAAAATGTCGCCTATTTTCATATGGTAATGTATATGGCGTTTCTGGTATTAATAATATTAAAGTATTTGGTTTAAACTAGCAAAGCATTATTTATAATCACATGTACACGTGAGCTAAATCATTTCTGCATACATAATAATTATGTGCTCTCAGATAATACCATAATCTAAAGGATTTAGTAAATCTTACACAGAATGATATCATTGGACTACATTTCTATATAAGTGACATTACTGATTTCCTTAAGGTCCAAGTGTACCCAAAAAAATGTAACGGTACATTCAAAAATTCTAAACAAAATCACAGTGGATTTACTTATGTTATGAATAACTAACTAATGTGTAGTTAGCACCCTTAACTTCTTGAAACCAAAAATTCTTAGAGTTCTGAATAAATTAGAGTTCTAGCGTTCCTTACAATATTAACGATAGTTCTGGTATTTTAAGCCTAGATTAACAAATATATAAATAATTAAAAAATTTACTATAAAATTAAATTTGTCAAAACTGAAGAGTTTTGTACAGAACTATTATTAGAACTCCTAATTAAACAATATCTTTAATTGTTATAAACAAATTAAAAGTGGTACTTCAGAAAAATCGTTTCAGACGAATGGAAATGTAATTTGACCAGCTCGACAATAGTTCTGAGTAGCCCTCGAAGAGTTCTGTACAGAACTGTTAACAGAACTCCCTATTAATCAATAGTTTAATTGTTATAAACAATCTAAACTTCGTAATTAAGAAACACATGATTTATTGAACTGGAACGACAGTTCTGAGCAGAGTTATCAGTAGCCCTCGAAGAGTTCTGTACAGAACTGTTAACAGAACTCCATATTAAGCAATACTTTTAATTGTTATAAACAATTTAAAGTTTGTAATTATGAAACACCTGATTTATCGAACTCATACAATAGTTCTGAGCAAAGTTCTGAGTAGCACTTGAAGAGTTCTATACGGAACTGTTAACAGAACTCCATAATTAACAATAGTTTAGTTGTTATGAACAATTTAAAGTTCGTAATTATGAAACATGTGATTTATTGAACTTGAGCAATAGTTCTGATTAGCACTTGAAGAGTTCTGTACAGAACTGCTAACAGAATTCCATAATTAACAATAGTTTAATTTTTATATACTACTAACTAAAGATTTACTAAATCCTTTAGACTGTGGTATTTTCTGGGAGCACTCAATTAACACTTAATTATTATGTATGAAGAAATGATTAGCTCACGTATACACGCGTTCATAGATTTGTTAACTTAAACTTAAAGGGGGTGTAGTGCAAAAAAATTAATTCTAGAATAAAAAAATCTAAGAACAACAGTGAAAACCGCACATTTTTAAGATAACTAATAACCGAGATAGAGCCGCTAGAAGTTTGTCAGAGTTCGTTCGTGACGTCACACCGACACGGAGCCGTGAAACCTCAATAGTATTACATGCATTTTAGATGCAGGCGCTCTTCGCGTTAATCATATTTCTTTAACAATGGCGTTTAGGGTTGAACCAAAATATACACAGGCTCAATTAAGGCAAATAAAGGAATACAAAAAAAAGAGAAGATGAAAATCAGTTGAATATTACAAGATTAAACAATCTAAATTGGTGCAAATGCAATAATTGTATGCTTATGTCAACAACTGTAAGGGGATGCATTTGCTACAAGGAAAATACTTTTAAAAATGGAGTAAGTGAAGAATACGTGCATTATTTTCTTCACGAATCATTTGTAAATGTAGCGTTTACTGTCTCCAGCCTTACTTTGTGGAACTCCATAATCATGAAATATAATATAAATACAAAGATTAGTTAAAGTTTCACAAGTTTTATTAATATCTTAACCTGACAATATTGTTTCGACACTTTGTGTCATTATCAAAGGTAGATAAGATTGATAAACAAACACGTTGCTAAGGATAAATACATACAGAAAATAGGTAACTAGATACAATACATAACAAAAACTAAATATCTAACACTTCTAATAAAGGAGAATTACTAAGCTCAGTTTGTTCATTCATTAAAGGTACTGTGCGTTTATGTCTGTATATTTCAAAAGCTTCTAAAATGTCTAATTTGTGTTTGTTTTTGCAAAAATGTAAGAATTTAATGTTGTTTTGAGGTGTCATTGGGTGGTTCTGTTCCAAAATCTGTTTGGCGTAATTCGATTTTTCTGGATGTTTAAGTCTATAAGAGCGTACGTGTTCTTTGTATCTTATGTCGAAATTTCTAAGTGTTTGCCCAATATAAACCGAGTTACAAAAAGAACAATTCAAACGGTAAATGCCGGATTTCATGATATCTTGTGTTTTGTCTTTAGCATTGAATAAAAATGAAAAGGTGTTGGTGTTAGTTTTATAGGTTATTTTGTAACTGGTGGTTTTTCTTAGTATAGTTGCAATTTGTTCTGATATCTTGCCAAAGTATGGTATTGATATGTAGTTTGTGTCTTGTATTTGAGTGTCAATTGGAAATATTCTTTTGATAGCTAACCTATAATCTTTTTGTTGAATTAAAGTGTCCAATCATGTTATGGTTATAATGGTTTGCATATGCTAATTGTTTGATGATTGAAATTTCTTTATCAAAATGTGATCGTTTCATTGGAGTAGTTAAAGCTCGGGGTACTAAAGATCTATAAGCCGCTAGTTTATGCATTTTATGATGACATGAATCGTTAGGTATAGTGACGTCTGTGCTTGTGGGTTTTCTGTATATGGAAAAATCAAATTCATTGTTTGTATTAATTGTAATAGTTAAATGCAAAAAATTAATAGCTCTATTTACAGTCTTCACTTAAATATCACGTTTACACTAGAAACAGAACAAAATAGAGCTATTAATTTTTTGGATTTTACTATTACAATTAATACAAACAATGAATTTGATTTTTCCATATACAGAAAACCCACAAGCACAGATGTCACTATACCTAACGATTCATGTCATCATAAAATGCATAAACTAGCGGCTTATAGATCTTTAGTACACCGAGCTTTAACTACTCCAATGAAACGATCACATTTTGATAAAGAAATTTCAATCATCAAACAATTAGCATATGCAAACCATTATAACCATAACATGATTGACACTTTAATTCAACAAAAAGATTATAGGTTAGCTATCAAATGAATATTTCCAATTGACACTCAAATACAAGACACAAACTACATATCAATACCATACTTTGGCAAGATATCAGAACAAATTGCAACTATACTAAGAAAAACCACCAGTTACAAAATAACCTATAAAACTAACACCAACACCTTTTCATTTTTATTCAATGCTAAAGACAAAACACAAGATATCATGAAATCCGGCATTTACCGTTTGAATTGTTCTTTTTGTAACTCGGTTTATATTGGCCAAACACTTAGAAATTTCGACATAAGATACAAAGAACACGTACGCTCT
Source organism: Agrypnus murinus (assembly GCA_929113105.1). Taxonomy (NCBI): domain Eukaryota; kingdom Metazoa; phylum Arthropoda; class Insecta; order Coleoptera; family Elateridae; genus Agrypnus; species Agrypnus murinus. Next base: position 35,648,323 of record OV816024.1, read on the forward strand.
TATAGACTTAAACATCCAGAAAAATCGAATTATGCCAAACAGATTTTGGAACAGAACCACCCAATGACACCTCAAAACAACATTAAATTCTTACATTTTTGCAAAAACAAACACAAATTAGACATTTTAGAAGCTTTTGAAATATACAGACATAAACGCACAGTACCTTTAATGAATGAACAAACTGAGCTTAGTAATTCTCCTTTATTAGAAGTGTTAGATATTTAGTTTTTGTTATGTATTGTATCTAGTTACCTATTTTCTGTATGTATTTATCCTTAGCAACGTGTTTGTTTATCAATCTTATCTACCTATGATAATGACACAAAGTGTCGAAACAATATTGTCAGGTTAAGATATTAATAAAACTTGTGAAACTTTAACTAATCTTTGTATTTATATTATATTTCATTTGTAAATGTAGTTTTACACTTAGATAGTTTAAATATGATAAGGGACAGCTTACTTTTAAAGTGTAAAACGGAAGAAGAAAGACAACGATACTATAATTGTTGCGGCATTTAGCTTGTCGCAATTTTGTTTGTTGTAACCAAATCTTAACAAACGCTTTTCTTTTGGTTAATTGGTCTAGTTGGATTTCAGTTGTACGATTTATTTTCATATTTATTTTTGAAATGCCAAACGTCATTTATCACTGAAAATGTTCCTAATTTTAATAATAAAAATGCGGAAACAAAAAAACAATTTTTGATGACAAGCGATTTCGACAAAAAACGATTTTTTTGTTATTGCACTTTTATTGTTAAAATTCAGAACATTTTTTTAAAGAAAATAATGTCTACATACGAAAAGGGTTAATTTAACGACAAAAACTTGACGCTATCTCCATTAATAAACAAGAATGCATAGTTCTCTATTTTTTCATATAAATCTTAAATAAAACACTGTCCGAAAATTAATAGGATAACAACCGTAAGGCTTCATGCTAACCCCTATAAAAATCTCATAGATATATGAGATATACTTTCTGAGAAAAAAAATATTTAACTTTCAATGAAATTATCCCTAAAAATGGGTACCTTTTATTATGTATCATCCGATAAAAATAAAAGTATATCAGTTAGAAATATGATATTTTACTGTTGCATGTAGAAATAAATTTACTATTTGGTCATTTTTAAAATATTTAATTTGGTGCAGTGGTTCTGGAGCAATAAGGTATCAAAGTCAGAGGACTCTAGAAAAAGTGTATAGTAGTCTAAGCAGTCGTGTCGGTGTGACGTCACACACTAAACTCCCTATACTTTAGAAGCCGATATCTACGAAACTACTATCACTAGAAAAGTGCGGTTTTCATTTTCATTCTTAGAATTTTATAATCTAGATGATATTAAAAAATAATTTTTTGCACTACACCCCGTTTAAGGTAGCGAAACATCCGTTTTTTTTTAAATTAACAAGCACTTAAATTTTTGGTTGGGTAGTTAAATAGCACTCAAAAAGCACTTAATTCTCCAATGATCCGTGAAGTTTTATATTAAATTCTTAACCCTACAGTAGTCGCGCCCTATTTCATAACACAAACGGTCGCGCCGGGTCTGAGAGACCCATCATGGAAAAAAATTGAAATTCTTGTTCAAAAATTTTGTTTTGCTTTATTGTTTAGTTTACAATATTCTCCAGGCTTGTTTTACTTACCTGTATATAAAACATGTGAACTTTCAATCATTTATGTGTTTTGTGACAAATTTTATATTTATATCTTTTTTACCAGCACAGAATTGTAGTACCTTAATCTTGATTTAAAAAAGAACTATTGAATTTTCAAACAAAATTTTATTATATATGTCAAGAACACATTTCAAACTTTCAGTATTTTTACATTTTATTATTGTTTACAGCATTTTTCACAATAAATTTTGACATGAGCCAAGCACAAAATTTTTTTACAATTTAAACAAAAATATTGAGTTTTTCTATCTTTTTTGCAAAAATAACAACGTTTCTTAGTACCTGGAGGTATTTCAATAATTTCCTCAACATCTGGGCTTTCTCTGGATGTTCCCGCTGCTTCCAGACGACGCTCTTGAACCTGTCGTGGCACATTTTTTACTTGAGCTCTGCGTCTTCTTTGGTTCTCAGTTAAGGCAAAACATAACTGTTTTAAAAGTAGTCTTTTAATATTTCTTGTTTCATTTCTGGTATTACAGAATAATATTATTTGTGCGTTGATGCCGGCGACGTTCATCGATGAATAGAAGATGACCATAGGCCATCTTCTAGTGTTGCGAGCCACGTTATATGTTGCGCAAAGTTCATCAACAGTGTCCACTCCACCCTTTGTTTTATTATACCAAGTGATAATTTCTGGCTTTTGTTTTTCACTTGTTCCATCGAGCGTATCGTCATAGTGCATACTGGACAGCAAAGTAACGTTCTTGTTTTTTTTGGGTACGTAAGACACAATTGTCATATTTTTTCTAAATCCAAAAACACTCGAATGTAATGGTCTGTGTTTAGTGTTTATAAATTCTGTTGGGATTTCCCGCTTATTTTTCCGAATTGTTCCAACATATGTAATTTTATTTTTCAAAAGATCTTCTACTAATGGAATACTGGTAAACCAGTTGTCTCAAGTAACGTTCCTTCCAGTTCCATAAATTGGCGATAAAAGTCTTTTCACAACACTAGCTGGGTCATTTGCGGTTCTAAATGGTCCATCTGGTTGCTGACCAACATATACTTCTAAATTCATAATGTAACGATTTCTCGCATCAACAGCAGCAAAAATTTTTACACCGTATTTATTCGGTTTACTAGGAATATACTCTTTGAATATGCAGCGTCCTCGAAAAGCTTCAAGTTTTTCGTCTACCGTGACACAGTCACTAACTTTATAACTCTTTTTGCAGTTTCTTACAAAGGATTCAACAAATTGCTGTATTGCAGCAAGTCTGTCTACTGATTTTCTTTCTTCTCTAGTTGATAAATCGTCAAACCGTAAGCAACGTAAAAGAAACAAAAATCTTTTTTTAGAAAGTGTCAACCAAAAATGTTCTATCCCGGTTCCGTTACGATCCCATAATTCATCAACATTCAATCGAGCACCTTTTAGTGTTCCAGCTAAATACAAGAGTCCTATTAGCGTTTCGATTTCAATTCTATCTGTCGGTTTGCAATCACGATCTCGCTTGTACTTCGCAGAAATGTTTGAAATATATTTGTTTGTATTTTCGACGATTAGGTCCAACATGCTATCATCAAAAAACAGTTTCCAACAATCTAAAATAGACGTTGCATTTTTGCTGTAGTCTGTCACACCTGGGCCTTCTTTTATTATATTTACTGATCTCACTTTTCCTTTTGTCAACGGATGTTTATACCAAACGGTTCCATCTTTACCGCTGTATGAAGGTACTTTCGTCCGTTTGGCAGGAGGAGCTTCTTCGTTGGAATCACTCGATTCAGCTTCTTGTTCTGTTCCAGAACTAAGAATTTGTTCTTCAAATAAATCTTCATCGACGTCATCTTCGCCAGAGTCTAAAATTTCCTCGTCAGTTTCAACTTCGTGTAGAAGTTTAAGTAAATGTTTTTGTTCGTTTTCATAATCCATTCTATTAAAATTTATCATAATTTAATATCGTGATAAACAAATAAATAAATATAACTTACTTTTCCAAAAATGTTTAAAACCACAAAAAAAAATTGGTGCAAGAACGGTCGCGCTGGGTCTAAGAGACCCAAAACACAAATAACTCAAAAACGGCACAACAAAACTCAATGATGTTTTCAGAGCAAGTAAAGACTGCAAACTGAAGAGCACTTGCGGACGCTCAGGTACCTGCGCACAAAGAACCGGAAGTTACACATAAAAGTATAGGCGGCTGGGTCTCACAGACCCGGCGCGACCACTCGAGGGTTAAGCCTAGTACAAATCAGCAAACAATCGTTGAAAACTATATTTCCACTATATGAAGCGACTGCGTATCCGTCAGTGAGAAACATCTGAAATACAGTCATTCAACGCGGGTACAAAGTTTCCAGCAATAGTGGTCAAATCAAATTTAGGGCTTGCACAGTAAGTGCAAAAATGCATTATACACTTTTATAATTATGTAACATCGTACTGAACAAAGATACAAAAACAAACTTTATAGCATTTTATATTGAAATATACTGAAAACAAGAATTTCATCTATGAAATATGGTATAGGTCAGATGACTACGTTGTTGATCTCAGCCTTCTAATCTCCTGAAATATTCAGCCATTCACTATAGTACAACCAAAAAATGAAGAAAATAAACCGGAGTGAATCTAGCACTCAAGTTAACATTGCCATTCCTAGAAAAGAATCAGTTTGGGAAACATCGCTGCAGAATTTGCATGCTAGTTCTTGATGTTCTAGTTTTCATACAAGTATCTACCAAGTACCCAATACTTTTGGCACTGTATTTGGACTATAAAATCGAGAAACATTCAACAAATTCTTCATTTCAATAAACATTATTTAAACTGGTGGGTACCTTTCATTTTTGTTAATGAGAGAGCATGTTGTGCCAAAATTGATAATCAGAAAAACCTCGTTAGACATGGAATCTCTTTCAAATTGAGAATTACATATATTAGGTCATATCAATTAGTGCTTTGACTTCATCTACATGTATATTGCGGCATGCTTCTTAAGAATCTTTCTAACAGATTAATGACTTGTTTGCAATACTTTTCGTTCTATTTTTCTAATTGAAGCATTGGAATTTAACTCAACATAAGCTAACAATTTGATAATAAAATTATTTCCTCCAGGATTTCGTTCTTTCTCACGTCTGAATAGTCACTCTTAAAATCAAAAATACTGCGGGGGTGGTGTCTTTCAGGATACCGTTTTGTATACAGACGTTGGGCTACTACTGTGTTGTTTGGCATTTGCTGTAAATTAATAAAACATCTACTTTTTCGTCTCTTGAATACCTGGAAAGAACAAGGTAATGCCAAAAAATCCTTTGCTCAACAACAATGTGTTGCTGATTGATTCTTGAAAGTTTCTTAAAACTATCAAACATTGCATTTGTTTTACATGGCTAACTTTAAAATGTATCTTGACTTCTTTTTCTATTATAATCGAATGATAAATAATTTCTTCTGAGTTTATTAGTGCTTGTAAGCTACTAAATTTATTTATTATAAATCATGTTTGTATTTTTCTGTTATTGTTTAGTTTGATTATGATGATTTGATACCATTTGTAGTGCTCTAGATTTGAAACAAAAATTAAATTAAAAACATCAAGTAGGACTAAAAACTCATGAAATTAGTGTAGGCCTATTCAGAATTTTTCTCAGGATTCTAAAAATACTTAAATATACAGGATGTCCCATTTGAAAATCGAAAACTGCTGTCACTTTTGGTGAAACCTGAGAAACCTTTTTTCTTTCACGGCAATATAGAATTTTTTTTAATGTCATAAAGCTTTGTGAAGAAAAACTGGTCAATGCAAACATTGTTAAGGCATGTTCTGTATTTTGAAAAATTCAAGATAACACCAGTAGTGTAACAAAAGTACTGTGTGTTAATTGTTTTTTTTTAGCTAATACATAATAAGCAAAAAACCGTTTTGGCAACACAGCACTAATCTCACCTTTTTGCATGTTAAAAATGTTGTTAATAATCATATCTGGATTCCAATATTTTTGCAACTTAATAAATAAACGAAGCTTTTATTTGAATAATTTAAAATTGTGTATATCCTCTCTGTTTTAGTTGCATATGTATTAGTAGCATGTATATGTTTTAATTGGCATATGCTTTTCTTATCAGTGTAAGTTACCTTTCAACAACCAAGAGTTTATTTTTTGTTCAAATACAAGTCTTGTATTTGTCTTATATACAAGTCTCAAAAAAATATATAGTCATATTCGTAACATATTTTTTAAATACTCCTACTGTTATGAAAACATGGTTTTTCATAGCCTACTAACAATAAGCAATAAATTCTTTGTTGGCATATTATTTCATAAAATGGTCTTAATAAACTTTATGTTATTAGAAAAAAGGAAAATAAATTTACTGTAATTACTGTTGTTTTTTGTTGAAGAATTTTAAACAAAATTTGAATAATTATTAACGTTTTAAAGATTATAAAGACTTAGTAATTCTTTTCTTTCAATGAATTATTTAAAGAGAATGATCAAGCTTAGTTTTTGACATGATTAAGCCAAATCAAGTCAACAATCTGTCTGGATGTAAAATGAAATATTCTAGACCACGTCTAGACCATAGTTGAATATACATATGATACAGAATGATGAAGATCGATCACAGTAACTCAGAATAGAAATGGAAAAAAATATGTAGAAAAGTTAAATGATTACATACATCATTCATCATGTGCCGTATGTGACACACTGATGACACACCCCCCCCATTCTTTCTTGATATACTTAGCTACATTTTTTAAACTTGCTATACTAAATGTGTTTATCAAATGCTACTTTTTAGCACCAACAAATTATTCAGGTAAATCCAGAAGTGGCAAATCATATCAACATATCAACCTGCGTAATAATAATAATTGCACCTCCCTCTTACACAAGCTTCATAGCTTCTGGGGCCTGGTTCTCCAGGTACTAGGTAGTAGTAATTATTCTCTGTAGTAATTAGGCTCTGGTAACACCAATAGCAAAAATCCAGCAGCCTGTGGAGTATAAGGATTACAGACCGATTAGCATCTTACCAACACTTTCAAAGATCTTGAAAAAAATAATCAATTCACAAGTTAGAGAATATTTAGTGCAAAATAGTTTATTACCATCTAGTCAGTCAGGGTTTCGATCTTCGTACAGCTGCACAACCGCCTTGCTGAAGATACCAGATGATATTCTCAAAGCTCAAGATGAAGGAAAATGCATGTTGTTGGCTCTGTTAGATTTCAGCAAGGCGTTTGATACAATCAATCATGAATTATTGCTTAATATATTGCACTATATCGGTTTTGGTAATAATGCAGTTGATCTGATTTACAACTATCTGTGCAACAGGACGCAACAAGTTAAGACATCTAAGGATGTCTCTATGTCTATTGAAGTTACCAGAGGGGTACCGCAAGGATCCATATCAGGTCCTCTGCTGTTTACCTTGTATACCAGAGGTCTTTGTGATTGTGTGGGGGCCTGTAATATTCACATGTACGCAGATGATTCACAATTGTATTACTCATTCAGTCCAAATCACATTCAAGATTCAGTTGATACATTGAATAATGATTTGAAAGCTATAAATAAATTTTCTGCTGATCATGCGCTAATATTAAATCCAACTAAGTCTTGTGTTTTACTTTTCGGTAAATCAGTTAATAATTATCAACTGACAGCCATAAAAATTGGAGATGTTAATATTCCGATAGTTGAATGTGCCAAGAATCTAGGTTTAGATCTTGACAAAACGTTCAGATTTAAAAAACAAATTAATATACAAAAAGCTTACTATAATTTAAAACTTCTTTACCCGCATAAAGACTACTTAAACAAAGACGGAAAGATCTTACTAAGTGAATCGCTTGTATTATCACACTTCAATTATTGTATACCTGTCTATGGTCCTTGCCTTCATTTTGAAACATCACAACATATACAACGTGTCCAAAACTCTTGTTTACGTTTTGTTTTTGGAATTCCTAAGTTTGCTCATATATCTTCAAAATTACTAGAAGCGGGTTGGCTAGACATGAAACAACGACGTTATATACGGACAGCAACATTCTACCATAACATAATAATCAACAGGCAGCCACCCTATTTATACAATAAGATAAGGTATAGAACAGATGTTTACAACATAAATGTGCGACATAGAGGTTTGTTGACTATACCCAAGCACAACACTACATTCTTCGAGCACTCATTTAGTTACAATGTCACAAACATTTACAATGATGTACTTTCATCTTTCAAGGCATTATCAGTCGAGCAATTCAAAAAAGCCATGATTGAACAATTCACACCAAATCATCATTGACACACCAAATCGTAAACAGTCTGACTAACGAACACTAATTAATTTGAATTATGTTATTAATATTTTTCTTTTCTCTTATAATTATAAATTATTATTATTATTACTGAATTACGACTCCTAGTTTGACCATGTTTCTTTTTATGTTTCAATTACTGTACAAGGGGGGAATGGAAGAACAACTTTGTTGAATTCCCTTCTTGAGATTCTGTATTTTATGGAATAAGCAGATATTATTATTATTATTATTATTATTATAACTTTTGATTCTTAAACGGAACACATAGTATTTTATGATATTTAAGAAATCTACATAATTTTCTGAATGCACTCAATCTAGCGTAAGTACCATTATTGGTATCGGGCAATGGGTGTCTCACTGTCTTAATTTTGTACACCCATTCCGAAATTCTGGAGTTCCCAATGCATTCTTGATTTATTGTCAATATTTCCGAATTTCTGGTAAAATTTCCCAATTACTGACACATTGGTAAATTTCAACCAAATTCCTGCATTTTCTAATGCATTCCATTTCTTTCACAGTTATCCAAATGATATCAATACATATTGGAGAACATTTAAAAATATTTTTGTAATATTTTGTTGTTATTGTACGAGGGTGGTCCCAGAAGTACCCGACCTGACCAAGAGGTGGCGGTAGTTGTTTGAAGATATCACTGTATTGGAAAGTACGCAGTCTATAAAACATATGTTTCAAGTTTGAAAGCGCCACGTTGTTCAGTATTTGTTTGGCAGCCATCAATAGTGAACGTTGTCAGTGATTTGTGAAAATGGAGAAAATTGGTCATCGTTATGTGATCTTCATCTTCATCTACATAAGAACTTCCGACATTTTATTAACTTTGTCAATAAAACGTCTTAGGATTGAAATTATTTATTTATTCATAAAAAACGCAAACAAACATTTTTATTAAAGAGCATTTAATAATAATAAACAAAAAATTTAATTCTAAATACACATATCACTCATACTAGTCCAGAAATTCAACAACTTCGAGGGGTCCAAAATCTTCCGACTCGTCGGTTTTGTTTAAATTTTTAAAATACTTGTGGTTCACTGAAGGGATAAATTGTAAAAGTTCTAACATATTCTTCTTCTTCTTAGTTGACACAGGCAAAGGACCATTATAGAGATTATTCAATATGACATTAACCAGTCGTAAAGGCCTACCTTTTTTATTAAGTTGTAGGTCGATCGATTCAAACTCGATAGTATCATTCAAAGTCTCTTCGTAAAATATTTTGAATGGTTCTTCTTTTCTGAACTGTAACCATTGAATTTTGAGCCAATTTACAGGACCTTGCTTTTCATTTTTTTTTCGGTGGCAGATGATTTCCTCCAAACTCTTGGAAGAGAAAATTTCTGATTGCTCCATTTTTTGAACAACAAACGGATTTCTGCTTCTTGCCTTTTGTATAATGCTGTACCAATCTCTGAGTAGAAAAATAGATTTTCCTTTAGCAAATGTCTCTACTGTCCCAAAGTCTCTTATCATTTGGTAAGTAAGAGTGTCCCGATACCAGAAACTTGTGATCGATAACTTCCAAATTTTCACTATCCGCCAATAACTTCAACCACATTAAACTTGTTTTAATGTTTCTATTTTGCCCGGTACATGCATCACTGTAAGCAATAATATGATGGTAAGATGCAGCATGCGTTGAGATATGTTTGCGTAAACACGATGCTATTTCTTGCGAACCACGGAACGCCACAGTTTCATCCCAACAGTACATGTAAGCTTGTTCTGTAGCGAGATTATGACAACCCAGACTGTAAATGTACATATTCCTTTTGTAATATGCTATAGAACAGGAAAGTTGAGGAAACGCTAGAGCTTTTTCAAGATCAAATGTAAAAGTGTAAATTTTACCAGGATTTAAAATAGCTTAACGTTTTATCTTCTTTCATTGATGCTCTAGCTTTTTCAGCTTTACGCAGATGTAACTCGTGTTCTGTTTTGTAGTTCTGCTTTAACTGCATATCATTTTCCGAAGATATTTTCATTTTCCAAATGTCGCATTTAGAACATGTATCTTTGCTTGGCGTATGAAAATGGAGATTAAAGTCCTGATGAAATATTTTTCTATACATAGCTTCACTTGAAAAGTTCTCGTTTTCATTCTTACACTTTTCTACATAAAGTTGATACATTAGTCGTATATTTAGATTAGATAGATGACAGGTACTTCCTGTTGGGGTTGTGCTGTCGAGTGTAATGCTAAGTATAAGCTGGAAAACTGCTAATGTGGTTTCGCATATACTTAACAATCTGTGTTGGCGTTTTGTTAGGTGGCTCATGTTTACCACGTAAATCTTCACCAGGTGAAGTTGAGCTAGCTTTCTTTATTGCTCTGGTCATCCTACCATCTGATATATTAAATGTATTAAGAAAGAACTACTTACATACGTTAACCGAGCGTCTACCAATGTTAAGATAGTGTTTATTCGAACAAATCTTAGGTGATCTAGAGTTATCCTTTGGATGCTTCTGCTTAACTTCTTGAGGTTTAACAAGACCACAAATGTAAGCATTCTGTGTGGAGAAACTGCCGATTTTCCAAAAATTATTAAAACTAGCTAATCTTTCCTCTTCTGTAATCTTCTCGATACATTTCAACCTGCAGTTGCAATTTTTATTCGTAAATCGTTTTTCTGGAACTATATTTCCCTTCCTATTAATGTATTCCAGTCCTTTGTTTCGTTTGGCTTTTCTTTGATAATCCATTCGACTTTCTACATCTCTAAATCGTTTTCTGCCTTTTCTGTTAGTAACCTTTGATTTCAAATTGATACTACTCGTAGTAGCCTCATTTTCTAAAATAATATTAGAGTTGGTTATTTTTGGACACTTTTATATAGAATTTTATATCTTACCGGAAGTAGAACTATTACCAGTTGATCCAGAATACTCATATTCAGATTCAGACGCACTGTATGGTTCAGATACTTCGGAATCACTAATATTGTCTTAATAAAATTCACAACTTCACAACAACCATAGTATTAAACTTTTAAGTTACAAACAGCTAACGTTTTATGGCATAGTGGTGTACATAAGTCAGACATACACCACTTTACCGTCAAACAGAATCGTGTTTCTGTTACACTACAAAAACCAACTGGCGCTACATGGCGACAAAAATAGGAATCTAAGGGTTTTGATACATGCTACAGGTTGCTACACACCCTAACAATAGGCAGGCGGTGGTAATTCAAATATGGTAAAATCTTGACTTGCACCACTTTACCTTTCAACAGCTCAATTAATGCTAATAATAGAAAAAATAGTATGAAGTATTTGTTTTATAAGACACGTTTTTAGTGAACTTGTCCAAGTTCAGAAAATGGCTTGCTTAGGGGAAGTTTTCTAAAGAACAAATAGAAAAAATAATATAAAATAGTCGTTTCATAAGACGTTTTAGTATCTCTAACGCTTCTAAACTTGAACACGTGCGCTAAAAACGTGTCATTTGAAAATATACTATTTTCTATTTGCATGTCCAAATGAAGCCGTTAGGACACGCATTTTGCGTGTCCAAAAACATTCTGGTAACGGTAATATTTTATTTTTTAAAGTTGATAGCAATGTTGAACAGCTGTTTTTAAAATGTCAAACTTATGTTGAATTTGACTGGATGCACCGAAGATCTGATCGCTAATCAGCGCTAGTGCAGTCAGGCGTCGCATTACCGACAATTGTACAACATTCCTTTCACGTGAGTGTAACAATCCTAACCTCACTTTTGACAAAGAAAATCAAATGTAATTGTTTTAAATTGAAAATTAAATGTATCTAATAATATTCTTTAACAATATCGAAATAATTGTTACTTTTGGCCTTTTTTCGCCTTTTCCTATTATTAGCGCCATTTCATCGCTACTACTGCTACTTTCTTGAACATCAAATAAACAAAAATTTAATAAATCATTCTTTGCTTTACGATCCATTACGCCAACGTTTTGAGGTTATAAAGATGATTACAAATAACCAAATAGAAAAAACAGTATAAAGTAAAATGTGTCTTATGAAGCTAATACTTTAATATACTACGCGTTCGCGTGTCCAAAAAAGATTTATTTGAATACTGGAAACGGTAACATTTTATATTTTAAAGTTGATATCACTATTGAACAGCTGTTCAAATGTCAAACTTATTTACGCTGTAAATTTGAAAAACAAATGCAGAATATGAATTTTCCTAATTTTGCCAACTAACAAAAAACTTAACAATTTTTTCCTTAACAAATTTTATTTAAAACAAAATAAAAGTTATTTTTTAAAATAATTAAAGAATAACACAAATAGTATAAATTATTCGTTTCATAAGACGTTTTAGCGCATTTGTCTTTGGACGCGTGCGCCAAAAACGACGTGTCTATGAAGCTAATACTTTAATATACTATTTTACAGAGTTCAGTTAAACTGATCCATTTTTGATCGTTATTTGCTTATTTAGGCTTCTCCGTCAATAAAAAACGGCTTCAAGTGAAGTTTTATGTTCCGTTATTATTAATTCTAAAGTAATAATTTGATCATCAATATGGGTATGCTTAAATTATTGGAGGAAGAAAAAACTGAGAAAAATGATATTTTAAGACCTGGAAAACCGGGAAAAAACCTTGAATTTAGAAATACCTACTTGCATCAGTTCATTCGTTTTGATTAATTTTGTTGGTGATATTTATACATTAAAATAATTCTGTAAAATTTAATATATGGTTCATTTCAATGACTTCAATTGTGAAATCTGTAATGCAGTGTGTAAGAGAAGCGTAACTGACATAACTATTGTTAAAACTAACTGATATATAAACAATATGGTCGAGCTAAGATGCACTAGATTATAATAAGTTTTAGTTTGCAACCAGCTGTGCTATGATAAGAGGTAATCGAAGGTGAATTTCATATATATTAATTGTTATGAGGCTTAGGTCGGTTGTGTTCATCCGGAAGGTCGGCGGCCAGCTGCGAAATACATGACAAAATTGGCAGTATTCATGAACAAGTAGGTGCAGAAGTACCAAAGTGCTAAAACCAACAATGACTTGTCAGGAGCAAGTCCAAAGAGCAAGAGCAGAGAAAGACCATTGAAGGTGATGAATTAAAGCTTGTTAGACTGTTTTTCTCTGATTCAGGACTATCTTTATACATCAAGATCAAGTGTGGCTACTGGAAAAATGAGAAAAAGGGAGTCGATTTGTTGGGCGTATTAGAGTGTATTTGCAGGCTCATAACCTGAACGATAGAAGTGTCATCAAAAGAATCTCTCTTATCATACCATTATAAATTGCCTAGTGTGGGGGCACAATAACAGTAGCCGCTACTGGAATAACCTAGTTTTCTCTGACAAGTTCTCTATTTGGGCTTGAAACACTTTGAATGGAATCTGGTTTACTACCCCAAGCTAACTTGTTCTATGAACTGTTAAAGATCTGGTAAAAGTGTACCAAACCTTTTACCAGTGCAATACGTCCAATTTTTTTTTTGAAAAGTTGCGTTTGTTTGTGGCAAACTGTATGTGAAAAGAATGGTCGGTATTTATGAAAAAGCTTTGTTTCCATCTGTTAAGATGTTTGGTGGGAATCAAATTGGACCCTTCAAAAGGATAACAACCCCAAACAACAAAGCCATCTCTGAAGGCAGTAGAGAGAAAAAAAAATGAAATTAAGCTTTTGGATTGACAATTACAATCACCAGATCCCAATTCTATGTACGACAAACTATGAAGAAATGAATTATTTACAGTAAAGCAGTTACCTTGCTAAATTCAAGCTGCTTGGAAGTTATTATGAAAGGAGTATTCTGTTCGGCTAGTCAAATGTATTCCCCAGAGATGTTAAGCCATTATCGACAATTGAGGAGACTGGATGCTATATTACTATTTTTTTATATCAATCTATATAATCTAGTTTTTCTAATATAAATTGTTAAAAAGTTATACCACACTTTTCTTAGTCACACTGTATCTAATGGAACTAACTATCTCTTATTAATTGAAAAGGTCCTAATTTTAATGAACAAATTTTCAGTTACTAAACCACAATGGAAGAAGTCGGTGGTAGCTTAGAACCAGATGACTTGATGGATATTGATGAGGGTGAGGGATCGGATCTTGATGATGAAGAAGAAGAGTTGATTGATGATCATATACCATCCCCTCTTCAGTTATCTTCCTCTGGAGCGGCATCCGCTGCAACTTCTACCGCTTCATCACCACCTAATAATGATGACATCCCATCCATACCATATTCGTTTTCAGGAAAGCCACTTAATATTAGTGTTAAGAGAGGTCGGGGCCGACCTCGAAGGGAAGGAGGTATTTAATTAAATACTTTTATGAAAATTTACTTTTTCAAATTAAAACGTTAAATTATACAAATAGGTAAACCAATACCAAGAAAGCCAGGACTTGGGGTCAAATTAAAACGATGGAAAAATACTGGCTTTATGAGAGGGATGCCGAAGAGGGTTAAAGGTTTTGATAGGGCCGATTTTGAATTCATGTCTATAACACCTTCGCCTGTTGAAGAGACTGGCCCTATTTTAGATCCAGAAACAGGAACTTTTATAATACCTGAAAGGGAAAAAATCTTACCGCAAACTCCTGATGATACTCCTTTTCCTCCTGAACAATGGTAAATTACTTTTATTTTCATTAAATTTAATTTACCATTATGAGATTTAATAAATTTTAGGCCAGGCAAAGTGTGTGCCCTCTGCAGTTTGGGAGAACGAAGTCAGTTAGGTCAAAGGGAAATGCTACGTCTTACATGTCCAGAAGGCTTTATCCCTCAACGAATGGTACCTCATCCTGTTCTTGCTCAAACATCTATAGAACAGTTACCAGAACGTGATTCAGGTGATAAGAGCCCTCGTGGTCCTGTTACATGTCGTCGTCAAAAGAGTTTTAATAAGTGCCGCCACCCATCGCTTACCAGTGAATATGTTGACGAATTGACAATTATTGGATACGTAGAAGAGCCTGATTTACAAAGTATTTTCGATTCTTCTGGACACTTCTATGTGCATAGAAATTGTGCTACTTGGTCGAATGGTGTCTTGAGATGCGGTAAATATGATAAAAAGGAATTCGATAAAAGGTAGCAGTTTATTAAAGTTTGTGTCTGTTTTCTATTGCAGAAAATTCAGCTTTGCAAAATGTAGGACCAGTAGTGCTACGTAGCACATCAAAGAAATGCTCCTATTGTAGTCATTATGGAGCAAGTTTAGTCTGTAAAGCAGAGGGTTGTAATAAATTGTATCATTTTCCATGTGCTACTGCTTCCGGTGCCTTCCAAGAATTGAAAACGCTTTCTACATTCTGTGCTCAACATTTAGCACAAGTACCTTTAATTTGTGAATGTAAGTAATAAAGTGAAATATAACCTTACTATATAAACTTTTGTCTAATATGGAATGTATAAAAAATTTTATCAAGGTAAGGTAAAATGTCCCAGTTAATGATAGTGTACTAATTATTGTTTATAATTATTTAAGTAAGATATAAAGAATTAAAAATATTCATTCAAATAATTGATTTGATTTAACATTTATTTTTCAGTATTGTAGTTTGATTAATAATTTAATTAAAATTACCAAACAGTAAGTAGAAATTATAAAGTGTTATTAACTGATATAAGAAAATGTGCTTGGTTGAGTTAGTGACAGGTTAAAATAAATGATAAAATACCATGAAATTATTAAATGTGTAATTAAGAGAATGAATATCTTTTATCTTTATGAAATGATATTAGTAAATAGTAATTTTTATCAAGAATTTAACGTAAAAAGTTTAATAAACCAAAACAAGGTGTCTCAAATTAAATTGCAAATTTGTGTTATGCATTTTGTACTAACTGCTGTAGATGTGGACATGAGGTCCCGACCACTCATCTCCTGGTTGTTGAGAGGTTAGTTGCAATGAATGTATTTGCAGGTGAGTAACGTGCAATTATTTGTGTGCGAGAGTTTTAGAAAAACAATTTTTATGTAACAGTTTGTTGTGTTTTGTGTTTATCGTCATTTACACACATTAATCAAACTCGGCACCAGAAATCGTTACATAGTTCCAAGGTCACTGTGAGGTTCACAATATCTAATCAAGGAATCATTGGGTCATTCTTCTCTAAAGACCATAATGGTCATACGGAAACTGCCACTT
Organism: Agrypnus murinus; assembly: GCA_929113105.1. Taxonomy (NCBI): domain Eukaryota; kingdom Metazoa; phylum Arthropoda; class Insecta; order Coleoptera; family Elateridae; genus Agrypnus; species Agrypnus murinus. The sequence goes on from OV816024.1 coordinate 35,664,479, forward strand.
TGATCCTTATTATTCGCTGCTATGGTACAAGCATTTTTAGGACAATGACTGCAATAGTTTGGTGGATACAATGAAATAGTGTGGTTTCAGCAAGGTGGGGCCTTACTGGGCATAATAATTCCACTTGGTTTTTCCCTGCGAGAATTCCTTAAGAGTAAAATTTACAAGAGCAATTTGACCACATTACGTCAATTAATGGAAAACAACCAGCATTAAATTGCATCAATTTTAGAAGAAATATGTCAGTGTGTGTTTTGAAATCTAAGGGATAATTTGGAGGAATTCCAGTAGTAGGAAGGGCGTCACCTTTATGATAAACCAATGTATAATGTGTAAAAATAAAATCTTTCTAAAATAAAAGATAAGTGACTTGTGCTGATTTTAAATTTGCAATTTAATTTGAAACACCCTGTGTATCCAATTTTAACTGGTCAGTTAAGGTCCATGGGCAACTATGGATTATTACATGTTGTCACTAATTCGTTCAGTCTAAAATCTTAAACCTATATCGAGCTGATTACTGACAAATGTTCTTTAATATAATACAGAGAAAACTTGGTCATTAATTAAAACCAAATTGCCTTATATGATTATTTTAACAATATTATTTAGTAATGCAAATATATTTTTTATTTCCAGCTGCTGTTTGTTACACTTGTAAATTACATGGGGATATTGCTAATCTTATGTTCTGCTCATCGTGTGGTGAACATTATCATGGAACCTGTGTTGGATTAGCTCAATTACCAGGTAGGTTGAAAGAAAGTCTTGGTGCAATGCAATAATTTGTATGAAAAGGTATTTTTGTTATTCATTAGTTATATGGTTTATACACTGTGATTAAAATGAAACTAAATTCTAGTGATGTATCATGATTTCTTTGACATGATGTTCATGTGCATATTAAGAAATGGCTCTTTTAATCTCAACCCCCAGAGTGCCTTGCACCCTTTATTATTTTGGGTAGATTGAAACAACACGTATTATAAGATAATTTTTGTCAGGTAGGCTGTTAAGAGCAACGCCACATGAAGGACCCAACACACTATGGGATGGATGATTTTTAAGCCTTGTCAGAAGTTTGGTGAAAATCCACTGAATAGTTTTGGCATGGTGAATGACTTGTTGCAATCTCCATCCACATTTTCTACATAAGTAAACAGAGGGGCATTTTTACTAAATTGTAATTTAATTAAAACTTTACACAATATTGTAAAATTGCTCCAAACTCAAGTTTCCCCAACGAAGAACAACAATATTCTGAAATCAATTTATTATTATTATTGATTGTTTATTTATCATATAGATAATACAAAGATTAACACAGAGATATAGTGATTAGTATATACAATATAACTTTGGTTTTAATATATCACAATATTATGTAGCAGTGACAACAATAATTTAATATTTAAGTATTATCAGTTTTCGCATAACTAATTAAGGATTTTTTAAATTGATTTATGCTTTTGCTATTTTTGATATGAGGAGGTAGATGATTGAAATGAATGATGCCTTTGTGGAACAAGCATTTCATGGAACTCGATTTGTTACTAGTCTTAACATAAAAATTAATCGAGTCTGCCGTTCTTGTACTCCGCTCGTGCACAACTCTGACTGGTATAAGCCTACTACTTAAGTAATCGGGCAAGGAAGCATTTAACATTTTAAAAATAAAAACCATTGTTTGGACATATAAAAGTTTCTCTACATTTAGCCAATTTAAAGTGTCTAGCATAAGTTGTATTCGTGTGTACCTGTTGCAACTTAAAATTACTCGCATTGCTTTGTTTTGAAGTATTTGCAACCGCTCGAAATTAGAACATCCTGTATAAATCAATGAACTGCAGTAATAGAAGTGTGGCAGAATAAGTGTGTTGTAAATTGTTAATCTAGTAGGTATGGATATGAACGGTGACACTCTTCTCAAAAAACCTATTTTTTTCCCTATTTTTCTACATATAAAATCTATGTGCAAACCGAATTTTAGTTCCCTATCCATGATAAATCCTAAGTATTTCATTTCCTGGACTATCTCAATTGGTTTGTTATTTAATTTCACACTTAAATTCAAATTTAAAAACCTGTTATAAAGAACAGTACTGCCAAAGAACATATATTTTGATTTTAGCTCATTAACTTTTAATTTGTTGACTTTAAACTTATCTGTTAACAATTGCAATTCAGCATTGATAGTTTCAACCACTTCCACGAAGTTTTCACCGTGATAATAAATTAATGTGTCGTCTGCAAAGAGATGAATTTTACATTTATTTAGGGCATTTCCTAGATCATTAATATAAAGTATGAACAGCAGTGGCCCAAGGACACTGCCTTGAGGGACACCGATATCATTTATCTCTGGACTTGACACCACATTGTTGACTTTAGTTATTTGATACCTATTTGATAAATAATCATGCAGCCACTTTAAGACCACACCACTAAATCCATATTTTTCTAATTTTAAAATTAGTATATTACGGTCAATAGTTTCAAATGCCCTTCTGAGGTCTATAAAAACTGCGCAGATACCAACTCCTGGTGTATCTAGAATGCTTTTCATATCTGATATAACAAATTGCAGTGCTGTCTCACATGAATGAGAATGTCTAAAACCAGATTGGTAACTACACAATATTTTGTTGGAAGTTATATATTTAATTAGCTGTTTGTAAACAACTACTTCTAAGAGTTTTTCACAAAAAGGTAGCATATTTATTGGCCGTAGTTGCTCAACATTGTTTGTATTTAACACTTTTGGAATAGGAATTATAGTTGATGTTTTAAAACGTTGAGGAACAACCCCCTTTTCTAAACTTAAATTGATCAGATTTAGTAGCGGATAACCTATTACATGAAATAGGCCCCTGATAACATCGAGACCTATCTCGTCTACACTGTTTTTCTTCTTTTGAGACTTAATAATATTATATAACTGGCTAAGAGTAATGTTCTGAAACTTGTCCAACTTAATATTATTTAGAGAAACTGTTTGTAGAATCATATCTCTATCAACATCTCCTGTGTCTATACTAACTATAATGTCCTTTATACTACCTATATAGTACTGATTTATAACATCTGCCAAGTTGTTATTGTAGATTGTACCTTCACATTGTAGATTTTGAAAATTACATTTTGTGACTTTTGTTCCTACGATTTTTTTTAAATATTTCCACATTAGTTTAGAATTACTTTTGTTCATATCTATATTTGTTTCATAATAATTAATTTTTTCTTGTTTTAAAACTCTAACACATAAATTTCTAGCTTGTTTATAGTTATTCCAGTCATCTACCTCATTTGTAAACACAAATCTTTTATATGCTATGTTTTTATTCCTGATAGCACTTTTACAATTACCATTGAACCAGTTATTATTCATACTATTAACTTTTACAGTTTTTAAGGGCGCTACCTGATCCATTGCAGATATAACATTATTTATAAAAACATTAGCTACATCATTAATATCATCTAATAAGTATCCCCAGTCCTTTTCAATTAAAATATTGACCATATCATCATACTTAATATTCACACGAATTTGTTTAGATTCTGCTAATTCAATTTTATTTACTTGCTGTATACTGACGTGTACAATAGCATGGTCAGATATTATATAATCTTTTTCCACATAGGCAGTTATAGTGTAATCATTACTTATAACCAGATCAAGTGTAGATTTTGAATCCTTATATATCCTGGTATACTCTGTGATCAATTGTTGCATTCCATTATTTTCAATACATTCTTGTAGCTTTCTTTTCCCCTGACAATCTTTATCATAATAAATGTATATTAAAATCCCCTGTAATAATTACACTACAACCGCCATGCGAATCATAATAGTTATCAACCCAGTTTACAAATGTTTCAAGAAACTCATTCACACTACCGTTTGGGGACCTATAGACACCCACTATACCATATGATGAACCATTTAATTTTATATCCATAGACAATAACCAAAAATTCATATCCACAACCAATGTTTCAATATTAGAAACTTTTATATATTTTTTTGTAAAAATTAATACTCCTCCCGTATGCCGACTGCTTGAATCACAGCGAGCCATATCATATCCCTCGATCTGTAACTCGACGTCGCCAAAATCGCTAGTAATACAGGTTTCCGTCAAACATACAATTAATGGTTTATAACTTTGTACATAAATTATTATTTCATCACGATGTTTATAATAGCTCTCTGTGTTAATACATGAAAGAAATAGTTGATTTTTACATTCCCCGTCCATCTTTTTATTCCCTGAGAATTTCTTTAATTGCTAGATAGTATATCCTATTCTATCTTTCGCCTTCGCCAGTTGTCTCTGATAGCTGGTACAGTTAATGTCGAAAACATGATGATCATATTTAATATCTTTAAGTTTAAGTATTTCGTTTGCATATTTACAATTAGTACACATATAACTTCCATCACTATTGCATTGATCTTTCTTATGACACCCACCACATAAAGGACATACTTCTTGTGCATTGCATTTGTCAGCAAAATGACCATACTTCCAGCAGCGGAAACATCGAATAACACTAACAAATTCGAAAAATCTATAACTGTTCCACCCTATATATATATTTTCTTTTTTGTTATTCAAGTAGCGAAATACATCTGCAGATAACTCCAATAGTATATTAACTGTATCATTTTTATTATTTTTTGTCTTATATTTACGCAACAGCTTGGCTTCACCTTTAATATCATCTGGTATATTTTGTTTCTTGAAAGTATTTAAAAAATCATCCACATCTGATATATCTTTCTCACTTACATTTACTAATTTTATTTTTGGTTTTGTTACATTTCCGATTTGAATTTCATAATCAGTTCCAAGCTCTCTTTCTGCATTTACTTTTAAATTTTCTAACGACTTTTTATCTTGACAGTGAATTGTTAGCCGACCTTGAGCACCGGTGTTAATTTTTGCTACAGAGACATCGATATCGATAGGACTTAATTTTTGTGCTAATACACTTTTTGTGGTTAAGCTATTTTGTTTTTGATTCTTAGGTTTGATAATGAGAGGTTCAGTTTTTTTATTTTTTACAACATCACTCCATTTTAACTGATCTGATGTTACTACATTACTATTTTCAATAAGAGCAATTAACTTACTGGTTTTTTCCAGGACTTCACGTGTTTTCACACTAGTTTCATTTTCTTCATCATTTTTATGCAGCCTAACCTCAACTTTCGGCAAACAGATACCACAAAACCACTTTAAATTAATACATTCTTGTTTTATTTTTATCAATTGATCTTTCACTTTAGCACAATGAATATGATAAGGTTTTTTACAATAATCACATGAAATATATTTTGTATTTACAATAAAATTATCAGTGCACTGAACACACGTCCGTATGTCCGGCGCCATGTTCCTTATGATATGACCTTTCCTTCCCCTCCCATGACAGGTCAAAGTTTTATTATCCCAGTAAGTGAATTGGTGCACATTAAGTAAGAAGGTCATTTATCTTATATTCGTATGAACAGTTGATAGTCCTGTAAATAAACACTCATTGTCTGATGGCCATGCACTGAAGATAGCCTCTGTAGGCTGAAGTCAACGGTTGTTGTTGACCATAAATATTCTTGAAGCACAGCAAGTATATTGGTGTAAAGCTTATCTTGTTGACTATTAACTTAATACACATTTGCTGGGTTATTAGAATTTAAATTCGCCCTGGAAGGAGAAAGAAAAGTCATTTCGATAAACAGACTTTGAAATGTTATTCTTCAACTTCTAAACTTTTGTAATTGCTACTATACCTAGAAGTTTCATAAATACTGCTACCCAGTACTCATTCTGATAAATGAAAAGTACAATGGGTTTTTTAATATTTTCAATAAGGTTTCTTGAATTGGCTGTTATGAAATAAAATACAAAGCAATTATCCAAAATAGCAGCCACTTGCTTTCACAGACTTTGAGATGATCAGGCCACTCGTCTATTACGGCACGTACCTCATACATTGGAAAATTGTCCATTATATGGATAGAGATTTCTTTAGCGACTCAATATTTTGGTGTCTAAAAGGAACCATAATTTGTAACCTGGTGATGTCCGGCATTCTGGGGTCCAATCTTCACATCTGACTAAGTATATTGTTTATGAGCCATGCTTGTCGCAACTCTGCTTTATATGCTGATGCAGAATCTTTGAAGAATTATTCAAGGGGTTTTCAAGCGCACTCCAAAACTGATTCTCGATGCACTCGCCGATGTTTTCTTTCCTTTTTCACCAGTAGCCAGAAATCTATTTCCGGGGGGGGGGGGGGAAAAATTTATAGAACTTATTATTAGAGACATGAATTTTAGGTGACTTTGCTTAAAAAACCGTTGATTAGATCATCTTTCATAAGCATCGTCGCTACGACTTATAGGACATATAGTTTACAAATACGAAAGCTACTATATAAAACTTGCCACGCCACTGACAATTTCTTTAATTCACGTTTATTTTACATAGATCCCATTTTCCTTTATATTTTTGCAATGGGGGTACTCCAAACCCACCATCTTCAAGTGCCTGCTTGGGTTACATTGCACTATTGCAGATTAAATTGCTTCACTCCGTTGACATAGTGGTTTTATGCGTTACGAAAATGCACGTCTCTACTTATTATTTAAGGAGATAATTACTGCAGGGCTCGACAGATGGTGCCACAATACGAAAGCTGTCAAAAACAAAAATCTATCCAACGTGAACGGCTGTATAAGAGATATTTGCCTCTGAAATTGAGACAATGCATTCAAGTCCATCTTATTGCTTTACTTTGGTTATTTTAACAAATGTTAATAATTTTATTTTGTTATCATTTATTAGGATTAAGTTTAGTCTCGGGGGGGGGGGTTCAGAATCTCCCCCCCCTTTAATACGACCTTGCCTGACCTCATCATAGCTAACACTTGCCAATTTCTATGTATGACGATGAAAATCTTAAAATTGCCAATTTTGTAATAGATTTTATTTCTTGCATGTTGTAACGATCTAATTTACCGAAAACAAACATCCCACCCATGGACGTCAATTGTAGCGAGGTTTTTTACTCTAACTCAAAATATATATTGTTGTGGACATCTGTGACAAGATAACCTTCTGTTCTATTTAATATAGTTGGCAACATTAATCTGCTATATATTGGAACTGTCCACTATTATAACCTAGAACATGAATACTCTCAGGGAAATCTTTATATGAATTATGTGAGTTCAAGCTATATAACTACACATATCTTATATTTAACACCTCTTAACTGCACCAATACTCATTTATATCATATGGAACCTTCTTAATCTTCTATCTTGTAATCAACTTCCTTGGTGATTTAAATTTTAATTATATCTTCTTTTATATTTCCTCTAATCCAATATGGAACCTCATTTTCCGTCTTATTTTTATATCTTTGTAATCAACTTCCTTGATGATTTAAACTTTAACTATCTCTTCCTTTATATTACTCTATACTTTTTTCTTCTTGATCAATACTGAACCTTATTCTTCTTAATAAACTATAAAATATAATTAAATATATTTATAGTAATATGGAACTCAAAGTGAGAATAAAGTGTAATCTTTCAATAAATAAATATCTCAAAGACTTTCTCACAAAACAAATGTGTGTGTACAAATTAAAGAAGACACTTCAATACAGCTGTTTCAAGCTTATTAGCTATCATCAATCGAAGATAGTCTTCTCCATTTTGCACACACCATCCAGGGCTTTATATAAAACCCAAATATACATTAATACCAAAAGGTAATAATGCTGACATCTGTGAGAACACTCGCACAAAGCGACAAAGAAATGGTTCTCACAGTGTCTATCCTGGCCTGGCCGTCAACCAAGTATATCATAATAAACTATAAAATATAATTAAATATATTTATAGTAATATGGAACTCAAAGTGAGAATAAAGTGTAATCTTTCAATAAATAAATATCTCAAAGACTTTCTCACAAAACGAATTTATCAAATTTATCAAACGTCATTACTTTCACTTATGTACAGTTTCTCTGGCGACCATTTTAGAAGAATCTGCTAAGTCTGCAGTTTTCAACTTCTTGCGTTGTCTTTTTTTTACCAGGACTAGATAAAACTGACGGGTTTCTACTACGGGCCCCCTTTTAACAGTTGAAATACTAATTTCTAAAAGCCTCAGCTGCTCGCTGCAATAAACAAACACTTGCAGTACAATATGATCATTAATAATAATTAATCAGAGATACCTGTGACATGTTTTACAAGAAAGTCACATGTGTTCATAACCGCATACAACATTGCCTATAATTTTGGCATTTTCTTCCAGAAATACCTTAAAGAATCCCTAAAATTCACCAACTTTATCTGTAGTAACGACATTAAATTTTTCCACAATAATTTTGACAATAAATGTAGTTATTGTTTTTTGTTTTTTTGTGGCAATATGTTAATTTGATCTAGGAATTTATTTGTAAGGTTGGCCACTCCATATTGTACACTCTACAGAGCTAGTCAAATGAACTTGCAACGACCCAGAGAAGTGCTAATGTAATGCTATCTTCGTCATACTCCTAGATAATGAGAGTAAAGCACAACAAAACGCTTTCTGTGATAATTTCTTGCAAAGATGACGCAGAGCTCATCTTTCGGTGGACGGATAGTAAAATCTTAAGATGTAGGTAAAAAGTAAAACATTGGGATGAAATAATCTTTAATTTAGAAATTAAAGATTAGACACCAGTTCTGCTTCCCGATAGCTTCTGTGTAGGCAGAGACAAACTACGATTACTGAAGATTGTTGATACAAGCACCTGTCTCAGACATTAAATTAATTAAATGTTTTCATCATTGAAAGTAAAGTTATAGGTGTGCAGTGCAAGTAATTAATTTTGTAGGTGTTTTAATATTGTATTTTCAAGGTTAGTGTATTCAATATTTTATAACACAAAAAGATTCTAAATTTGTTGTAATCTAGTATCTTTTTTTTTTAATTCTGACCACTATGAAGATGATTCACTTTCGTGGTTTTGGAAAACATAGAAAGTAATTTACTCATTGTATCAATAGAGTTGTAGTTTTGTGGCCAAGAATCTTTCTTCTAGCCTTTACAAGATGTACTGTACTGTGTAGGCATTTAAGATTATTGAATAAAAATTCCTTCTTAAAGTTATAAAGTAACATTTCCTTCTAGGTGTTAGAGCTGGTTGGCAGTGTCGAAAATGTCGTATATGCCAAGTCTGTCGCATGGTTGGAGATGAGACTAAGTTAATGGCATGTGAACAATGTGATAAAGTGTATCATGCGATGTGCCAGAGACCAATTGTTACAACAATACCAAAATATGGATGGAAATGTAAAGTACGTACTCTAAAGAAAACTTTAAATAGAATAATAAACAGTACGAGATGACTAGACGGATCTAAATAATAATAATTATTATATTGGCATTGACAGTTAAAAATTTTTTTATTTATAGTGTTGTCGTGTTTGCGGAGATTGTGGCTCTCGAACACCAGGTGCAGGCCTTTCCTCTCGATGGCATGCACATTATACAGTTTGTGATTCTTGTTATCAACAACGCAACAAAGGATTTTCCTGTCCGCTGTGTCATCGTGCTTATCGTGCACATGCACATAGAGAAATGGTGCAGTGTGCTTTGTGTCGCAAGTGTGTATTTATTTCTGCATCATAATTTCTTTTAAATATAAACTAAGAATTAGACTCAGATTTTTGGAATTGGATTAATTCATTATTAGTATGAGAGCTAGCAGACAAGAAACTGAACGATAATGATCAAAATTTTCACTGATGGGAATTATTTTATTGGTGTTTAGGTATGCCAAAATCAATCGTTTGCTATTTCACAGTGGTAGCATTAACTTGGGGAGTGTATTAAAAAAGTAGTTGTAAGGATTTGGTGAACGATATTTATCAAAAAAAAAACTTGCGTCTTTCGATTTATCTACTTATACTACAACTAAAAATCTATTGGCAGACGAAAAACCGGTAGCAACTTCGCAGCAGACGCTGTCAAAATAGCAGGTCTAATCAAACGATTTGCTGGTAGATTTCTATGCGGCAGACTGAAATGAATGTTGTTATGGTTTTTTTGTCTTTAGTGGTGTTTACTACATAAATACGTATTCCAAAATCCCCTTCTTTTTTTCAACCAGCCTTAAAATTCTTCACTTCAAAAGCTACCCTGAACATGCCATTTCGACGGCGTCTGCCCCAAAGTTGCTACCGATTTTTCGTCTGCTAATCTGTTTTTAGTGGTAGCATAGGTAGATGAATGGAAAGACGCAAAAAAAATGTTTTGGGTTACTAAAAGGTGGATTCTACCATTTTGACAGGCATTTGCTATACATAAAGCAACCAAATAATCGTTTGCCAAAGTAGAAATTCCATCTAAACTAGTCATACTAATTATTCCCCACATAATTTTTTTTGATAAATGTGGTTCACCAAATCCTTAAAACCACTTTTTTTAAAATACATTTCTTAAGTTAAGGCTACCACATTGAAACGGCAGACGATTGATTTTGGCATACCCAAACACGACAAAAGTAATTCCCATCAATGAAAATTTTGATCATTATCGTTCAGTTTCTTGTCTGTTAGCTCTCGTACTATATGTACTTATGCATTATTATCATTATGCACAACATTCATTAGTGTTTTACGTCATTGTTGAAAGTTAATTACTAGGATTAGTTTATTTATTCTCTGGACGACACACACCCCATGATTGTACAAAATGACCATTTACAAAAGAAATAAAAGTAACCGAATTGACAATATTCATAGAATATATGTGTTTCAACGTTTATAATTTGCAAAATGCCATTTTCTTTATTAGATTTGTGCATGGAACTTGCGACCCAGAAGCAGACCTTTCCATTTATCAACAACGCAAAGAAGCCCATCCAGAATATGAATACGTTTGCTTGATATGCAAAAGCCTAACTCAACAAAATCGTCAATTAATGACCAAGAGAAACAGTAAGTTGCTCAGAATTAACTTAATCTAAATCTAATAAAGCTTATTTTGTGCTAGGTATTGAGGAAGGTGATTCACTATCTGCATCTCAAGAATCTCTTGTTGAAGATGCTTACGAATTTGATCTGGATCGTCAGAGTATTGATGATTCGGTACGTTCAATTGGTTTAGGCAAAGGTAAACCTTACAGTGCCAGCAAAATTGCCAAGAAACGTCTAGGTTTGGGAACTGGAGTTGTTGGTAGACCAAAAGGTGTAGGTAAAGGTCCTCCTGGGAAAGTCGGTTTTATGAAACGACAACGCTTAGCAGAGTTTGGCCGTAAACGTGGTCCCAAATCGAAGATGAGAGGGATTTTTGGTGTTCCAGGCGTTGGTTTGCAGAGGCCGACCAGTGATGGGAGTAAGACTGACGAAGAGCCAGGAATTGAAAATCGTCTTGTATTGTGCTCAGCTAAGGACAAGTTTGTTTTAACACAAGATATTTGTGTAATGTGTGGTGCATTAGGAACTGATCAAGAAGGCTGCCTTATTGCTTGTGTTCAATGTGGTCAATGTTATCATCCCTACTGTGTTAATGTAAAAGTGACTAAAGTGATTTTACAAAAGGGATGGCGTTGCTTAGACTGTACTGTTTGTGAAGGTTGCGGACAGAGAAACGATGAGGGTAGACTTATTCTTTGTGATGAATGTGATATATCTTACCATATCTATTGTATGGATCCTCCATTAGACTATGTACCTCATGGTAATTGGAAATGTAAATGGTGTGCAGTTTGTCAAGCGTGTGGAGCTAGTGATCCTGGTTTTAATTGTTCATGGATGAATAGTTTTACAGAGTGTGGACCTTGCGCATCCCATACTGCATGTCCTAGTTGTGCTGAACCTTATAATGAAGGAGACCTTATTATACAATGTGTTCAGTGCGAGCGATGGTTACATGGAGCTTGCGATTCTATTAAGACTGAGATAGAAGCTGAGAAATGTGCTGAAGAAGGTTACAACTGTATATTGTGTAGGCCAAGAGATGTTCCTCCACCACATATGCAACCACAAACTTCGCCTAAACCACCTACTCCTAGTAAAAGTCCAGAAGTTAAAGCGAGTACTAGAGACTTTTATTTAGATGGTGTCTATTTAAGTGAATCAGGGTATAGCCTTATTAAGTCTTTAACACATGAACAAAGTATTACTAGGAAAAAGCGTAAAAAGCTTATGGCTGTTCAGCAAGATAAAGAAGCTGGTATTATGGCGACTATTGAATCAGTTGTAGCTGGTAGTAGTGCAGCAGGTTAGTATATTCTATAAGAGTTGCTAATGGACGCTAAAAATTTAATTTTTTAAATCTAGGTGATAGTTTGTTGGATGATACTAAAATGGATTTGGTTGATATTAAAGAAGACCCTCAGGATTTATATAAAGAGGGTATGATGTGGACAAAAGAAGATGGCCCACCACCAGAGGGCTTTACACTTTATACTATGGAAAATGGGGTTACTGTCTTGAGAAGGAAACGTCAGCGTAATTTACAAAAATTGGGTATATAACATGAAAATTTCAAAAAGTGTGCATATTACAACTAATACTTTTATTAGGTATTGGTGGATTTTTAGTTCGTGTTAGAGGAATTAGAGGTATGCAGGATAATGATGATGTAGACATGTTACCAGGCCAAACAACACCAACCACATTAGAGCCACCAACGCAGCCATTGGGAGAAGGTGATAAACCTCGGCGTAAACCTGCAAGAAGGAAACCTAAAAGCAAACTTGCTGAAAGCTTTCCTTCTTATCTCCAAGAAGCTTTTTTTGGCAAAGAATTGCTTGAAAGTACCAAAGAATTGGATAGTACTAGTGATAGTGATGAAGATACTTCTAAAACTCGTAGTGAAAAAGATAGAACAATACAATTATCTCAGGTAAGTTGAATTAACAATGTAGTTCAATTTGGAAGTATTAATGAAAATCTTTGTCACAATGGCTGAAATGTAATTATATTTATAGGATGAAATTAAGGCTGTAGCAGCTGTTACAGCTAAACAAGAAAAATCAAAAGAATTGCCTGTTACTAAAGAAGTGTCCCCACCCACAAATAAAGTGTCGAATGTTGCTCCTCTAATTCCAAAGGAAGAAGATGAAAGTGATACTGAGGCTTTCAAAGATGTTCTTGCACTTCCTGGAGACTTGTTAGATACTGATTTAGTTAATACCATCATGAATGAAGATGATGATGAACTTACAAAGAATGCTGATACACTAGAAAGCCTTACAGGTAAATTAATAATACTGGGCAATTTTTTATCATTTCTTGCTATGAAAAACAAAATAGTGTCTTGACGTTTCTGTTAAATATATTTCGGACGGAGCATCAGCAAAATTGAGCTTCAAATATTAGAAAATATTTGTTCTTCTTATTCAAATCTTCTTGATTAGCTCCCTACATATTTAATGAACAATTTTGAGGAATAAAAGCAATCTTCATAAAAGCAGTTTTAAAGTAGTTTACATAGTTATAATGAATTCTATTATTTTTGATAATTCAAATTTTGAGGTTGGATTTCTAACCTTCGAATTTAACCTTAGCAAATTTTGACAGTTGTCAAAAAATAGAATTAGGCTTTTAAGAATGCTGTCAAACTGGTACCTGGAGGGAAAATATAACCTCAACTGCTACCATAAATTATATTTAATGTTACAGAAAATCTAAGCTAAAGTAATACTTGGACGTTTAAATTACTGATGTACAAAACAGATTTCTAAAAAGTCCAATAATTTTGAAACTATACTAAAGCTCCATATTAAATTATTAACGAACATATGAATTTGAAATTATGAAATATATCAAATTTGAAACAATACACTCAATCCTTAATAAGTTGAAAACCTCGGCTGCTTGAACTTATTGTGAATTATGAACAAAATCTGTATATCTGATCCCATTGACTATCATTTCTATTCTTGATAACTCGAATTTGCATATACGCCAGTAAACATGCATTTAATTAGTTAGGCAAACAATAAATGAATTTAAGGACTGTGGTCTATCAGAACATTATATTTTAAATGGTGTTTCCTAACCACACATTGTATTTGACTAATACCAATACGTATTTCGATACCGATGTTACCTTTTTCTCGGCTTAAAAATGTCTAATTCGCCTAGGGATTGGGTTTTCATGTTTGAGCAAAGGAAGAATAGCGAATACTAATTCATTTGAGAAATACAGATATTATGGAATACTTGCGAAGTCTTAAAATATAGTAACTTTTTTGTAAAGTTGGTGCTAGGTAAAAAAAATTAATAATAATTGAGGAAAAGTTGACATGTGTTTGCTTTGTTGGTCTAAATAGTTTAATAGTTATTTACATTATTAGCTGCGAAAGTTTACTTTTAGGTGCAAGGTGTTTTTGATTGGCCGAGGCGAAGCTTAAGCGTAGCCAAGGTTAGTTAAAAACACCGAGCACCTGAAAGGTATAACATTTTTCGATAAAACTAAAAATAAAAGTTTTTCCCCTCTTGTGAACTCAATCCGTGGACACACTGTATAAGTAGGGATGCAGCATTTAAATGTGTAAACGTTCAGTAGTAAATAAACGTAAATATAAAAATACACATTTAAACACGTATGCATATGTGAAAGTATTTTCAAGGGAACACCAATATTATAAGGCAAAAAATCTCATTTGAACTAACAGACGACAATTTGCTTTTTCTGTGATTATTTGCCGTTTGAAGTTCAACCATATGGTACATGTGTAGGGCAATAATCCAATCAAAACAACCATCATCGTAAGTGATGAAAAATAGCAAATACATAGTATCGCACTTAGTATGATTTATCCCACCGAAGCGCTTACTTATCTCTTATCAGTTTTTGTTAGTGGTAGCACCACTGGCCACTCGTAATTTACATCTCGACAACAAAATCAATTGTGTTAAATAAAAAGATACATAATTCGTAAATTTTTTACTGCTACGTTTAAATGAGTCTGAATAAATAGTGTTTCATCCATCGTTTTATATACATGTTTTTCTAATATTTGCAAAGATAACCTCAAAACTTGAGTCAAAGTCATTTATACTAAATTAAATAACAACATACGAAATACTGGTGCCAATTTAAGGCAACGTTGTCACAGTTTCACTAGAAGTGTATAATTTATTTATATTCTAGAGAGATTTCTTAATTTTTTAGTGTTTACATAGTAATATTATTTCATTTTTACTAATGAAAAAGTAAACTTGAATGAAATTAGCGATTAGAAGAATTGTTTTTTCTTCATGTTTTTTTACTTTCTTAAGTTTGGACTAGATATCAAAAGTTAACGGTTAAAGGAATAAAACAAGGGGACAGCCTAAGCCCACTCCTATTCTTGATAATAATGGACAGAATAGTAAAACAAACTAAGAAAAAAGAAGACCTGAAAACAACAGTATGATACAATAAACTAGAACCCATACAAATAAGCAGCTTATTATACGCAGACGATGTAGTACTAATAGCGGAATCACGAAAGAAAATACAGGATTTATTAAATATCTGGGTAAAAGAAATAGAAGAATTGAAAATGGAAGGAAACAACAATAAAACAAAACTGATGATAATAAATGAAAAACAGGTAGAGGGTAAAAACAAAGAAATAAAAAGCAAAAACACAATTCTAGAAAAAGTAACAACATTCAATTATCTAGGTACAATACTGACAAACGACGGGAAAATAGATTCAGAAATAACAAATCGGTCAAATAAATCAACAAAGCTATATTACACACTTAACCTTATACTAGGACACAAAGAAATAGACACAGAAACGAAAAAGAAAGTATATAACACAATAACACTTCCAACAATTACATATGCAGCGGAGAATTGGACATTGACGAAAAAACATGAAGGGAAGATAAACGCGATGGAAATGAAGCACATAAGAAAAATAACAGGGAAAACAAAATGGGATCAAGTCAAAAACGAAATATTAAGGAAAGAAATAGAACAAACACCAATACTAGAAAAAATTAAAGAGAAACAGCTGTTATGGTATGGGCATGTCACAAGAATGAATAATAACCGACTGACGAAAAGAATAATGGAAGGAGGGAAACCAAGAAATAAGAAGAGAGGAAGACCAAGAAGAAAATGGATAGACCAGATAATAGAATATGGAAAAAATAAAGGGAAGACAAGGGAGGAGATGATCATACTGGCAAGGGAAAGGAGGGCATGGAAGAAATGGATTAAGGAGGACCGGAACTCGCAATCCGATGCCTGAAAGGGCATGAAGGAAACGAGAAAGAAGAAGATATATCTTCAAGGGTGGCATTGCTATTAAGGGTGCAGTCCAATAATCGTGATTAGGAGCGTTGTAGAGCCAGTAATTATCTTACAAGAAACTTCGATATATCACAAAATTTACCGTTTTTGATGTCTTCGGTGGTACTTTTGCTACAAGGGGTGTAGTCTTAAAAATCGGATGATTAGGCACGTTGTAGAGCCTATAAATAGCATGTAATTATCGTGCAAGAAATTTTGATATATGTCGATATTAATGATTTTTGATGTCTTCGAAGGTGGTATTGCTATTAGGGTGCAGCCTAAAAATCGTGATTAGGTGCATTGAAGAGCCCATAATTCATTCATAAGTATAATGCAAAGTTGGAGGGAAAAAAAATATTTTTCGAATTTTCAAAAATTTTGAATATCGATTAACTTCGAAAGGGTAGTTCCGATGCAATTGAGATTTGCATATTTGAAGAGCCCATAAATCTGAGACCAAGTAGGTATGTCTAACTACCTTAAGGAAAAAGTGGGCGCTAGTTTAACGTTAAGCTAGCACCACCACACTTGAATTTGGTTTTTCTCGCAATTTGTAAGAGCCCAAAAATTATTTTTGGTGGGATTCGAGAGCCCATAAAAAGCCCGTAATTATCACGTAAGTTTAAAAAAAAATCTTGTTGTGAGGGTGCCAGCTTAACATACCTAAAAATCTGCTGATTTTGGTATCGGAAAGATCAACGAACAAATTATACATCATTTTGTTCGTCTCAATGTGTGAATTCTAATGGTACCAAAACGAGCTCACGAGGGAATGGAAGTAATTAACACATTTGTGGGTTTACACGAAAAGGGACCTTAGAGAAGTAATCCATAGGATTCCTTTTCCCGTCACATCTTTTAAATAGCCGATATCAAGTATCAAGTTAATCAAAATAATAGGTCATGTGTATAAAATATAGTAAGTAAATGCTTTTACTATGCATCTCTCTTATTCTTATTAATTAAAAATCATGTCTGTTATCTCTTATTAATAGAAGTAAAAGTATTTGCTACATTTTATTCACATGACCCATTATGCTGATTCTGGTAAAATAAACAATTTGTCGCATCTATTAAATAAGGCCGTTTAATAAATTGGACTGAATTTGATATAAACTGATAACTGAATGAAAAACTGATGAACATTTGATGGATTAATAATACTGTAGTTTCAACATTTATAAAATATTTTACATAAATAAAATTAATTTTTCAGACAGTATAAAATTCTCAATAACTTTTTCCTATTATACAAGAAAATATATGACACCAAGTGTTCAGGTGGTATTATCTTCCAAGGTTATAAGGTTATGACCCATATTGTAAACATGATTTGTAAATTGTAATTTAATTAAGAATCAGTTTATTATAGGTTATAATTTATTAAACGTCTCTATGAATGTGGCAAAATATTTTACTAGAATCAGCATATTATTTTGATTAATTTGATACTTGATATTGCGCCATTTAAAAGATGTGACGGAAAAAGGAGTCTTGTATTACTTCCGTAAGGTCTCTTTTCATGTAAACCCACAAATGTGTGAATAACTTCCGTTCGCTCGGAAGCCTGTTCTTGATGTTGGTTCCATTAAAATCCACATATCAAGACGAACTAAATGATGTATAATGTGTCCGTTGACCTCCCCGATACCAAAATCAGCAGATTTTTACCACTGTTCTTTTGATAGAAGAATTTATTTATGGCCTGCTGTGCTTTTCATTAAATAATTACAGTTACTTTCCAATATTAACTTTTGGGAGAAAGGGATTAGAGGATCAATTAAAGCAATTTTAAAAAAGAATATTTGGATTTTTGTGTTAGGTACCTATGTAAAACTACTACACGGAATTTCCGCGGCGCCGGACATTTGGGGGCGGGCGTTCCGGCACGGGACACTTTGGTGCGAGGACACTTCGGTGCGAGGACACTTCGGCACGACAAATTGTCTAGCATTATTGTAATGAACAAAATCTGTAGGTACTTACAGGTACACCAAGCCTATAATCTGGTAGATCAGGGTGGCAAAACCATTAAAAACCAAGTCCAGTCACAACTGAGGTTGGATTCGATCGGGTAGTGTTCCGGGGAAAAGTCCAAAGCTGGACGTGGTACCATCTCATAGGAGACGGTGCCGATGGGTGAGTACGTTTATCGCTCCGGCACTAACCTGGAGAGCTAGTAGAGGATGGATAGTAACCTCGCTCCCACCAGTGAGTTACTGGTAGCACTGTCTTAGACAATACGTGCCAATTGAGCGTAATTCAATTCATGTCTAACAGACGGGAAGAAACACCCGAACGTTCATACATAAATTAATAGAATTTTCATTAGGATCAAATACGGTCTATTATAAAATTTATAAGGCGATTGGCTATAAATTACTGTTAGAGTGAGCTCATGCGTTTGAACAGTTGCTTGGATGGTTTTCCTGCAGCTTAGTAGAGCAATGAAATTCATTCGATAGAACAGTTAGTCATATATGCAGTTAGTCAAACTAACAGGTAATAAATACAGTATGATCGATGAAATACAGTATTTGATAAATACAATATGATAAAAAAAAACGCTCAATATTTCGTATGTACTGCCAAATTTAAAAAAAGTCAGTTTTCTAAACTACTAAAAAATTAAAATCAAAATTCTGCTCACTTCACGTATTTTGTCTCGGTAGGTAACACGTATAAATGGATACTGCTTAGGGCTTATAGTCCAGTGCTTATAGACAAAAATCGCTAGAATAACGCAATTTAACCAATCCAAGCGAAATTCTGGAATTAAGAAGTGTACATAATTATTAAAAAAACGTTACACCCTGATAATAGAGTAGCTTGTTACAAAAAATTAGAAATGGTTCAAAAAAACCTTTTGTTTAAAGAACTCCGAAAGTTTTACCCTAACTTGCTTTTCGTCGAAGTGTGCGTGCGCTTAAGTGTCCCGGCGCCAAACTGTTCTTGCGCTGAAACGGCCGCGCCGAGATGGTCGCACCCAAATGTCCTAGACCAAGATTCCCGGTACTTCGGAAAAAAAAAGTTTGGAGTCCCGGGAATAGCAAAACAAAAATTTTATGAATAAAAAGGAAGAGATTTTTAAAACCAAAACATTTTTAAATTGTAATTTAGCTTCAAGAAATACACAAATAACATTTTCAGCAAAAACCAAACAGTTCTATTATACTATACTCTGAGAGTTAAAAATTAGTCATCTGTATTATTCACACCTGTAAAAACAATGCTAAACAATATGATAATTTTTGTCGTGGATGTGTGTTTCTCCTGCTGCGATGATTCATTTTGCAGTTTTAAAAGCGAAAATTAAATATTGTTTGATTTCATAAAATATTAAATATACAATAAATGAACTTTGAAACTACACGTACTAAATTGTTATTATGATTAAAAAAAATAAAATAAAAACTTGATTGATTGAACTTTTGATTACTTGAATTCTTCTTCTCTTCCCTTCAAGTTCGAATCATTGAGGTGCGACTGTATTTAATTTTTAGGTTAGGTGCACTTTATATGAATAATTAATAGGTATGTAAGTACCGGGTGATTTTTTAAATTTCTGATCTAGAAAGCCATGACATAATTTTAAAACAAAAGATGCGGAAAACGTAGGGCGTAGTTTGAATCGTTCGATTTGTCACAACTGTCAGATTTCAAAAATGTTGACATAAACAGTTAATTTGTGTATAGATGCTGAAGGTCAACATTTCCAACAGTTGTTGTAAATTTTGAATAAATATTGTGTTAACAATGTAAATTGTTATAATTGTGAATAAATCTTGCTATTTCTTAAATCCAAGGAATAAAAATTGAAGCGAGTTGTAACCATAACCTAAACTTCTCAAGTCAATAATCACATCGAAATTGCACTTAAACTCGCAATAAAATGCACACTTTGGTAAAAGCATGTTTCGCAAATGATCACTGTTTAAATATTTATCAATTTGTTTAATAAATGTAAAAGTAAGTAGTCAATTTGTCACATAAATGACATTTGGAATAGCAGTGTGATCAACGCTACGCCCTACGTTTCGGTGACCTTCGATACGGCGTAAAAATCACGGCTTACTAGATCAGAAATTTAAAAAATCACCCGGTACAAAACATTTTCTTTACAAAATTTCTTAATTATAAACATATTGTTTATTAGTTTATTGTAATCGAAAAATTTTGATTGTTTGAAATATTAATGAGCTCCAGATTATTAGAGCTTGTTAATGCAAATAATATTGGATTAACCAAATTTAAATAATAGATTATCGCCATTTTGTCTACTTATTGGCAATTTTAGAAAAACTAAATTAAAACAATAGATTTCTCATTTGTCTTTTAGCTAAGCAGTTGGAAATTGTTCGTAATTCAGAGTGCTCAGAATTTTTTAACAAAAGCAGCTTATGTGAACTAATCGAAGACATTGATTTTATTGTGTTTACTAAAAACTAACAATTACAAAATAGCCTTTAAACATGAATACTTTTTCATTCTTTTTCTTTTCATTTACTGTTTGAATTGTTCTTTTTGTAGTTTGGTATATACACGGTGAGTCATTATGGAGTAATCGGACTTTGCCAGTGGTTAGATAACCATTAAAGAAAGAAAATTCCTATATACCATTTTTCTCGTATTTCTATACTTTTGGAGAAAAACGGCATTGAAGTTCAGCCTAATGTTTTCAAATTTAATAGTATAAATGCACATGACACATATTTTAAAAGTTCAAGCAGATATTCAATACTACTAGAATGTGCAAGGATAGCCTAATAAAGTAATAAAAACGTCTTTATTTTGGCCAAGTGTTTCGTAGAATAACAACAGATAAACAGAATTAAATAAACAAAGCATGTTGAGAACGACCTCTCGATGGATATTGTTTCAAAAATGGTATTTTTGTTTTGTGTTGTTTCTGATGACTAAGACAATTTCAAATTCTTTTCATAGGCACATTAACCCCTATGTGTAATACAATACTGCAGGTTTGTGAATCAACACATCTTTTGAGGTCAAGATCAAGGAGATACCCGATACTATTTGGTTTCTCAAATGATAACAAATTGCAAACCCCTTACACTGCAGCTTTTAGAAATAAAACGTAACAGTACTTGTACTTGACTATGTAAACAAATCCATCAAGCATTCAGGATCGTTGAATTAAAACAATACCTATTGATGGATAGATTAAATTAGCTAAACATGTCTTTACTTAATTAAAACTAATATCTGTTTATTAACGCATAACACATCGAGTTTAATGATATCATTGGATGGGTCTGTATTAAAATGATGTCATTTCTGTCTGCGTTTACTATTAGAATAGAGGGGAATCCCCCAGATTAATAGATCGTTTTGTTTTAACATCTAAAATGGAATGTGCGTCGTTTGCATTCTTGTTGTGCTTGTTTAAACAGATGTCACGTTTTTACTGATGGTGTCAATTTCTAAAGATCTTACATTTATTTTTATTCGACTTAACAACACTGACCTGCATCAATTTACGTACTTTTCTGAAAACGTCGGTCAAAATTTTCGAAATTTTCAAGTTCATTTAATCAAAAAAAGTTACTAAGGTTTTATGTTTCTAATAACCAGAGAAGCTTATCCTCAAAGTCCGATCATTGAGTACTGAATCACCGTGTATTGGGCAAACACTGAAATTTTGGCATATGATATAGAAAGCATATGCGTTGTTACAGAAATAAACATCCCGAAAAATCTAATTATGCCAAACACTTTTTAGAGCAGAATCACACAATGGCTCCCCAAAATAATATCAAATTTTTATATATTTGTAATAACAAATGCAAATTAGACATTTTAGAAGCTTTCGAGATATACAAAAACAAACTCAAGGTACCTTTAATAAATGATCAAATTAAGCTCAGTAATTCTCTGTTACTGGAAATATTAGATATTTAATTCTTAAAATTATTTTTATCTTTTTATCTACTTATCTATTTTTGTATTTACATTAGCGACATGTTTGTTTATATTTATAGAACCTTTGATAATGACAGTTTAGCTGTCGAAACAATTGTCAGGTTATAATTCAATAAATATTGTGAAACTTTTTATTAATCTTTATTTCATTGATTTTATTTCTTATAGCAAGAGTTGATAAAAATTAAAAAAAAAATCACACTGTATATCAATATTTCTACACAATGAGTTTGTTTTAGATTCCAATCTACCAGATGATTCTGACATAACAGATTCGTTGGGAAACACAAGTAGTACTAAAGATACCAAAGATGAATTAACAGATATTTTAGGATCTCACTTTAACATAGAATCTATTCCAAACATAAATAGCAAAGATGTTGAAGATATATTTAAAGTAATTTCTCCTAAATACTATTTCGCATTGATAAATTTAATGTTCTTTTATATTTTAGAATGTTTTAACAGATGAATCGCAGGAATCACAAGAAAGTTCAGCATTTTCCATATCAAACACCAATACATTTCCTGCAAGTGTTTCACAACCACCTCTTTCACATCCGCTTCCAACTCCTGTGAGACCCACAACGCTTCCTGCTGTTAATCAAAATAATTTAAATTCACCGGCAAGTTTTCCTCCCCAATCACCATATCATTCTGAATACAGCAAGTAAGTTCTTCAATTTGTGTGCTCATCTTTAGTTGTTTATTTATTCGATTTACATCTGCAGTAGTCCACAATTTAGTCCAGCATTCTCGGAGCCTCCAAGTCCATGGGTGACTGTAAATGAATCAGCAGAATTGGATGCTCCAACTGCAGCAGTGCCTTCCACATACAATCAACGTTCTTCCGAAAAGATGAAAGCCGATGAAGGATTGGGATCAGGTGCCACAATATCAGCTGTACTGTATGCTAATATGAATCATCCAGAATGGAAAACTGAATATCCCGTCTGGAATGATCGCTACAAACAAATTATTAAAAAATGGCGTACGTTAAGTACAGAACAGAAGGCACCTTATTTACAACAAGCAAGAGATAATCGTTCTGCTCTTAGAATGAAAAAACAACAGCAGGTAGGTTTTAGAATTTGTGTGGATGTTATTAGGGCGTATATGATTGTTGGAGAAATATTTATAATATTGGAGAATAGCTTTTTTAAGTACTAAACTAGGGGTGTTCAAGGGTCTTTTCACGGTGGGCCAAATTTCTAATCGTCGTAGATTTTATTAAGTTATCTGCACACTAGATTGCAGCTTTCATATTTCTATCAGCACAAGAAATGTCCAATAAAACATACTTTTTTTGTGTTACTCATCTTTTGCTGTAATGGTCATCTTGATTTTTAAAATGAAACCCTATACATTTTTTCCCCTAATGAAGAGAATTATCTAAAAACATTTTTCTTAACAAGTGTTACGTCAGAAAATTCTTGATAAAACTGTCTTAAAGTTTATTTAATATAAAACTATTGTTGAGTTAAACTACTGTGATAAAATGCTTAGGTCACAAATGACTATAATGTTGTGCAAAATAAAAATACTAAAGGTAATAAATTATTAATTAATATAATAGAGAGTAATACTTTGTACAGTATTGGAAAAACTTCGTCTAGGGATTGGATTTTCTCCATGCTAAAGACTGGTGATGCTGCTTTAAGCACTTGCATGTGTATGGTCAAGTGTTTTTGGTAACATGCGTTCAACGCCGGTGTTGATCGTTTCATGTGTACTGGGTCTTAGTACTAAAAAGCAATCACTACACTTGGACACAAAATTAAAAAATGCTTTACGCACACACATGTGCTCTAGTAAACAGTATATTTTCTGACAAGGAAAATTTTTTCCCAAGTCGAACATTTTCTCACATTTAAATAGGAATATCTTGAGAACTAATACAGATATTTGAATACAGTTTTTTTTGTCTGAAAGAGCACAATCCCCTTCATTTGTATCATATTAGATACTTTCTTAGTCCTGGGCCTTTCTACCTTTAGGTGTAAGGCTGCCATATTAGATAATGATGTGTAAAAAACAATGTGTCAGTTAGGCAAAATATTTTATTACAAAAAGAATTTTTTTCTCAAAAATGATGCCAATAAAGAATTTTCTAATTTTTTCACAGAAGGTGCAAAACATCATCTACTTTAAATATCTAAAAGCACAATTTCCAACTTTGCTTTTTTAATTTTTTATGATCATTGGCACAGTGTTTCTTTAAAGTATGATCAAACTTTGTTAAGTTTCTCGTCATTATACTCTAACATACAAATGAAGGATCTAGGTCGCTGAAATCACGAGGGCGAACTTGCATACCGTATCGCGAATCATGCGGGCAACGTACGTCACTGACAGTTTTAACAGCTTATATAATATCAGTGTTGCTTAAAATCTGATCTTAGACTGTATGTGTTTACCAGGTGGTGATCACGCGGCGACCTAGATCCTTCATTTGTTTGTTAGAGTATAGAAACATAAAACCTTTTTTGATATCATTTTTGGTTAAATGCAACTGAAAATCCAATAGATTTACCAGAATTTAAGAATTTAAATTATCAATTTAAATTCAGTGAATGTTTTTGTAGGTCAAATATTTTCAAAAAGTCATAAATACTAAAATATCTGACAAAATTGCATATAAACTAATAAAATAATAAAAACAAAATGTTTTTTATGATAGCGCCCTCCTAGAGCTGACTAAACACAATGAAAGCAGAAGATTTTTTGCCGTTATTTTATTTGGTTGTACACTATTCTGGTTAATGTAAACTAAATTAATATATGAAAAGAACAATTACAATTTTTAAATTGCAGTTTTTCCTTATCTGTAACACAAACGTGAGATTTGGGCTACACCATCTGTAAGTCGGCTACAGCCACAGGATGGGCCTGCGTAATAATATTAATCGCCTCCTCCACATCCGCGCGAAATAAGGCGAAAAATCGTTTTCTATCCGTTTTCTATGTTTCAATAGCCATTCAACGCAGAAAAATGTGGTGAATTAAATGGCAAGAAAATTATCAAAATCCGTCTGATACATTTTTTTAAATCGCATTTTATCAAAAAAAATGGCACTTTTACCATCAACTCGCTCGCAGTGACCAACTTTCAGCGGCTCGTTTTCATCGTGGTCGCAAGGTTGCGCTCCCAAAACCTATAACTTTTGTGTGGACTTGTAGAAAGATCATTTTGATACCAAAAAAATAAAAATCCATCAACTCTGCGAAGACTTAACGCCTAAGTTGAAAATGACGTTTTGCGACTTTCTGCCCGCTAAAACGTGGTCAAAGAGATTGATGAGATTTGTGAAAAGTTAAGACAACTTCTCTCAAGTATGAAAATTCTTGATATTGGAACATGATCCGTAAAGTCACACGTAGTGTTGAAGTCACATTCCAGAATTTCTCTACGAAAATAATTGTCTGGCTAACATGGGTGAGGAGGGTTTGGAGTCATTCCACTCAAAATGACTGAAAAAGAACCAGAGCATAATGTGAATTGGACAATAACACAGAATATGTAATGGAAAATTATTTATTTACAGAAGCTCGCATTGCCATACTGCGGCTACTCTGCGTCGAAATATTACAATTTGGTTTTTTATGTTTGTTATTCAACAAGAAATAGACCCGACACTTAAAAAATAATTTTACAATTTTTTCAAAAATGTCATGACAATTCGGAATGCTATCAGGACACATAAAAGTATTTATAGCATTGCTTATAAAATCATCTAAAATTAATCTATTTTCTAAAATGTCATCTTCATGAGCTCTAAAACTAAGTTCTATATTAAATATGCAATCATATAATGATAATTTAGGATATACTAAAATGTTAGATTTATATTCTCTCAATTTAGTAAATCTAGTTAAAACTGTAACTTCATCTGGAACCTCCTGTACTGCTTTATAACAATTAGCGCATATTGCATAATGCTTTTTTATTTTATGTAAAACAGCACCTAACAAATAATATAAGCCGGCCTGCACTGCGCTCGACAAATTAAGATATGAATAAAATTCATCTTCCTCTTGTAGCTCGTACACTACAGTGGTTTCTATTGTTACCAGTTCTTTGTTTTCTTTTAACTGACTACAGTATTTAATCAGTAAATTACCCTCATCATTTTCATAACTACTGCTTTTGGAATGACTTACAAATTGGTAACGCATAGGTTACGAACTGACGCGTGACGACAACTAAGGAACTTTAGGTTAAAATCCCTGGTTAAAATCACAGGTTAAAATTAAAGTCTCTATAATTACCTAGGAACTTTAGTTCAAATTATGTCACATGTCCAACTGTCAAAAAAAAATTGACAAACGGCAGCCATGTTTGGGATTTCGATAGCTATCTTTTTCTATCTTATAGGCCTAATTGATTGCGCTACTTATTGTATCTAGTGACTTTAAGTTATAGGTTTTGGCAGCGCAATCTTGCGACCACGCTGAAAACGAGCCGCCGAAAGTTGGTCGCGGCGAGCGAGTTGATTGTAAAAGTGCGATTTTTTTTGATAAAATGCCATTTTAAAAAAATGTATCATACGGATTTTAAAAATTTTTTCACCATTCAATTCAGCACATTTTTCTGCGTTGAATGGCTATTCAAACATGGAAAACGAATAGAGAACACCATTTCGCGCGGATGTGCGCTCCCCCCGTACAAGCTATAGCTTATGGGGCCTGGTTACTAGTTAACCAGGTAATGAGTTGTAGCAATTATTATTATGAAATAAATAAAGATTATTAAAAGTTTCACAGTTTTATTAAAATACAACCTGACAATATTGTTTCGACAGCTATGCTGTCATTATCAAAGGTAATATAATTATAAACAAACACGTCGCTAAGGTAGATACAAAAATAGGTAACTAGATAAAATAATAATAATAATCAGAATTAAATATCTAATACTTCCAGTAACGGAGAATTACTGAGCTCAAAATCACACAATGACTCCTCAAAATAATATTAAATTCCTACATTTTTGTAATAACAAACGCAAATTAGACATTTTAGAAGCCTTTGAGATATACAAACACAAACTCAGGGTACCTTTAAGTGAATGAACAACTTGAGCTCAGTAATTCTCCGTTACTGGAAGTATTAGATATTTAATTCTGATTATTATTATTATTTTATCTAGTTACCTATTTTTGTATCTACGTTAGCGACGTGTTTATTTATAATTATATTACCTTTGATAATGACAGCATAGCTGTCGAAACAATATTGTCAGGTTGTATTTTAATAAAACTGTGAAACTTTTAATAATCTTTATTTATTTCATGATTATGGAGTTCCACAAAGTAAGGCTGGAAACAATAAACAAAATTATTATTATTACTATAACACCAGAAAATTATACAAAATAATCAAGTTTTTTGACAGTGTTATTAATTTGATATCATTTTCTGGTGTTATAATACACATTAGTTCAAAATTCCAAAGGCACCTTTGATGGAGTTACTTTTTGCTCATACTTTATATGGTTTAAACATGTGCATTTTTATTCAGTCATATGTTAATATACATATATATAGATATATAAACACTTACAAAATTAATAACTAGCAAAGTTGGAAATTGTGCTTTTACATACTCAAAGTAGATGATGCACCTCCTGTGAAAAAATTAGAAAATTTTTTATTGGTGTTTTTGAGAAAAAAATATTTATTGAAAAAAATATTTTGCCTCACTAACACGTTGTTATTTTATTCATCATTATCTATATGATTCAAATGAAAGAAAAGCATGTGCTCTTTCAGACAAAAAAAATTGCATTCAAGTACAGTCGAACTTCTATATAACGAAGTCGGTAAATCCTGAAAAAAAATTCGCTA
Organism: Agrypnus murinus; assembly: GCA_929113105.1. NCBI lineage: Eukaryota > Metazoa > Arthropoda > Insecta > Coleoptera > Elateridae > Agrypnus > Agrypnus murinus. Next base: position 35,692,587 of record OV816024.1, read on the forward strand.
TAGGGAAATTTCGTTATAAAGAAATATCACCTTTTGTAAATATTATTTGAATGCTTTCGTATTAATTCGAGTTATTCCGCAAACTGTAATGCCTTGTGTTTAATTAATTGTGACAATAGTGCATTTTTGACGCGAATTAAATGCACCCACTTTAAAACTGCTTCATCTACGGCATCGTAAACATAAGTTCTAGCACGTTTTGCTGTATGTTCACCAACTGATTTTAAAATTGATTCACAATTTTTTATTATAGTCGATAAACTACTGGCAGGAATTCCAAACTTTGCCGTGAGCCGCGATGTTTGTCTTTTTTGTATACAGTTATCAATTTCCCGCAACATGTTGATTTTCTCAATAATGGTTAAATAGTTTCTTTGATTTTTTTTGTACTCTAGTGTAGAGCTGTTCTCTCACAAAACTAAAGTTACAATAAAAATTTGCAATGAAAGTTTTGAACTTTACGTAAATGCTAATTGCATTTTAATCTTTCTTAGAGGGGTGGAATCTCCATTTAGACAAGTAACAATGTGTATAATGCATCGAAGTTTAATCTTTCCTAGAACTCTCATTCAGATAAATTTCCGGAACTTCCTTGAAAAAGTAAGAATGTAAAGATAAACCAGTTGTAAACCTTTTAATGACAATTTTAATCCTTCTTAGAATTTCCATTTAAACAAATTTACAAAATCCTTTTATAAGGATTACAGGTTTTTAAAAATGTGTGCAGGCTTCTTGGAAGATGGCTAAATTTATAATCTTTTACTACTGCTAAGAAAGAAAGATTGATGCATAATACATACATTTACCTGGAAAAATTTATTTTAGTTTGGCCTAAAAAATTCGTTAAATAGAAATTTTACTTCGTTATTTAGAGACACTTTTATATGTATTTTTTCTAAAAGGGCAGTGTACAGCACAAAAATTCGTTATATAGAGAAATTCGCTATATAGAAGTTCGTAATATGGAAGTTTGACTGTATCTGTAGTAGTTCTCAAGATATTCCTATTTAAACATGAGAAAATGTTCGATCTTGAAAATAACTACAGTTTTTGGAAAGTCTTTGGGCACTCATAAGTCAGAAATGGATTTTTTTTTCAGAAAAAAAGAAAAAGTATGGGGTCCTTAAAGGTGTTGTAAACCCGTTTTCGCTTGACTCGATCGCGGCCGTGTGACGTCACACGTGCATGCGACAGAAACACTTGCTATACGTATAGGGTTTAGTGCTAGTTTATTTAAGGGTTTATTGCAATTATTATTGATACAGTGTATTAATATAGAATGGATAAAATTATACCATATGCATTTAAACACTTTGAATGATTTGGAGGCATCGGTTAACGATTTATCACAAGCGAAGACAATATTAAAATCGGAAACGTCGCCTGGTGTAATTAATTGCGATTTTGTGCTCCTATGAGTACAAATTATGAATCACATTGATGTGTGAAAACAAATGAAATTTCCAATTTCAAAAGTGGGTTAGTGTATCTTTTCATAGTGTAGTGTTAAATCTAGACACTTTGCAAGCTTCTCGCTACCAGATGCTATTACGAGCGGATCAAACTAATAGAAAACGTCTTACCGAATTAAGCAATCGTTAGTGGCAGCATATATCATATAAACAATGTATTTATTGGGAAAATTCTTAGTTGCCTTGGAGAAAAAATAAAAGGAAGGTAATACCTGCTTGTGTCGTTTCAAAAATAAGCAAATATCCCAAAGATAATGATATGTATACACGGTTTCGTCCTGCAGAAGAAGGTCCAGATTATTTTGATTAAGAAAAAGGAATAATTTTTTAGATATTTTGAGTTAACTAAATATTTACATAAGTTATAAAAAAGTAAAAATAACTTTTGAAATAACATGTACTCTTAGTTTTCGCGTATAATTAAACTGTTACATTTATAAATATGTTCTATTAGTAATAATAATAAGGACATCTAATGATTATATGAGTTTTTTTTGCTTCCTCCAAGGAAGCACGCTCTGCTGTGGCTATATTTTCAGAGACTATGGCTGCATATTTATCATTTTCAATATTCAATGTACATAGGATCAGCGAAGTTCTTTTCTATTACAAATAGTTATTATTTTCTCCCGTAATTCATTCGAGTATTTTGGAAAAATTTCTTGATACAATCGACCCTTTTGGCTCTTTGCAACCACTGCCAGTAAATGTTAAGATTTTTATCTGTATTTGGAAAAGAAAAATTATATTCGCCAGCTTTTTCGGTATTCTTGCACCCAAACATACAACATCGAGGCATGTTGTTTTAATGGGTAACTACACAATAGTAATAACCAGTAAATAAACTAATAAATAAACACTTTTTATTTACAGCCAAACACGTGAAATGCTAATTTGTGGTCGCATTTCTACTACCAAAGCAGTTTAGTATGCTTTGCATATTAGGCGCGTGCACGCGTGATATCACACGCTTTGGATCTTTCAACTTCAAAAATTAATTACAGGCTTATTTTTAAGAATTTAGAAATTTTAGAATCACCATAACTTGTTTTTTTGATACCTTTTTCACTTCTATAAATCACAGCTGGCCCTACTATTTTATATAGTCTAATTTTGACCCTTCATAACACATTTGCTTTATTCACTAGCTGTTTTGCTTGGTTTTGCAGACAATTTGTTTATCAACTTTGGATTTTGAAATATTTTTGGTGCACACTATCTTTGCTACTGACTAAATATATATTGTACTAAAAAATGTTAAAAAGAATTTATTTCATTTCATACCCTAAGCTTTTTATCACGATATTTAACACTTATTTTAAAGTAAATGAACCTCAAACACAATTTCTGAAGATGAAGATTTGAAGATTTTCTGATGTAATCCTTATTAAAATAAAAAAATATAGTTGCAGGTAGAAAACAAAATTTTCTTCTTATTAGAAGAAAAAATATGTAAGATTGGTTTCATTGAAAAAATCCTGATGGCTATTACAGCAAAAATATGAGTAATGAAGAAATAATGTTGCTATAGAGCAAAAATTTGCCGAACTTTTCTTAATTTATTTGTTTGATAGTACCAACAATGGTTTTTAAAATTATTGCCATCGTGCCATAGTTTTTACTCATCCTGTATGTAATGTCGTTATGCAGATATCATTACTCAAAGATGTACTACTTACTGAATGTAACTGGTATGAGAATCACACTTTGGAACTTTTGTACATAAGTTGCTCACTGGATATCGTTTATAACGAAATTGTAGGAACCAGCAAAGTTTGGTCATTATAACACATTTTAGTTGCAAGGGTATGTGTACACTTGAGATAGTTATGTATATGTGGGCTACCTTTCTGAAATCTTTACTTTGGGAACCAAAATAATATGGATAAAAGCATTTTCACTCATTATTAAGAATTGAGAACAATGAGTAGAGCCTTTGTATTTAGAAATTGAGTGCCATCTGTAGGAGCAAGAAATTATGAAACCAAAAAATAAAAATAATATACCATTCTGAAATAAAAGGAGTTGAACTTGAATATATGTATTGTTGAGATTTGTTGTTACATGGATTTATAAAAAAATTAAAACACTATTTGATGCAGAGATGATCAATTTTCATTCCTTTGATATGTTTATCAATTTAAAATTAAGTGGAACATCATCATATTTATTGATATGTATGTAATAACATTGCTGAGTATTGATAGTACTACAAACAGCAATTTGTGGTTGGAAAACCACATTCTCCAGAATATAAGCTCCCAAATGTAGCAAAAATCCCATCTGCTGTTTACAGTTTGTTTAATAAAAGCATATATTTATGATTTATATACAAATATTTATTTTAGATTTTCATTTAACATAACAATTGTTTCGCCATGCAGTGGCTTTGATTTACAGGTTTACGAAGCCACTGTGTGGCGAAACAATTACTCAAAATTTATTTTCTCAGAACGTTAAAAAGAGATTTTGCGGCCTTGCGTATACAACTAACTATTAATATTAATGAGTTAATAATAAGTGAATAAGTTAATATCCTAAAATTCTTTTTATCATTATAAGCTTTCTCTAAAAATCTGTGGCCTATGTCATAGTGCAGATGTATGTTCCAAGATATAAAATTAATGATTCTTTATTATATACAGAAGCCATGGTAGCTCAGTGGGTATGGCACTTGACTACCAATCTTACTGTCCTGGGTTCGAATCCCAGGAATAATACATTGGAATTTTAAAAATATCTAAGACTTCCAGGTCGACTCAGCCTGTGAAAATGAGTACCTGGGAAATCATTTCCTGGGGTAATAATAGGCGGTCGGTGCGTAAAGCTGGCCACTTTACCACCCTTGAGTGCTGAACGGCTCGAGAATAGCAGCCTACCCTGCTATACCCCAATGGGCCTTCATGACCTGTGAAAGGGGACTATTATTATTATTATATTATATCGAGGGCATCAGATCAGAGGGGCGTATCCGCCAAAGGTGTGTTCTTCAATTTATTAGGTCGTATTGATTTCTGGTATCGACCTGCGTGTTGTTACATACGGGCGTATGTTTTGTAAGGCATTAATCTGGCCTTACAAAACATTCGCTCGTTTGTGACAACATGCAGGTCGATACCAGAAATCAATACGACATAAAAATTGAAGATCAAAATTGTGGCGGATACACCCCTCTGATCTGATGCCCTCGATATACAATCTACATATACCTGTACGTAAATTCTTTCACTAACTGGAAAACTTTTATTATTGGTTTTTGAAAAAAATTCACTTTTTAAAAGTAATGTTGCTTTACTTAAAACCTCAAATGATGCCATTAGAATTAACCTATCGTATACAGGGTTATAAAAAAGAGTGCCTTTGATTTTAATTAGACATTGATTCATAGACATAGTTCAATAGTTAAGAGCATCTGCCCAGCAAGCAGAAAGTCCTGGGTTTGATTCCCAGTCGCAGTGTTAATTTTTCTACATATTTATAACATCTTAACACTTTAATTAGTATTATTGTAATATTGAATTACACAAAATCCATCAACTGAATTGATTAATCTTTTATGTTATCTTTCTACAACATTTTTCTTATTTATTATCTGTTCACATAACATAACAACTGTCACAGTTGTTATTAGTTTCTTATCTGGCCTGAGAAAATCTTCTATTTGCCATATTATCTATGTTTCTGAGAAAATACAAACCGTTTGCTGTTAGTTGACACTAGCTACACAATTTAACATTGACGTGTACTACAGTTTGCAAATTTTCCTGATCTTGTGACTTAAGTGTTTAGTGAACAGATAATAGAAAATGTTAGGGAGATAAATATGGCCAAACTGATACACTACAACATTAAGCTTTCAAATTTTTAATGACTAGTCTTTATTTTATATAATTGTGCCGCTAACCACATGTAATTTATGCAGGGTTTGGAATTCCCTGGATGGATTAGTAGTCACCTAATCATAAAAACATTTTGAAAAATCTTAATTTTTAGTCCCTAATTCTAAAAAATATTTAAAATTTAAAACAAAATTCCTAATTTATAAATATATGTAGTATTTTAAAAAATTTAATCTTAAATCCCTATTAATGTTTTTAAATCACTAAGCCCAAACAAATTCTGAAAAACCTAGGGTCATTTGCATAAGGCGTTGTTAACTACATGATTATTTAATTCAAACTAGGCATTGTAGTGTAATTGGTTCTTTTAAACCCATTGTTAAGTGTTATCTAATCAGGTTGCTTAACAGTGTGATTAATTTAACTACATGGTTAACTATGCTTTATACAACTGGACCCTTATCCTTTATCTCTAATCTTAATAAACATTTTTAAAAATTCAATCCCTAATCCCAAAAAAATCTTTTGATACGACTCCATCTCCAATTCCAAAAAATCCGAATTAAATTATAAAAGGGACAAGGCACCTACTTCATTTGGGAACTTATTAGAATAGCTTTTAGAGCTACAAACAATACATAGATCAATAGATACAGGCTGCTTACTGAAAAATATTGCAAGTCATAACTCTACTAGTGATGGCCCGCTTCCAACAAACCAAAACCAGATGAAATGCTTCTACTTCGAACAAAACAGTCAAATTGTAATTTTTCTTCTATGACAACTTTAATGTCGGCATAGTCAATTTTTTCCTTAACTAGGGACATAGTTGTTTCAGTTTAGCTAGCAACTGTCAAATTGTTATTAAGTTGGTTATCCATATAGAATTTTAGAAGTAAATTTAAATTCTTTATGTTGGCACATCGGGAGATTCAGAAATTCAAAGATTTTTAAAAAAATGTTATAAAAATTATGTGTACTATTTAAACTATCAGAAATATAGAAAAATTACAGTAATGTGGAGATTTGATAACAATAATTAAAAATATCAATATAGTCGATTTCCTGGAGACAAAGAAAGTGGTTCCTCGGAATTCGCCTTTTGGGCACCGATTTTGATGATTTTTTTTTAAATTGTAGGTAATCGACTATATTTCAAAGTCTATAAATGTTGGATTTGTTCGCTAATGCCATGTTTAATTGTTATTAACAAATTAATATTTTTTGCATAAGGGGCTAATTAATAATTAAATAATTTCATCAAATTTTATTATAATTGCATAAAATTAGGTACTTATAGCTTTTTGGGGTCGCAGATTACGAATTCGGGGTCCAAATCGGTCAAAAGTGCAAAATGGCGGCTACAAGATGGCCGCCGAGTTCAGAAATTTATTATTTGAAATGGCAAATGAAAAGTAGTACTTATTACAGGATTTTTAAAGTTGGAAATTGCAATGTTATAGTTCTTTACATATTAAGATCTGCTAAGATAGCTATAACAGCCAAGGGAGCTGTTTGAAGCCTGACGAAAGAGTCTGTTGAAACCTCTTTTAATAGCCCAAATGGGCCCAAACTGTAAAATGGCGGCTACAAAATGGCCGCCAGGGTCAAAAATTTAATATTTGAAATTTCAAATGAAAAATAGTACTAGGAATTTTTAAAATCACAAATTTCGATGTTAAGCTAAAAAATGACCTAGATGCAAAGTGCCGGCCACAAAAAGCCACCGAAGCTAAATATGATTAAAATTTAGAATGTTTATTCTCTCCGACATGTTTGTTTAAGATGGATTTATATACGAGTATATACTAGTTAATAAAATTTTAACATTGTTCCAATTATTAGTTAGAGTATTGTTTATTTAAATACAAATTACAGCGGTCGTATTCGGTCACTATTTTACATAAAAGTACATATTTTTTACCCTAGTGCATAATAGTACATATTTTTAGCATTTAGTCACTAAAAGTACGTATTTTGTTAGCAAGTTTTAAATTCCACTATTTTACAACCGCGATTGTAAAACGCAAGCCATTTTGGACGAAACTTAGTAAGAAAATAAATAAAAATTGCGCCTTGTCGTGCAGGTAATAAGAACCATTATTGTTTAGCGTAGCGCGCTATTAGCAATTTAGAATGTACTGTTGAGAAGGGTATATTATATTGCCTGATAAACTTCAACCGTGAATGCAAAAATGCATTATCTTCGTAACCGCGGGATTTGAACTCAACTCTTCTGCGTCACAAACTCAATTGCTAACCCACTGAGCTACAAAGGATTTTAAACAGTTCGTAAACATATATAAAATAGAATTAAAATTGAATGGAACAGTTGTGGACAAAGTATAGTCTTCGACTCGCATAGAATGGCGAGTATTCGCTCAGCCGATTCTAATAAGCTTAAACTTCTCATAAACTTCGCCCTAGTGATTAATAGCCATCATTATATGCTTGTTGAATAATATACTATTTTTTTATAAACTACATACATATTTGGTAAATATTTAAAAAAAAGTCGCTAAAAAGTACATATTTTAAGAAGATTTAGTCACTATTTACATATTTTTTTCAATTAACTCTGCTACGACTGCTGAAATTAGTGGAAAGAAATTTAGTTTGAATAGTATTAAAATAAATTAATATTCTATAATTTCACCACAATTACGTTTAATATTGAAACTTTATCAATCGTCAGATTTAAATAAAGATTATTGTATTAACTATTATTTACTTGTTTTTCTTTTAAAATACTGTTAGTTTCATCATCTATACTTCTGGCAACAATCAAAATCGGTTGTACATTTAAGTAGCCATCCCCGTTGAATTTTCTGCAAGCTGAAGTACAGTATGAAGTACAAGTTCTATTTCTTACACACAACACACACATGCTGTTCCACATTCAGTTCTGCATCCGCAAAATATAATCTGTAATACGTTTGCTAAAGCTGCAGGTTCTGTCATCCTTATGGGCTAAAAGATTACATTCATAATTGTTCAATCCTAGTGTTATTGTCATACTATTTTCGAGCCATAGTTGAACTTGCAGATATATCCTCTTTAAATGTTGCTGCACAGAATCGAGTGCTGGACACAAGTCTGCTAAATTTACAAAATTATTTTTTGCTGTGGCTTTAGTAAACGTACAACACGATATCACCAATCGGTATTGCTGACACGCAGGGTGCGAGTCGGGGCGAGTCAGGGCGAAACATGTTTTGTCATGAAAATACATTTTTTGGAAACCTTTTAAATTGCATGCGGCAACTTGTTTTGGTAAATATAGTTACTACACCTAAAAAGCTTTACACTCATGTTTTGATCACATTGAATATTTATACAACATAAAAGATTTGCGGAGATTCCTTTTTAACACAATAAAGACTGAACACTTGAAATAAACATCCACTAACTTTAGCAGCCCAGCTTTCAATCAAACACGATTTTTTACACTACAATTTTGATACAATAGTTTCAAACGTTTTTAAACGCAGTGTCAATAATGTGGTGTAAAAAAATAATGTCCAATTTCTTTGGTCAAAATTCTGTGGGGTGTAATAGTTTCTGAATGTTGTATATAAATATTTAGTATGAAAGTGTTAAGAAAATATTCTTTGCAAAAGTATAGCTTCCCTTGTTTCGAGATAATCATTATACCATTTTTTAGTTTTACCGGCCATTTTGTGACCGGCACTTTGCATCTAGGTCATTTTTTAGCTTTTCACCATACTATGTTGTTGTAGAAGGAATAATGTTCAACGTTCAGAAAGCTATATAAGTACCTAATTTTATTCAATTATAATACAAATTTGATGAAATTATTTATTTATTAATTAGTCCCTTATGGAAATAGTTATTTGTTTCATTAGTACAAAAAATGCATGTTTTTGGGACGAATAAGAAAGTTGCCGGACAGCGGAGTCTGGCAGACAGAGTTTTGTACAAATTAAACCTACTATTTTTTCTCCAACTGCTTATTTTTACCTAGCAAACTCTGTGAGAGGATTGTTTAAAATTAACAACATGACGTTAAACTACTTTTTATTTACTGCAATTCTAATATGTTTAAAAAGTGGCAATTTGAATATTAAGAATTAATATCATAAGAAATACTCGCAAACGTATAATCTCACTCCCATTTCGTCGAAAATTCGAAGAAATTTCGACGGGCGTTGTCTAAGATATATGTGTTTACCGTTAAATAATTAGAGGTTAGGATTGGTTTTTGTTTTTGCGACGTCGTTCCGACGTTCCAAGCAGCGACTAAAATTTTAATAAAAACGTCGAATTTGTTTTTGTTTTTTATGTCTTTAATTAAATTAATATTTTATTTCATTTCGTATTTCAAACACTTGTTTATATACTACAATTAGTAAAATAAAGTATAACTTGATCTCCGTTGTCAATGACACCGGAGTTCAAGACGTTCTTGATCTCCGTTGTTGTCGGCAACGTAAAAATCATTTGACGTTGCATAACAGCCAACGTGGCATGCTGCTTTTTGAGTATTTAATAAAAATTAAAATTCATATAGGATCATTAGAACTATAAAGATTATACGAAGTACTTGTTTATTACCATATATTTAACATAAATAAAGTTAACATTGAACATCAATCTTTAGTTTTTTCGGAAACATTAACTACGATGTTACAATTTTTAATGTTATAAAAATGTACTCCCGCCACACCGCGATTTTCAAGGGTATATTCTGATGTAGAAGAACTTGGCTGTGCAGACCTTGACGTTGATGCAATGTTCGTCTCACCATGAATTTGCTTTGCAATTCTGATTTTATTGTTGACCGAATCTGCTATGTATCGGTCAACAATTGAGTCAGTTTTCCAACCTCCATGTTTCTTTAGGGTAGACTTAGTTGCACTATTGTTGGCAAGCATAGTCGTGGATGTACGCCTAAAAGAATGTCCAGTATACAAATGACCATCGGGAAGCTTTAAGAAATCCGCGATACGCCTTGGAACATCTTCCAATTTATGAATCCCAACACGCTGCTTTGTGCATTTTTGTCGTTGGTAATTTATGAACTTTTTCTTTTACTAGACGATATGGTATATTCATAAAAAAGTATGTTTGTTATTGTACAGTCCTGAAATTCTACAAAAATTTGACACTGACAGTTACTATCTAAACTGAAACAACTATAGTTTTTTTTAATTCAGTCTGGTAGACAGTATCTTTTAAATTCGATTATGCGTTGCAAATTATAATTGCTGTAATATTTATTTAAAAAAAAACGGTTATCAAATTTAGTCAGATTTTTCAGGAAATTTTGTGGAAGGTTACAAAGTATGCCATGGAAAACAATGATAACTGTGTATTTTTATTGCAATAAAGATTGTTTTGAGAACTTCAAGTTCTTGGCGACAATGTCTTCTTCTTTTTATTTAATTAAAAGCAGATATTACACCTTCTATGTCGTTACTGACAACTACATATACTTTCTTGTAAATAAATGGTTCTATATGTGTTACAAGAAATAAAAGAATGCTTGACCTCTTTTAAAATGTATATTTCAAGCAATACAACTGAATTAAAATCTAAAGCTAAGTAACCGTCTTAGGCCGAGAGTAAATTGCAGTAGTGAAAATTAGATACAAAATAATACAGGTTTTAAATGGTTACATAGTAATTTAATGAATTGAGTAGCACTAGCTACGTTTGCATACGTGTTTGTTGCGCTAAAGCTAAAAAACTACTACTAGATACATATATACAAGAAATATTTTAACGAAAAGAAATGAGGGTGACAAAACACATGTTCGGACGTTAGAAATTAGGAATGTTGACCTGGCATGGCTTACATACAAAGAAAAAGATGAGTTTACCTCTAACATTTTAAGCTTGTTTAAAATCATTTACTTTGAGCTTGGTTTGAATGAATTCTTGCTATGACACCGAAACAAAAACCGAATGAAACGTATAATACCTAAACTAAAATTTTTTTATATATTTAAATTTTAACAGCAATCGGAATATAATACATCTATGAGCTATTTTGCTGGTTGGAAGGACAATTAACATATACGTCCCTCGAATGTCCTGGAGGGTCATCCCCAATGGGAAGGCCCCATCTTACTTCAGGTCAAGTCTGCTGGCCATTTCTTTTTGAGTCTTTTGTTGGGTATGTCTTGCACGAGTGGTTGCAATGTGGTATTTTGATGATTTTCAAGGTTCTGGTGGTGTCTCTGGCTTCGCTGTTGAATTACTTCTTTAACTGTTGAGATATGAAGATCTTGATGGAGCATGTTGTTGGTGATGTACCATGGTGCATCAGCTATGGTTCTTAGAATCTTTGACTGCACTTGTTGAATTATATTTATGTTTGTATTACTTGCACAGCCCCACAGCTCAATACCATAGGTCCATATTGGAATGATTACTGTTTTATAGATTAATATCTTATTTTCTAGTGACATCTTAGATTTTCTGCCAATCAGCCAATTGAGTTCTTTCATTTTGTGATCTATGTGTTTTCTTTTCTTATGTATGTGTTCACTCCAGTTCAGTTTTGAATCGAGGTGCATTCCTAGATATGTAGCACTGGTTGCGGTAGGGATTACTATATTGTTTATAATCACTGGAGGACAAGCTCCTTTTTTATTTGTAAAAGTTACATGCTGTGATTTAGTTTCATTGATTTTTATATGCCATCGTTTAAGCCAGTTTTCTATGTGGAATAGATGATTCTGAAGGTTTGCAGATGCTGTTACAGGATCTTCGTGAACAGCTAGTATAATGGTGTCGTCGGCAAATGTACCAGTTGTGGTGACATCTGTAGTTGGTATGTCCGAAGTGTACATTAAATAAAGGAGTGGGCTCAGCACACTTCCTTGTGGAACTCGAGATTTTATAGGGTGGAAGTGAGAAACTGCATCATTAATTTTAATTCGAAAGAATCGATTCGTTAAGTAAGATTTTAGCAAGTGATAAAAGGATTCTGGTATTGATTGCTAAATTAAAATTAGCACCTTTTTAATGACATAGGTTATCTGAACTGATAAAATTACAAGAGTTATTATACGCTATTAGTGATACTATTTTGAGGTACGAACAAAGATACTATTTTATTAATTAATCAAGAAACTTTTCCTAGTTTAGACTTTTGGATTATGTTTTATTGAAATATTTTTGTAAATAAGTTTTTTAATTTTTTTTTAAACACCTCTAAATAATTTTTTAATTTTGTTAGAAATTTTGTATTGTAGAAGTCTTTTTGTGTAATTAATAAAACAGTATTTTTATTGCAATAAAAACTTCATAGTTATCATTGTCCATGACAAACTTGAAAATTTTGTAAATAATCTAACTAATTGAAAAAAGTTTTTTTTTTAATTTTGCGGTAATCATAATTTGCAACACATAATTGAATTTAGATAAATAGTATCTACCAGAATAAATTAAAAAAGAACTGTTTATTTAAGAAAAAAAAGTTGACTATCACTGACATTATAGTTGGCATAGAAAAAAAAATTACACTGACCCCCTTATTCTGTAAGACTTTGTTGATGAGATAACGAACGTTAAAATATTGAAGTTCATTATAATATCGAAATTCGTTATTTTTGTAGTCTGTAAGACAAATTCTTACGAAAATCGTTATCACACAATCTATTCTGTAAGACTTCGTTGATGAGATAACGAACATTAAAATATTGAAGTTCGTTATAATATCGAAATTCGTTATTTTTGTAGTCTGTAAGACAAATTCTTACGAAAATCGTTATCACACAATCAATATTTTAAAGAAAGCTTCTGAGGTATCGTTACGCGGGAGTTGAATGTTATAATTTGTATGAATTTAAACATGGTTCAATTAGAAATCAGATATTAAATTAAATTTTAGAAAAATTATTAGTTACGTATAAAACTTGAATTGGTTTATGTGTAAAACCCATTATGCAGTTTAAAAATTCTTGTAATTTTCATTCGGCATCGTTGTATATGTAGTTTTCTGTTTGCTACAATATTTTTATTTTATATTTTACTTTAAACGTTTTTAAAATACTGAGAAAGAAAAAACATGATAATTGAAATTTGAATAGGATTGATTTACAAATTACAATATCTGGCCTGCACTTGCAACTTCTGTTTTTTTGTGCAAAGTTTAACATGTATTTTAAAAAAGTTTTTCTGTTTACTTTTTGCAGTTTTTTCACAATAACACGGACAGATTCTTGTAATTTTCATTCGTGATTATAGGTACTTTATTAGGAACCTTTAACGGTACGGGTTTCTGTTGTATTTAGATTTTACCATAAGCGTTTTTAAAATCCGATAAAGTAAGGATTAAGGGATTAAACATAAATTATCACTTCTGACCTTTTGTAAAAACTTGAAACGTACATACTACCTATGTAAATATTTAAAAAAAGAGTTTTAAATATATTTCTAATTAAAAACAACAGTTGTAAACAATACAAATTGAGAACTACACAAATACAAGAATACAAATACAGAAATACAAGAAAGCCAATGCAAATTTGCGAACTGGCACGCAAACAACATGTAAGTAAACAGGAATATAACCTATAATAAATAATATGATCATAGTCGCAAAGGTACTACAGTAGCCAAAAACATTAATCATTTGTTATACTCGAGTAGACCGCAACGAAGCAGGTACAGCAGTTACAGAATAATAAAATAACGAATTTCATTTGGAAGTACACATCCTATCGAAATTCGATATATAACGTTTGAATTATATCGAAATTTACAGAATAAGAGGGTTAGACTGTTTTGTAAACTGTACAGTTATTTTCTTCCTCTTACAGTATTACAATAATACTACTGGTAATGTTATACCTTCTACAAGCATATACGGATGAAATACTTGTCAAATGTACTCCTAGGACACATCTGCAGTCATTCAGCTGTTATCATTACAACCATTTCCCCATTCAGTTGGAACAGACAGAAATTTACTCGTGTATTTTCTTGTACGTATAAACTATCATTGGACGATAGGTAAAACCACTTGCAGAAAACGTAAATATAACAGTAATATTCTCCTTTGATGAGCCCTGATCAATGGTGTAAACGATTTTCAATCCTAGGGATCTAAAGACTTTTCCTGTTGCTGGACAGATCTAAAAGCCTGTTTCATCGCTTTAAAAAACTCGAGATAATAATTGCTGCTACCCATTGTCTGTCGAACCAGGCCCCAGAAGCTACGAAGCTTATGCAGGAGGGAGAGGCGATCATTACTGCTACGCAGGCTCAACGTGCGGCAGCACCCAACATACAGATGGTATAGCACAAATTCCACATTTGTGTTACAGCTAAGGAAAACTGCAGAAAACCTTAACCAGATCTGCTGGTACCGGGAGTCGATCTCGGGCCGCTATTTTGTGCACATTCTACATTTATTAAACTATTATTAGCCTAATGTTAAAGTAAGTAACAACTTACTACACTAACTTTGTTTCTTCTTGGTTTGTCAAGATAGGAGATGGTTCAAACATTTGCATATGCTACACACACTCCTGCACATTAACCAAACATATTAGTTGAAGTCAATTGGTGAGAAAAATGTATTAATGGACGCAACAGAAATTCTATACCAAATCAGTCAAACTATTCAGATACCCTTGAAGTTGTTTATTACAGTGATCTATTCCTACTTCTGTGGTTTATCCTACTTCTAGAACTATTTCATTTGGTTTTTGGTTTGTCGTCCAATAAATCAGACCATAAATAATTGAGTTATGGCTTGCGGTATTTCTTAGTATGCAGTCTCCATAAGAAAGAATTTGGCAATAATTTAAGAACTGTAGAAATATGTGCATAGTCAGGTTGTGGTTTCTCATCCATTCCTTTTTATATATTTTGTACCTTTCTTGTTTTTAAGACATAAGAATAATTCAATGACAGGGATACTGGATGCGTGCTTAATACAAATTCTGATACAAAGGATGAAGAAAAACCTAGAAAAGTTGGTCAATTTAACATGAAAGAATTGATATGAACTAGTGTTCAACAGAATAGGAGAAGTGGTTTTTCCACTACATCAGCAGTGGTAGGATATGTTTTCAAACTGCTAAGGGTGGCAATATGAAGCCAACTATTGAAGTTAGTAGAATTAGACAAAAATAACTAGAATTGCCAATTTTAGTTTTACTAAAGTTAATAAGTTGGAATTTAATATTATATAGTAAAACCAAAAAATGAAGAAACTAAATTAGAGTGAATCTAGCAGTCGGAGTTGATTATGGACGAGCCTTGCTCCCAAATTGTCAAATTTAGACAGTTTGAAATTAAAAATTGTCATTGCAATCTGTCAAAGTTCTAAAAGGTTTTTCACAACTCCAATTGTTAATTATTAAACTACTATTAATAAATATTAATTGGAGTTGTGAAAGATCTTTTAAGCAGCAACTAATGTCGTGCACACTTTTGCTATGAGAAGGTTATTTATTAATAGTAGTTTAATAATAAACAAATGGAGTTGTGAAAAACCTTTTAAAACTCTGACAGATTGCAATGTCTATTTTTTGTATTTCAAACTGTCTAAATTTAACAATTTGGGAGCAAGGCTTGTTCACAATCAACTCCGACTGCTATTCTGCAGCTGCTAGATTCACTCCGGTTTAGTTCCTTCATTTTTTGGTTTAGGTCTAGTTAATAATATTAAGTGGTTGATAGAGTGGTTAAAAAGCAACTTCAAGGATTGTAACCTAACTTAGTGATAATGGTAAATAATCATGATCTATAACTTGTACATCAGATGCATTAAAGTAGCTTCATTTATTTGTTTTCCTAAAAAGATTTTAAATAATTGGTTATTTACATGGTAATAAGAGAAACTATTCGAATACTCACAAAAATGAAAACAAGTAAACGTTGAAATATTGAGTATGTTTAGCAATCAAATAAATGATAGTAAATAGTTATGGTACATCTTTTCTATATTAATTTAACAAAAGGGGTATTTAAATTGTATTTTAATAAAACAGTTACTTAGTAATATTATTACATCAATGTTTTGGGTCGTCACTAACCCTTATGCATATTTATATGTGGTATGCATTAGCTCCTTTTTGTATGCTTGTTTTCCAGTCCTGTCACTCATTTAGTATGTATGTGTGTTTCATTCCCCCTTTCACAGATCAACAAGGAGAGCGCAAGCTCACCAACAGTGTCCAAGGCAGCCGCAACCTCAGTTAGCAGTACTCCCCCAATCCAGGCACCCGTCATGGCTCCAGTTTCAGAGGTGTGCACTCACCAGTCGAAGCCTACACCATCACTAACCAGTGCTTCCACTAGCTCTGTGTCTGTATCTTCTCCTATACCTGCTCACCCTTTATCATTACCGCCTTCACCTCCAACACAGCAGCAATTTACAGTACGTGGACATTTTATGGGTCCAGGCGACCATTGTGGTTCTGCCCCAAACGTAACAGTAAATCCTCTTTACCAGCACAACACCACCACCAATACCGAACATGATCTAACTCCACCTCCTCGACCTACCGCTCCTCCTCCTGCTGCAGATCAGCAGATTCGTGTACTCACACCTTCTGAAATTATGCGCACTCTTCCTTCCCTCAGTCAAGAAAGTTATGAACCTCAATCACTGGTGAGAATTAACTCAATGTGTCATCTCGAAAGCTTAAATTTATATTATATATGTTGGAATTTTTGTTTTCATCAGTGTTTTTTGAAAATATTATTTCGACATGAAGTTTTTTTTTATATTCGAAATTAGCATGAATTGTTTTGGTAATTTTGATAATATTGATCTTTGTTGAATTTTTTAAGTTATCCTCACTTGTTTAATCCTGTTCCTTATTATCCTAAACAGATGCAGGTATCAGAGCTCTTCTGTAAAACTAATAAACTAACAGAATAGATCTGATTTTTAATCTTCAGCTTTTAAAGTAGTAGCATTTTTAATTAATTTGGCTCTTGCATGACTGTGAGGTGTTTGTCATCATGAATTTTTTTGTATTATATGCATTCATGTTTAGAAGTAGACTTTCCTATGGCTTTTGCTTTGTCTTCGTCATTAGAATGGGAATGTGTAATTTTATGTGTTTCCATTATACTTTTTTCTATTTTTTTTAACACTTATTAATTATATCATTGTAGTTATTGAAATTATAGTTGTAACATTGGTGTATATCTTACGAAAGACCAGACTAACCAACACAGAATTTTGATGTAAATGTTGTGTAATCGTTTCTAATGTAGTTATAAAATATAAATTCAAAGTTGGCTAGTGTTGAGTTTTTAGATATTACGCAAATGCAATAGACCTTTTTGAACTACTGCGAATATTTGAAGCATTATTGCATAGTATATGCATAACATAAAAAAAAAAAGATTCCGATTTTAGTTGAAGTAAAGGTCTATTTACAATTCATAAATAAAATTAGATTTTTATAACTTACTTGGTTATGTGTTGTATAATACTAAAAACTATTGATTTTCTTGGGAGTTACATTTTATTTTATTTTTTTACTTGAGAATCTAGAAGTGTTATTAATCTATTAAAATGCCATATTATCACTCGCTTGGCTAAACCATGAATGAGCAAATACTGTTCAAAATTCCAAACATTATTGGAAAATAAGAAGATTTCAGTGTAATCAATATATTCAAAAGGAATTTCATATTCGTTGCTTTTTGAATTAATTATTTTGCGAGCTTTGTTAAATCTGCACATTCGTTTAGCCAGTAAGACTAACAATGTTTAATGACTTAGTTGAAATAAATTGTAACTACTAAAAAAAGATACTTTGTAGTTTTATAACAAGTTTTAAAACTTCAAACTAATAATAATTATATCATAAGGAATGCTTTCAGTCAAAGTTGGTCAATTACCATCCATTGTAATTAGTATTTTCTATTATGCTTCTATGTAATTGGTTACTGCTGATGACTGTTAGCTTCCATGTGATATGCAAAAATATCTTGTTTTCTACCTTTTAAACAAACTTACACACCAACAGGATCAAGAAAAGGTCACACAACAGCAGAAGTCTGCTAAAGAAGCTGAACAAGAACGTCAATGGAAACATTTGCAAGCAATGCGACAGCAACAAGCACAACAACAACAACACGTACTTCACGAACAAAGAACACAAGGTATATTTATTTAATTCCCTAAATTGTGTTGTATTAATTTTTTTTTTGGTTTAGCTATAGCAAGTGTTCAACGGTCATTATCGGATGGTGCACAACCATTTGTAGCTGAGCAAGTAGGTGTACTACAAGTTACTTCACAACAAATAAGTTCTGCTTCTACCCCTACTCCTGCTACACCATCCCAGCTTTATTCACTAAATGTAAAAGGTACCCAAATCTCTCAATCATCAAATGTACCCTTACTCCAAGTAAGAGTCTCTCAGCCTGTTAATGTTTCGACTCCACTTCCATCTGCAAACAGCTTACAACATTCATCCGATAGTAATAACCTGCAACAACCAACTGCTCATCCTAAGATTTTATCAGAACCTATTGCTCATTTGACATCTACACCTAAATTACAACTCACAACACCTCGTCCTGCTCTACAGGGATTTACGCAACCTGTTCGGCAAGGAGAAGGACATGAAATTAATCGTCAGTTACGAGACTTGCTTCAGAGACAACAGTTTAAGAAACTTGACGAACAGCTGTTGCCAGGAAAGGGACAACAAAGAGTCTGGCCTCCACCAGAAACGTCTTCTCAAGAATCTGAACAAAATATTCCTACTACACCGACTACTGTAGATGCTACGTTTAGGCATCCGTTACCTCCTGCAGTTACAAGGCCTAGGGCTGCTGTTTCTGGTAGTGGAATTTTGTTGCGACAACCTGGTTCTGTTGTAGGGCTACGGTTGCATAGTGCTGATCCGAGAATGCAAGGTGTTGATTTTAGAATGAGACTTTTACTACAGCAACAACAGGTATGTAGATTTTCATAGATTAATTGTGATGGACTGGGCCATTTTTACTGGCTTGAGCAGTTTGCTTTTGGGTCATTCCATGCGAAATCGATCACTAAAATGAGTTGATCTCAAGGATTTCAATGAAAATCAATTACGAGGTAGCAATCAACTAAAGAACAAACTTTCATTCATCAATTTGCTAGATTACGCAGAACTTCGGAAATATTCAAACTGAAAAAAATATTAAAACTGCTTGCACGTCTTTAAAGAAATATAAATATTTTTTCGAATATTTATCCTAGAACAAATATTTTTTTATATATTGCTTTTATATTGAAGACTGGCTTTTTGGACGGTCTAATAATTTTTTGTTACCTAACGTATTTTTATTTTTTTCTAAACGAAATATTTTAAAATTGCAGAAAAATCAGTGTGCGGTTTTCACTGAAGTGTTTCAAATTAGCACAAGTTTTGTTTGGATACATTCAATTTTTTCTGTCAGTTTCGATTACGTTACAACAAAAATGGCGGTTTTTTTCACCATTTTTTTGTTTGTTTTTTTAATGGAACACCCAGTATATTTTTTGAAATCCTGAAAGAACCGTTCTTCGGCTATCTAATGGCTTAAACTTTTTTAAAATCGTCATAGACATGGCAGAGTAATTGATTTTTAAAGAGACACTTGCAAAATTAGAAACAAATATAAGAACAATAATTTATTTTAAACAAAGTAGTCTCTGAAACAAAAAGGTATATGTAGTTATTAATTAAATGTTCAACATGGCTTCTTTCTTCATGTACGCATTTGTTCCAACGTAAATATAAATTAGTAAAGCCTTGTCAAGCATTTCTTCAGTAATGTTGTCAAATGCCTGGCGAATGTTATTCTGCAGCTCATTCAAATTGTGAGGTGCAGGATTATAAGCTAGTGATATTATGTGTCTCCATACAAAAAAAAACGGGAACTGTTAAATCAGGTGAATTGGGAGCCCACTGTATGTACTGAGCCACTCCTGCCAATCCAGTTGTCGCCAAATCTATTGGAAACACAGTTTCTAGCTACTAAGGAATAATGAGGGGGGTGCCCCATCTTGTTGATACTACGTTTCATTTCTGATACCATTTAATTGTATGTCTTGGTTCAACTGTCAATAAAAAAATAATTCTAACATGTCTGTATAGTTATTGCCACGTATTGTGTTCTTGGCGAATAAAAATAGTCCTTATATTTTGTTTTTGCTAACAGCACACCAGACATTTATCTTCGGTGAATCCTTTTCTTGTTCATGGAACTCGTGCGGATTTTCTTCTGCCCAAATTCTGCAATTATGTGTGTTAACAGCTCCATTCAGATGAAAACTGGCTTCATCGGACATTATTAAATTGCAGTCTGGTGCATTTCTTATAAGATCCATTAATGTTGCACACATAAAAACACGTTTTTCGTAGTCTGTCTCGTACAATTTCTGGTATGTTTGAATTCTATATGGTTTTAATTTTAGCACTTGCATAATTCTATGGACTTTTGACTTGCTCGTGTTGAAGTTAGAAGCAGTTTTTCTAATGGATGATTTTGGAGATCTCACAACAAACTCATATGAAGCTACAGTGTCATTTAAAACATCATTGTTACCTGTGTTTCTTTTCTTGCGAGATAATGATCCATAGTTTTTAAAATTATGGAACCAGGTTCTAAGTGATGGTGAAGTTGGCGTTTGTTTATTAAGATTTCTAAAGCAAATGTCTTTTAGTTAAAGTCACTGATCTTGTTTCGGCAAAATAAATCACCACATTTGCCTTTTCTATGTCTGAAAACACCATTTTCAATTACAAACATTAAACAACAATGTCAGAAAATGCGCAAACTAATAAATTTGACAATTACATGAAATTTCCAAAGTCTACTTTGTTTTAAATAAATTATTCTGGTTACTCTGTTCTGGTACTGGTTACTAATTTTGCAGGCTTCTCTTTAAAAATTAATTACTCTGTCATGTCTATGATGATTTTAAAAAACTTTAAGCCACTGGATAGCTGAAGAACGGATCTTTCAGTATTTCAAGAAGTATACTGGGTGTTCCATTAAAAAAAGCCATTAAAAAATGGTCAAAAAACCGGCATTTTTGTTGTGACGTAATCAAAAGTGACAGAAAAAATTGCGAAAGCGGAAATTATTTTCGAATTAGAGCGCGGTAAAAAACTGATTTTTTCTTTTTTTTTCCAAAAATAGTTAATCTCGTAGCTCTCTTCAAAAAGTGACAGTTTAAATAAACTAATTTATACGATTCAAAATTTCACAGGACCGATATGTCTATCTCTTTTTTTCAAGGCCAACTCTGAATCAAAATTCCGTTGCTCACACTTTACCTTCCTCTGTATATGACCTATACTGAATTTCATTACAGTTAATAATGTTTTCTTTATCATTTATCGTACATTCAATGAGCGCCGCACGATGATTTGCAAAACCTGCATCCCACACCTCCGTGCTGAAATGTGTATTAAAATTTATTAGTATATTATCAAGGGTATTTAATTTTCATGTTTTATCAAAAATTGTTACCTTAAAATCAAAAGATTTAATCATATTCTTAAACCTGATATGCTTTGCATCTGTATGATTATTGAATAGAATGTTGTAGTCACCATTAATAATGACACGTCTGTTTTTTTGTACATTACATAACAAACAGTTGAAACATTTCATAAAAATATCAATATCTCCAGAAGGAGAGCGGTATATAGTAACAATTAATAAATCTAAATCTATAAATTCTACCAAAGTAATTTCACAGTGCTTTTCTATAGATAAGTTCATTAAATCACTTCTTTTCCTAAAATATAATCCTTTCTTACATAAAATCATTACACCTCCCTTACACAGATTCTGGCATAAAAATAAAATGAGCACACTTCATAATCACTCATTGCAAAACGTTCGGCTTCAATTTTTGTTAAGTGATGTTCGGATAGACACACTACGTCGTAATTTTCAAGAAGAAATACTTCAAACTGGAATATTTTATTTCTTATGGACTGCACATTTATATTGACTATTCGCACCTGCTTGTTATTAGTAATGCTTCTGTCTTCCACGAAACCCATTTTTATTTTTCCAACTTTGGTTTCTGGTATTATTAAATTGTTTTTGAAAGATGAATGGTTTTACTATAACATTAGTTGGCCACAAATCTTCTTTAAGGGAATTATTTACCTCCATCGGGGATAACAATACTTTGAAAGATGCTTTATACAAATTTCTCTCTTGAGTTTTATCACATGATAATATTTTAACCTTAAAATTACTTAAATGCTCGTTTATGTTTTCCACGTTTGTGTTCGCAGCAAGATTACCAACATAATACCATCTTCGCGATTCTGCCGCGCAGAGCGTTGCTATATTCGTATTATTACCTTAACCACTTGGCTAATTTTTTTCCTTGCGTTTCTTGTTTATTCTTGTTTTGTCTGGGTTCATCTTTGGATGCAACCAATGTTAAATCCGACTCCAAGTTGATTATTTGATTAATTTTATTTTCTGCTTGACATTGCATTAATGCTATGTGTACATTACGACTATCAATATGTTGTTTACCATTTGCGTCTGCGACTTTTCCTGTAGTGTTATCAACAGGAGTTGGTTTTGTTGATTTATTTGTTCGTTTCGAGATAGTAGTTTGAGTTTGTGTTGATAAATTTAACTTATCTTGTATTTCGTGCTCCATCTTTTCATTTTTTCTTTCTAATTCACTACACTTTTTACTCAGAACTTCATTCTTTTCTTTAATAGATTTTATGAGCATAGTAAATCCATTCATTTGGTTACTATAATATTCGATTGATTTTTGAAACCCTTCCATTTTTGTTTTAATTATTTGATTTTCTTCATTGATTATTTTACGCATTATCTCCTCAAGCTTGCTAATTACTTGCGGAGACAAATTGGTTATCATTTGTTTTGTATCCGGTTTTTTAGCTTCGTCATTGGTATTCATATTAATTTGTTTACAAGCTGTGCACCACCAATTCTGTTTTATCTCAACAGTTGTCGATCAACACATGTATAATGTAATTCTGAATTACAAGCAGAGCATGAAACAAAATCGTTGCCAGGAGAAAATCTTTCCCCGCATACTCTACACACCTTAATTTTTATAATTAGTATTAGTATCTAATATTACTTGTTTAATGTTTAATGAATCACTACTACTGCGCTCTAAACATGTTCGCTCTCCTCGACAACTATAGCCGAACTCAAAAGAAATGTACAGAAATGTTCAAAGAATCTGTAGGTACAGTTTTCTTCAGATTTTTAAAAATGTGACCACCGATTTTTCTGCAATTTTAAAATATTTCGTTTAAAAAAATAAAATACGTTTGGTAGCAAAGAATTATTAGGCTAAAACTGTGAGCTTCTTGTGAGCAATATATAAAAAAAAATATTTGTTCTAGAATAAATACTTTTTCGAGATATTTATATTTCTTTAAAGACATGCAAGCAGTTTTGATAATTTCTTCAGTTTGAATATTTCCAAGGTTCTGCGTAACCTAGCAAATTGATGAATGAAAGTTATGTTCTTTAGTTGATTGCTACCTTATAATAAATTTTCATTGAAATCCGTGGGATGGACCCTTTTTAGTGATCGATTTCGCATGGAATAACCCTTTTTATACCTTACTGCAATCATTTTATTTGATTATTTTAATCAACTTAACATCCACTACATAGATATATTTGCAACCAGTCCCCACTGAATATTTATATTAAACTGATTAATTTCAATTATAAATGGTTATTTATTAACATTGTTTTATAGCAACGTGGAGTGGCACCAACAAATCTACAGCAACAATTTCAACCTGGAGCTGGTCCTCGGTTTCCTGCACTAGCTACAAACCGGCCAGCTAACATAGAACAATATGAACAGCTTTTGCAAAAGCAGGCTCAACTTCAGGCAGCTAGGCAACAAGAGCAAACACCCGCAGCTACACAAGCTGCTACGATTGCTCAAAGATCAACCATTGCTCAACAGACGGCGGCAGCAGCAGCAGCTTCAGCTACTGAAAATCCTGCTAGTGATCAAGAAATCCCAGATAATGTCACTGCTGAATTGGAAAAATTAGAACAAGAAACTGGTACTATGGTAGAGTTACAGGGTGTTAGTGAGATATTGGGTGGATTAGGTGAAGATGACGATGAATTGCTAGGTAATAATTATTTAATGAATAATTTGTTTTTTGTGAAACAGTTTTAATTTTTTTATTTAGCTGAAATGGGAGCTGATTTTAATATTTTGGAATATGCTGATCCTGAGTTGGATACTCTGACAGGTGGAGGAAAAACTAATATACTGGATAGTCTTGATTTGGTTGAGCCAGAACCTGATAAAGATGATAAAAGAGATATCAAAGCAGGGTAAATTGCTAAACAAGAAATAAAATTGGTTTTCTCTTTTGTCTTCATATGTTTTCTAATTTTAGTATATTGTCAAAAAATGCCCCACCACAGCAAGTTGTTTCGTCTTCAAATGTTATTATAAAATCAGAAACACCGGTTAGCACTACTATAGCAGTCAGTTCTTCAACTGTATTGGCTGGAAAAGTAGTTAGACAAACTTTACCACCACCTTTGGCAGTTACTCAACAACAAGCTACAAATACTCAAACGCAACCTGTTACACATCAACTTACACCACAACAAATTCATCAACAAATGCTTCAACAGGTAATAAATTAGAAAAATATTCATTTACAATAATTGTAATCATAATTTCTTTATCATATAGGTACAACAAGCAGCTGCAATGGGCCGACCCATGGCACCTGGCACGAAATTAATGTCACCAAGTGGTGTTATGGGTGTTGTTACACCAAATAACAACGTATCCTTAACTTTTCCTGCAAATCATGCCCAAAGAATTCTCAGTTCGCATATGCAATGTAAGTTATTCTAAACAAAACTACTGATGGCTATATTACCAAAACATTTATTTGAAGTAGTGCAAGATCAGAAACTTCAAATGCGTGTTGGTACACCTGGACAAGGACCACGCATGCTCTCTGTACCTCCTGGTAGTGCTGGTGCTAGTACACTACAGAGTGCTATTCTAGCTGGGTTTACAGCTCCCAGGATGAATATTGCACCTCCACCGCCGCCGCCACCACCTCCACCTTACCCAGGTCCCCCACCACCATATCCAGGGTCAACCAACGTTAATCAACAGGTAGGTGTCTTTATTCTAAATTCTAAAGTGCATGTCAGGGCTGCAGTTTTGCTATTAATGTGTACATATTTATTATATTAAATTCTTTAACATCCATGTTTTTTATTTATTAAAAGGAGATATTTAAGTATTTAATTGGTCTTTGGGAGTTTAATAGTGATACATTTTTGTCTAGAAAGTTGATGCAGTAACATTTTTTCGGTTTCTAAATGATAAATAAATAACATGAAGGTGTTCTATATTATCAGTTTGTCGACATTGAGTGAACTTATTTAATTTCTCATATTCTGAATCTCAAGGAAGTATTCTCAAAAATTGTATATTTCTAGGTTACGTAATTGTCAAAACTACAACTATGTATCCTAAATCATAGTGCAATGTTATTAAGTGTATTTATACTTTGTGAACGCAATCTACATTATTGAAATTAGAAAAGTAATCTTGTTGGCTCAGTGTTTTAGACCTATTAGATAACATAGAGTGCCTTGATAATATTTGCACATTTGTTGTTTTAAAACACCATTTAAATGCATCTTGAAAACACATAACTTCACTAATTAATTCTATTGAATGATGTCACTGTTCCTATTGTTGTTGTACAGCTGTGATATTTATAATTATCATAAATAAAGTATTAGTTCCCCCATTTGTAATAAACGTCAAGGCATTCTGTATTAATAGGTGGATGGCTGTGCCAATTAGAGCAGATTATTTGCATTGTTCTTGTATCTTGGTATATCAACTGGCAGTGGAATGAAGGGACCTACTTCTTGTTTTGAGGTAAAAATCTACGGGAGAGACATGCAACGTTGGATTTTGTTTATTTTGTGTGAAGTATCATGGTAGCAGCACACTACTTATTTCTCTGCACACCATTTGCTATGTTCATATAACTGACCTTCTACTAAAATAATTGTAATAAAATCTTCAGTAATAATACCTTCAGAAGATGATTCAGGTAATCAGGTGTAGGTGCTTTGAGTTTTGTTACATCTGCTTCAGGTTGCCTCTGCTCATTTTAAAATTAGTTTCAAACTACTGGGATCTCAGAAATATCTAAATAAAATCCACTTGAAACTCTCCATCCCAATGATTAATAATTTCTAAATATTCTTTATATTACACAACTTAAGTACAGCAGATACCCCATAATTCGAAAACACTATACCGGACATCCAGTAATCCGAACAACAACATTTATGAGCTATAATGTAAACAAATCTCTTTAATCCAAACAAGGAAGTTCTATGTTCATACTAAAATTGAATATGTAGCATTTTTGGAAGGTGAATATTAAAAATGAGATTATAGCAGGTTGCTGACGAGATTTGTTGACTGATACTGTTATGACCCGACAGGTATAGACAAGTTCTAAGAAGAACATTGGATCAACAAAAAACTATCAGAGAAAGTGGAAATGATTCAACATTTAAATGATGAGGCTAGTGTTTTAATGATTGTTTTAAAATATAGTGCTGGTAAATTGACAGTCAACGATATAAAGAAAAACAAAACAAAAATTCTAAAATATGTCTCATCTGCTGACAAAGGTACAGGAAACAGAAAAACACTGAAATTAAGATAAAGGAATATGAGCATATGCTATAAAAGGAGAAAGACAAGGCTTAAAAGCGATAAAAGATCATTGATCTTTTTAACCCTTAGAATGCCAAGAGTACCCCAATGATAGTTCTTTTAGTTAAAAAGGTCTTCACAGTCGTTTTTGCAACATGAACATTTTAGTAGCTGTAAATAATTGATTTTTATGTAATATTTGCCTGGTAGTATTTATTAGAATTTATTTAGTTTTGAAAAAATTCGCCATTTTTAATTCAGTTAAACGAGTTAACAATTTTGATGAAAGTCAAAACTTCTAATTAATATAAGCAGCGGCGAAGTGGCCATGTATTCTCTGTTACCAGTTGTAACAGTCCAAAAAACGAAATCTGTGTTTTATCTTTTATACTTACTTATTAGCTATTATATACTAGTAGCTTATTAGCTAATATAGTAGACCCGCTCGCCAATAAGTTACTTAGTTTTGATGTTTGTGGCGGGTTTGAGAGTAAAAGTTGGGACTAGTTGTATTCGATAGCTTATAAGTAATTGTTCTACCAAATTGTCCTGTGCAAAAGGGCACAATTCATAATTTTTGAGTTAATTATCATATCTAATGTACCGTCATTAGAACAATTGTTTGATGTAGGTATCGATGTAAAGTTTGTAGCCATTTTTCTAAAGAAAAAAAACAAATCTTTGCAAAGCATGGAGTCTTACAGGAATTCTAAACTTGAAATGCTTGTAACTTCGTTTCAGAAGCTTGACAAATTAATTAATTTTTGGGTACTTTTGCGTTTATTAACTCTTATCTCAGAAACTCGCGGGGCAGGAGACGTGCCAGCGGGTGATCGACAGGTCCACATGACAGACAATTTAAATTGCATTGTTAAATTTTATCCTTTTACGGAATTATTGTAAACTCTAAAAATATATGTGAGACCGTTATAAGTGAAAGATCACGTTCTATAATTTTATAAGAATGACTTTTTCGATTAAAGGTTTTACTTCTGAGATATGAGTTGATAAACGAGAAAGTACCCATAAATTAATTAATTTGTGGTGAAGTTGTGAAGTAAAAAAAGTTACAAGGATTAAAGTTTAGAATTCAAGTAAGACTCAATTTTGCAAAGATTTGTTTATTTTTTTTAGAAAAATGGCTACAAACTTTACTTCTAAACATACATGAAAAAATTGTTCTGATAATGGTGTTTCACGTACAATTAGTGATGGGCGACGGGAATATTCCCGGTGAAGAATATTCCCCGTCGGGAATTTAATTTGGGAATTTATAAAAATCACCGATAAATTCCCGAAAAATAAAAATTTATTTTTTATACTCCAGTAAGTGAAACGCACGTCAAAGCATACACCACCTAATACAATTTTGCAAGCTAAGACCTGTCACCAACACATGGCCGGTTCTACCGTTAAGTTAACGTATGTAGTGTACATTTATCTTTGATGTGCATTGACGTGTAGTGAATTGAACTTTTTTCGAATAATGGGTGTGTCCAACACACCGCTGGAAATGCAGAGCTGCAGCAGCTTTCACAGCCGTCTTAGATTTAAAAACCACTGCATAGGTATTAAACCGCTTGAAATACAGTGCCTACTATAGCAAATACAATTCATTCTCATAATTTGACCAATATTATGTATCTAAACGTCATCTTATCCAAAAATGGAAAATTGATAGTAGTTTTAGGCGAAAACCAAGAAGTATTGTTTAATGGAAATAACACGGAATTACAGCACCGAATAAGTATATGGTTCTGCTTTGGGAAAATTATATTGCCAGTAAAGATTTTTGCCAGTTCAGATTAATTAATTAAGTGCCAGTTGATGCACCAAACATCCCAGTTACAGGGATCGTCAGTTTACTTTTTTTGTTATCTAAGCATGTGGCATATCCTTGATCACAACTACAGTCGAGGAAAAAAAACGCACCAAAAATACCAAAATTTCAAACCGTTGTAACTCGGCGGATTTTGGATGAAAATGGATGAATCTTTGAGTACTAAAAAGTTTAAAGTGTCTAGTGTAAGGCCGTGCGAGCGAATGTTACATAAAGGCCTTTCCGCCCCTCGCAACCGCCGAAAAATATGTTTTTGATTAAAAAAATGTCAAACTAACAGCTTGTACGGTGTACCAAAAAAATCGTGGACCCTATCGACTGCGAAGGCAATAAAGTTCAGTCCTTTTTCTGTC
The DNA here is from genome assembly GCA_929113105.1 of Agrypnus murinus. Classification (NCBI taxonomy): domain Eukaryota; kingdom Metazoa; phylum Arthropoda; class Insecta; order Coleoptera; family Elateridae; genus Agrypnus; species Agrypnus murinus. The sequence continues at coordinate 35,721,782 of OV816024.1, forward strand.
AAATTTTCAAAAGATCGAGTGCCTACGATTTTTTGGCGCAAAGTTATGAATTTTTGAAATTTACTCTGCATTTTGTCGGGTGTTTTTTCTCTTCTGCCAGCGACATTATTATCGGGTGAGTTTGAATTTTTTCTTTTCCAAATTCAAAAAATTTTGAAAAATGTTTAATTAATGAAAACGTTTTTTTATTAACGTTCATTTTTTTAACGTGTAACCGCCGACAACGTTACCTGATGTGCAATTGCCTAAATTAATGTTTTGATTCTTATTTTACTAATGTTGAAATTAATCAGTATCAGAAAGTTATTCGAATCGTTACAATGCCACAATTAACCGGCATTCAACGTGAACGAATTGGTGGTCTTTTGGAGGTGGGAGTTAGCATGCGACACACACACACACACACGATATGCAAAATCCGACTGACAACTTATTCATGGTGCACATCGGGTAACGCAGATGTCGACGGTTACACGTTGAAAAAATTAAAGTTAATAAAAAAATGTTTTTATTAATTAAAAGCATTTTTCAAAATTTTTGAATTTGGGAAAAAATGTTCAAACTCAACCGGTAATAATGTGGCTGGCAGAAAACGAAAGACTCCCGACAAGATGCAGGGCAAATTCCAAAAATTCATAACTTCGCGCCAAGTCATCGTAGGCACTCGAAGTTTTGAGAACTTTACAGAAAAAGGGCTGAACTTTATTGCCATGATGGTCGATTGGGTCCATGATTTTTTGGTACGCCGTACAAGCTGTTAAAGTTTGACATTTTTTTAATCAAAAACATTTTTTATTCTTCTGGGGATGGCGGGGAGCGGAAAAGCTTAAACGTAACATTCGCTCACACACCCTTAAACTAGACACTTTAAACTTTTTAGCACTCAAAGGTTCATCCATTCTCGTCCAAAATCCGCCGAGTTATGACGGTTTGAAATATTGGTATTTTTGGTGCGTTTTGAAGTGGTGCGTTTTTTTTTCCTCGAGTGTATTACTGAGTTGTGTTAATGGCTTGTAGTATTATTAAGTTGTACTTAGGACAATTATTTTCTGAAAGCATGGCCACTATAAGGCACTTTTACCTTTATTGTACTTTTCTTCATTCGAAAATGCGACACAAATTCTTCTTCATTACATGTGTATGCAATATATCGAGAAAATCTGTAACTTTTGTGGTCGAGTTTTCCATTTGAAATTCATTTTTTTAATGTTTTTGTTTAGCTCCTGTAAACACTTAGTTGCAATTGAAACAACCGGCAGAATTTCGATACCTACGGCAGCATCCTTATCATCATCGCTGAATGCTAATATGTCTACTGTTAAAATTGATATCTGACATTTTTATTAGTGACATTCCGTAAATGAGTCATCTAATGTTACTTGTCAGCACTTTATATGTATAAAGCGATGATTTATTTCAAACGGTTTTAAATCTACGACAGCTGTGAAAGTTGATGCAGCGCTTTATTTCCAGCGGTGTTTTGGAAGCACCTATCTTATCTATGATGGACCTTTTTTAAAGTAAAAATATAAATTCCCGATAAAGTGGGAAGTTCGGGAATATTCCCAGATATATTTCCGGGAATATTCCCCAAAACATAAATTCTGGGAATTTACCCATCACTACGTACAATAGATAACTGAAAATTTATGAATTGTGCCATTTTGCACAGAACAGTTTTCAGCACAATACAGATTTATGTGCATTTTTTTCAAACCTTAATATTATCTCCTCTTAATTATTTTACAATACAGATATTAAGGAATGCTATACAGAAAAAAATACGAATCAAATGATACCTTCTGTTTCGGATAGCATTTGATTGTAACCGGAAAAAATAAAGAAAATAAAACTTCCGTTTATGCAAAAATCAGTTATGCCTTGAAAACATTGGAACTATGAAGGGCAAATATTTCGTACAGCAAACGCATCATAAATTGGCGAGAGCCGGCGCATGCCGAAAGTACGATCGGCTTCCCCTCGTGTAGTATTTGCGAACGTTGCACTGTTCTAACAGTGGCGTAGACGCGTAGGGCGCCTTATTTTATTTGCTTGCTGTATTTCAAACGAAATATTTCTAGCGGGACTGCCAAATTCCAAAGTAAATATTTTCATAAAATAAAATCATAATTTAGCTAATTGCACTCACTGAAAAAGTGAAATGAAACCATATTATAGATATTTAAATTAAATTTTCAATAATAAATAATAATGTTACAAAAAATATTTTGACTACATAATTATACCGATAATAGAGAAAAAGAAAGTTAATACGAGTGGTACTACAATAACGATCATATAATATTTAAAAAAAAATAAATACAATAGGTATCTACAATTTATGTTAGATATTTTAACCGCTATCCTCAAAATCAGTTCCAAAGTTGGAATCCGAATCTTCGTCATTTACACTAATTATAAGTTGTTAGGTTCTAACGTCTATTATTTGTTCATTTTGCAAATAATTATTTTCACTTTTTATCACGTGTTCACAACGGCTCACCCAATCTTCCAAAGTTACAGAAGAAAACTCGTTTTCGGCTAATTTCCACGCATCATTTAATTTAAATGTAGTATTTTTCTTAGCAACGTTGTTTTTAACTTGTGCCCAAATTAGTTCTATTGGGTTCAAATCTGGGTGGTACGGTGGAAGGCGCAGTACAGTATGGCCATTAACATTGAAAATGGCATCAAATTTGTACTGAATGTACTGCTTTTTATGCCTTTTAATTATATCATATAACTGAGGTTTTAGCATTTGAGGTGAAAATGTTATTTTTTTTTTCAGTAAGCCAGGAGACCATATCTGCTTTTTTAGAATTGCTATTAGGAGCATGGTTTATTTGTACATTGTGATAAGGCGCGTTATCTATCACAACAACCGACTCTGCTGGCAAATTAGGTATTAATTTTTCCGTGACCCATTTTTCATAATTTGATGAATTCATTTCATCATGGTAATCTCCTGACTTACTTCCAGATTTAAAAATGTTTAGGCAGTTTGGAATAAAACCCATGCTTCCACCTGCATGAATTATAATTAAGCGTTCCCCTTTTGAAATATTAGCAAGTAATCCATTATTACTGTTGTCACTCCAACTTTTTGATATAGTGTGCCCACTATGGATGTACGTTTCATCTAAGAAAACAATAGGACGCTGCTGTTGGCGAAAAAACTTAATTTTATTTAAATAGTCTATTCTTAAAGCACGAATTTCACTTTTTTCACTTTTTTCAATTAATAGTTTACGATTATTTTGAGTACGGCGCCACTTAAACCCCAGCTTCTTTAACACTGTCCGAAGAGAAGACACTTGCCCCTGCCACCCCAAATCATTGCGAAGTGTTTCTTGTAAAGCAGGAAGCGTAACTCTGCAATTTTCTGTTTAATGGAAATTATAGATTATACGGCGAAAATCAACCAACTCATAATCTTCAAGTGCGGTCACGTTACACACGGGACTTCGTTTTTTTCCAGGACTTTTCAATAGTTTATCAGTCTCAGATTCAGGCAAGGTGTTACCTTCCTTAATAATCCTTTCGATAGTCCTTACGGATACTCCAGTAGCACTTGACACTTTTTCTTTAATTCCCTTCATACACTGATCTTCGTTTTGGGATTTTATCCATTTGTAAACGTTAAAAGCCATTTCCCGCGCTTGACTCTGAAGAGTTTTTCCGCGTAAAGTTGACGACATAGTTATAAAACTGATAAACTAAATTACAGATCGGCTGTTTCAAACAGCTGGTACTATTACTTGCACTAACAATAATGCAATGTGCCTTAAAATCCATTTTTAACGCTATATATATCTCATTACTTAAATTTCCCAAAAGAGAAAGCATAGTTAACGATTATTATCAAATCAGAGTTACTCATACTACCTATTAACATTCCTCGAACAGTATTTGACTCGCTTACGCAAATTATACATTACTGTATAATTTATTTATTTATTTGTTTATTGTCGAGATCCGGTCATTCTTGTGGGACTATTTTCTAACTCATATTTTTAAGAAAATGAACGCAGTCTGCTCCGCCACTGCTTAAATTTCACTCGGTTCATGCCAGTGCGCAACCAAAGCTCTCGCCAATTTATGTTGCGTGAACTGTACCTAAACGTCATTTTTAAAGTTAGATTTAACTGCTTGACAAACAATCTAACCTTAAAAATTACATTTAGGTAGCAAATATTTTCCCTTGTTTCCAAGGCGTAACTGATTTTTGCATAAACAGAAGTTTTTGTTCTTTACCTTTTCCGGTTACAAGCAAATGCAATCCGTAACCAAAGGCATCATTTGATTCGTAATTTTTTTCTTTATAGCATTCCTTAATATCTTTATTATAAAATAATTAGGGGAAATAATACTAACATTTTGAAAAAAATGCACGTAAAACTCTATTGTGCGTGAAGCGATGCTACACCCTGTACTGTGGACTGTACAAGACTGGAAAAAAGTAGTGTTTAGCGATGAATCAAAGTTTAACTTGTTTAAAAGTGATGCTTTTCATGGTATGGCATGGGGTCAAAATGTATCGTTTTGGGTGCAAAAATATTTTAAGAGACGTGTTTGAAGAACCTTATGCTTTTGATATAACTTTCGAGTTATTTGTATATTTCAACATGATAATGATCCAAAACAATCGACAAGGTTGGCTATCATATCAAGTTCCTGTTATACCATGGCCACACTTTTGGAGCCGTGTTTTTCCAATCAAAAAGAACCAGACTTGGGAATAGTGGGATTTTCATACAAAATTGACCATCTTAAAACAATTATCTCAAAAACTATTGAACATTCATCCTTTAAAGAAGTCTATCTAAGAACATACCTTTAGTCGTTATTCATCAAATGAGCGAAAGAAATCTTAATTGGTTCTTCTCATTTAGTTTAGCACGCAAAAATTTACACCTCTCAGGTCATTACGAAGAAGATGGAAAACAAAATTAAAGACATACCACTAAAGAACCTGATATTTTATTCGAGAATAGGTGATATGATTTAAAATAAAATAACATGAACATAGTGCAAGTGGCAAAAGAAAATTGGATGCTGAAAACGAAGTACTAGAACAATTAATGAGTGGAGAAAGGTTTAAGGAAACGGGAAATAGGAGGAAATATAAATCTAAGTGATCGACTTTATAGTTAAAAAAAATTATGGTGCATTTGGAGATAATATTGAGTAAGTGCAATCTATGAAGCTCAACAAACCAAGACTTTTCTTGAAAGCATTTTCTGAAGAACAAGCTATTGAAACAATACTGCAGCAGTGTACGAGCAGTGACGTGTACCTGAATATGAACTTTGCTCAGTGGTTCGCGGACGTCGTGTTAGAATGACACATGGCATTACAACTTATAATTTTTCTGAGAAGCTATCGATCGGATTGAGAATTTGAGAAAAGCAGCATAATCCTCGATATTTGTGCTATAACGTTCTAGACATGTTTTTGTCGATTAATTAAAGGGTTCTCGAGTTAAAGGATATCACAAATATGGCTTTTCAGGGTGAACGTTTATTCATTAAAGCGCTCCATATAAAAGCATTGTGCTATTAAAAATTTAAAAAGAAATACTTCTAACTAAAACTTTAACACGGTGCTACAGCGGGTTATTATCCACATACGGGGAATATAAAAAATGCAAAAAAAGTTTTTTGGCCTTTTTTGAAAATTAACTCTTTACCACTCCTGCTTGGTACGATTTTTGTACGACCAGTCGATTTTGCATTCTTAAAAGATGACACGGGATGACACAATAGAAACAGCTTTTTAATCTACTATGCAGTCGTGCCAGGATTTGCTTATAGGCCTATAAGACGTTTCGTGTTCCCTGCACTGTCTATTTTCACATTTTTCATGAACTAGTCGTATGTTTGATGACTGTCAAAATCTTGCGGTCGCCACTTGGACTAAATGTTTACTGACCTTACTAACATTAATGAACGTTTAAAGTCTTGTGTGATCTTTTCAACGACAGCGACTTCAATGACAGCAAGACTGAAATCCTAACTTCATTTTTTGAATGATAAATCATTTCTAGGCATATTTTTACTGTGAGAAATGTCTGTCATATTTTATTGAATTAGTTAGAATTATTTATTCATACTGAATTTTAACATGAATGCAATAGGTGTTCTAAGTTGGAAAAGCTGTCAAATAAGTATCTTATAAAAGCTCCTTTTGTTTCGAAAGTGTTAAATGATATTGCATTATGTCTACGGCTTTTTTATTATTGTCTGTTCTGTAAATGTAACTTTACAACAAGAAGCTATAATATCTAAGTTTAATAATATAGAATGCCTCGATAACACCTAATGAATGCTGAACTTTTGACTGTTACAAAAAAATAACTCCCAAGGACATTACTAAAGAGAAGTGTGGTGTACACATATTCGTTACTATATTTAATTCGATAAAGGGTAATAATTATAAGTAGGGGTGTTAGTACTAACAGTAACAAAAGGTTGTGGTATGGTGTTGCTTGCATGTATGTGGTAGATGGGGTTGCGAATGGGGACTGCGCCCATGGGGCCACTGCGTCTTCCACCGGGGATCATGCATCCTGTTCCTCTGCAGGGCATACCTCCGCATTTGCAACGGAGACCCCTGCTCTTGCAGGTGAGGCCACACCCCTATAATATATTAACACAATATTCATTATGCACTGCTTACACTTGAAAAGGAAATAGTTTTTAAAATTTTTTGGTTATGGATTTGCATGTTTGTATTAATTGTATAGTTGTTTTTGTCTTTTGTTCTTTGTTAACTATGATTAGTTTAGATTGTACAAAATGATAGGTTAATGTAGAATTTTAGAATTTCTTTTATTTAACCCTTGCAATACAAACTCATTACAGTTTTAATGCACTAGTAGAAGTAAAATTTTAGAATCCTAATTGCTCTACTATTACACATATTAGATAATAAAATTAATTTAAATTTAGAGCAAATACTTTAAGAACTAGTGTTGTAGGAACAGCCGCTTCTATTAGAAGATTTACTGGAACAAGAAAAACGTGAACAAGAAAAGCAGCTGCAAACTCAAGCAGCGCCTGCACCAAATCAAGATATCCCAGCTGGTGGATCATCTCTGCTTAGTGATCATGACTTTGAGAGGCTGAAGGCAGATGTTTTTAGTTCAAACAGTGTTGGATTGAATGCTTCCTCTGCACAAAATTTACCTGGTAAATTTTCTTTGCTAAATTAGAAACTTAATAATTATTATACCGGGTGGGGCAATAGTGTGGGGAAGTCTGATAGCTCCTAAATGGTAACAGCTAGAAAGATCGTTCTAATACGGATGTAAACAGTGGATAGAGGCGCATCTAGAGAAATTATTTTCAAATATACAGGGTGTTTCAGAAAAGTGTGGCATGCTTAAGGTAATTTTTTTTAAATAGAATGCCCCAAATATTCTTGCATATTTAACACCTCTCTTGGCAGGTTTATTCATATCTAAAATTTTAGCGCCATCTAATTACCGGTTTAGAAGCTATAAATTTTTTTTCAAAAAAATTGAGTATTACATTATCCCACTTAACAGTTTACCGCTTTCACGGCCGCAACTGTGAAGACGAATTTAAGTAGGGATTTTGTTGCAGGGGCTTGTAGGGTGCTCTTCTTTAAAAGAAAATGGACCCACCATGTACAGGGTGTTCAAAATTAATTTTTAAATTTAGAGAACTTCAAAGCTAAAATTCACAACTTTTTCAAATGGAACACCCTGCATATTTTGTACCTTTGTGATGCAGAATTAAATAACGAACATTTTTTGTAGGTAGGTCCCTATAGCTATCTGTAACCACTTTTGATTTATTGAGAAAAAACTGCAAGAAGTACACAATTAAAAACAATTATTTATTTAGTTGTCAAGTGTGTTGGTTGTTTTTGTTCAATTGTTGTGCACGTATGCAAAACGTACATTTCTCGCAGTTATCGATTATTTACATGCAGTAAGAGACCACCTAAATAATATTTACCTACATCAATGGATTGGAAGGAATGCCACTAAATGGCCTGCGAGATCTCCTGATCTTACAAAAATGGATTTCTTTTTATGGGGATATGTGAATGAAATTGTTTATACAGAGACATCAACCACAATCCACTTCTAAACCGGTCATTAGATGGCGCTAGAATCTTAGATATGAATAAACCTGCCAAGAGAGGTGTTAAATATGCAAAGATATTTGGGGCATTCTATTTAAAAAAAAATTACCTTAAGCGTGTCACACTTTACTGCAACATCCTGTATATTTGAAAATAATTTCTCTAGATGCGCCTCTATCCACTGTTTACATCCGTATTAGAACGATTTTTCTAGCTGTTACCGTTTAGGAGCTATCGGACTTCCCCACTCTATTATTACCCCACTCGGTATAATATATTTGAAGATCTTTTATTTAATTACTAAATTATCTTTCAGGACAAGGTTTGTTGTCACCAACTAATCTGAACAACAACCAGGGTCGACCTGGTTTTCCTAACCAAGGATCAAATATTAACCAATGGCAACAAAGCCCAGTACGACCAACACCGGTGCCAACTCCACAACCTACACCTGAAACGCCACCAATACCAACATTTAGTGTGACATTGTTACCAGCTCCACCACTTCCACCAGAAAATATAGTTACAGAACAAGATAGGCAAGCTCAGATTGTTTATGAACAGTGGTTGAATAGTCAAAATGCTAATTTATCTCAGCAATTGAAATATTATGAAACTGAAGTACAAAAACTTCGAAAAATCAGAAAGGTAAAAATGCAATACTAATTAAACTTTAGTTTATTACTTGTGACAACTGTAATGCACATTGGACATTTTCTTTTCAGTCTTTAAATAGCAAGCAAAGACAATTGAGGAAGTCTGGAAATCAATTAGCTGAAGCAGATGCAATGGAATTACAGAGAATCTCAGCAGAGCAAGCAATTTTACAGAAACATCTGGAATCTAGTCGTAAACAGAGTCGCCAACATGGAATGCTTATACAGGTATCTATCCTCACAGACACTGCTCATTTATTAGGTTCTGCACTCACACAAATTTACTTTTGATTATTTGTTGTTTTTGCTTATTAATTAATTTTTTTAATACACAATCTAGTGTTGGATTGCAATACCTAATGTAGCAGATGTCTTGTCTATCCTATATTATATAATTCTGTATTACGTCTGTTGGTCTATATGAAGGAATATCGGAACAAACAACAAGCCAAGCAGCAACGGTCTGGTCCTGGTCAAACATCTATGCTTCCTGGTCAGCAAACGCAATCACCATTGGGTCCACCTAATTCTTCACCGATACATCACACTCCTCAATCACCAATGATGTCGCCTTCTGCTTCTCCCATGATGGTGCAGCATAGTTCACCACTGCAAAGTCCAAGGCCTGTTGTTTCGCATTCTCCAGGTCCAGGTTCTGTGACTAGTGTTATCCACAGTCCCAGTAATCCACCAAGTAATATGTCACCAATGCAACCATCAAGAATTGGAACTCCACAATCACAAAGTGAGGGTAGTCCTGGACCAGTGCAATCACCTTCTCAAGTTTGTCTTCCTCCACCAGCTCCTCGAATGACGTCTCCACAACATAGACGAATTGTCACGAGTCCTGTAACATATTCCCCAGAATTGCGACCCGGCATGCAGCAGTCTAGATTCATTAAACCTCCAGCTGCAGATCAACAACAGAGACCAAGACTGACAATTTCTACTGCAAGTTTTCTTCAAAGGTCTGGAACTCCATCGCCTTTGAATAGTCCACCACCTCAACAGATACATCTTACACAACAACAGCATCAACAGTTATTGCAAAGACAGCTTCAGCAACAAGTATTTCTGCAACAACAGCAGAATTCTGAAGGAGGACAGCAAACAGATGTGAACATTATTCCTCCTTCTCAAAGAGCGATGCAATTAATACAACAAAGACAATTAATATTAAGACAACAACAGCTTATGCAACAACAGCAGCAGCAACAACAGATTATTGCTGCGCAACCACAGCCACTTACTCCTCAACAACACCAGTTGATGGTACAACAGCAACAACAATTAGCCAAACAGCAGCAACAGCAAATTGCACAAATACAAGCACAAGGCCAATCTAATAGAATTACTGTTCAGTCTCAAATAAATCAACCTCCAAGTTCTCCAATGCCACCACGCAGTCCTATGATAGCTCAAGGGCAGCAGATTATGTCACCTCATTCAGTTCACAGTCAACCAGCTTCTCCAATGGTTAGCTTAAATCCTCCTAGCTCTCCAATGGCTAGAAGTCCAGCAATTCATCAGAATCTGAACCAACCACCTAGCAGTCCAATGGTACACCACCAACAAGTTAGTTCACCATTACCTAGAAGCCCAATATTAGGACCATCACAATCACCAATGGGTATGAGGAGGCCGCCAAGCACTAGCAGCAGCCCTGTAATGCCAGATCGTCCTTTGAGTGTTGAAAATCCAGGTACACCAAGAACTCCATATACACCACCTTCGTATATTGAAAATGACCATTCTGGTGGTGGAAACCCACATAATCCTAGTAATCCGATACCATTAGCTTCACCATTTGGAAGATTTGGTTATTTTAAGTTGGGCTTGAGGGGTGGTTCTCCAATGTGGGCTGTGGGTCGTGGTGCTAAAAGAATACCTACTTCAACTGAAAATAAAGATGAGAAAGCTGGTACAAGCATTACAAGTGAAGTATCTGGGGTTAGCCCAAAGATAAAAAAAGAATCACATTTAAATAAAGTATCAATTTTAAAGAAGAAATTACCAGCTAAGAGTAATTTGAGGTCTTTAGCAGTTAGTAAGGTGGGCTCTTTAGTAAGTAGTGATTATAATGAATTTGATGATAGTTCTTGCACTCCACCCGTGACTCCACCACCCACTGCTTCAACTAGTAAAGGAGTGTCTATACAAAAAAGTATAGGAAAAAGGTTACCACCAGAACAATTGGAGAATAAGGAACAAGTTGTCATTATTGATAGCAGTCCAGATGAGAAACAGATTCGTGTGGAAGATGTCGTAGATTATGATGATGATAATGATTCAGCTGTGGTATCCACCGAGGTGTCACTTAATTCAGTTGCACAACAACCTGACAGTGATGATATAACAGTGATAGAAAGCTTCTCGCAAAATGATGACTTAACCGATGTAATGTCAAGTCCATTAGAATCAGGACAGATTGCTGATGAGTTCCTATTATTTCCTGGAAATATGGTTGTTGATATTTCTAGTACAGCTCATTTCTCTGATGATAAGGAAGAAGATGAAGAGGAAGACTATGGTGGGCAAATTGTTAATGTTGCCATTCAAAGCCCGACTCCTAGTGAAGAAGAATTGATTATGCAGGGTAGAACTAAACAAGTTACTAGTGATGGTTTAACATTAAATATTGTTCAGGGTTTGTCTTCAAATCAGCTACTTACAATGGCTGATACACCTGATTCTCCTGAACAAGAAGAAATGAATGTGGACCCTTCTCCTGACCACTATTCTCAGCATACTGAGGATGACATTCTTGCACATCTGGAAGATTCCGAAATAGTTATAATTGATCCATCAATAAAATCTCCAGAAATAGCTACAACAGAAGATTTTGAAAAATTAATCGATGAAGGGACTAAAAAAGAAAAAATAATGAAGCACGAGATGGTAAATTCGCATCATATTACAGAAATACATAAGTATGCTGCAAATATTTTAAATTGTCCATCCAAATCTTCTGTAACATCATCAGCTAATATGCAACCAATAAATTTAACTATGTCATCTGTCTCACAATCGCTTACATTAACATCTAAATCAAGTTCAAACATCGGAGCACCAAAAATATCATTTATCCCCACATCAAGTATGTCACAACTTTCAACAAAAACTAACGCTACTAAGCTTGGATCAGAAGTTGTTATAACTCGCACCACTAAACTAGCAAATACAACTGCTTCAAGTCTAGCAAGTTTAATCCTTCCAATCAAGACGACTGTTTCACCAGCTATTACGATTGTTAGTGGAGCTTCTTCACGTTTTACAATTCCTGTTATAAGTGCAAGTGCAATTAGTAAACTTCCAAACGTGAAAGTAATAGATAAACATTCGTCTTCGTTATCGCTAGCAACTCATGATGCATGTCTTCCAAAAAAAATATTTGATGATGAATCATCAGTGTCACCGGATAGTTCTACATGTGAAGATGAAAAATCTAAATTGGATATTCTAGAAGAGAAATCTAAAGAAGAAGTCTTAGAGGAAGTTATAAAATCTCCAGAGATAAGTATAAGCAAAGCAGTTGTTACATCGGAAAATATCTCTTCTGGGTTTTTATCAAAAGTTGTAAAGGATAATGTAAAAATTGAAACAATCAAATTACAAAAACCACCAAATATTAATAAAGAACCAAATGTTACTAGTTCAAAGTCCATTAAAGAAATCCCTAGTAAAAAGTTTGAGACTTTACAGATAACAAATGTTCTTGTCAAAGAGCACATGCATAGGCTTCAGAATCCGGTTATAACTAAAACATCTTCTCCAGTAATAGTTCAAAGCACGCCAGAATTGAAAATGACTGCACAAATTATTCAAGAGAAACAAGGAAGCGTGCAAATTGCAGGCGTAAGTAGGGGAGATGCATTAGCAGCATCGTTTATTACAACTCAGGATACTACTGATTGCAATAATGATTCAGACACAGATACAAAATCCGTTGTTATTTCTATTCCTTCGCCAACTCCTTCACAAGAGCAGTTACTTGATAATATGGCTTTGCAAGCACTAGAGAATCGTAGAAGAGATGGCAAGGGGATTGCTGGAGAATTTGACACATTTGAAGATGTATTAGATATGATTGAAAACATTACTGGAGAACCTCCAGCTCTTTTGGAAGCAAATATAAAAGATAAGATTAAAGCGGAAGAAGTTAACCATATAATAACTTCTTCCAGTAATGTTATTGTAAAAACAGAACCTAAAGAAAATTCAGAAGAAAAGGGTGAAGATCTTACTGTAAACAAGTTGGATCAGCCTTCTGAAACTCCTGAAGTTCAAACACCTGTAACTGTATCTACCTCGGGAAGGCCAACAATTATGCCTCAATTGTCACCTTTATCTCAACCGACCGACTTGACAACTAATATGGCAAATGTTTCTCAACAATTACGTACATTACTGTCTTCGTTGCATACAACTACTGTTACTACATCACCAAATGTTGCAACTGTAGTCAAAAGTGTAACTCACAAAGAAAAGGTGGTTCCTAATGTATCGGTCTCGCCTACACCTTCTGCTGTGGTATCTAGAATAATTCAACCAAGTGGAAGGATATCACCAGTTGTAACAAATTCCAGTAGTGTAATATTATCCACCATAAAATCTAAACCTGCTCATACAACACCTATCAATACTATCTCAAAAACTATTCATTCGCAAATATTAAATGTAACAAGTTCCTTTACCTCATCGACTACTGCATCAGTACCAATACCTATCACTGCTATCTCCAAAATATCACCAATGAATTTATCTGGAAATATACAACTAATGCCTGATCACCCAAAATTACCACCAGTAACTACCATGATATCTTCATTAGCTCAGAACAATAGTACACCAGTTACTGGAACTCAAAAACAAACTTCTGTTATTACAAGTGCACTTCAATCTGCAAGTGTCTCTACATCACAGCCAACAAGAAAACCATCTTTAAGTTTAAATGCAATGTTACAATCTCATCCTGCTGCAACAGTACCACAAACAGCACCTGGCACTATAACTACTGCCAGTATTTTGGGATCTCCTATTACAATTGCAAAATCATCATTTAGTCCATCATTGGTGCATGCCCAACCTGTTGTTGTATCCCCTGTAATTACAAACACTCCACATTCAACAATCTCATCTTCAAATAATTCAACGTCTATATTTACATCTTTTAGTCATACACCATTAAACTCGAATATAAATAGATCAGTAGTTACTACAACAACTCTTTTGCATTCACAACTTACAAAAACACCTTTTGTGGTTCCAAAGTTAGAAGAGCATAATACTCCATCCTCATTTGATATGCCAAAGAAAGAAATCAAACAAGAACCTGTAGACATACCAACAGAATCACATCAGCACATCCAGATATCTAATTCAAATATTTTGCATAAACAAGAATTTATTGGTGGTGGTTGCAAATACTCTACTATTCAAGGCCCTAGTAGAGTCGAAGATTCACAGAATGTACTTTTGAAGCAATTGTTACAAAATACAGCATGCGCGACGACTACACAAACTCAAGTTACAACTACAGTGACTACTACTACTACGGCAACTATGCAACCTTGTCTACCAAATGTACCTAATTTAGAAGCGCAACTAGCAAGACCTGTTCCTCCAACACCTACGTCATTATTACCACCACTCTTACAAAATGATTCTGCTTCCAATCAAGGCATAAAATCTTCGCCACAGCAAAGAATAATTGTTTCACGAGAGACATCATTCGTGTCTAAGCCTGTATCACAACCATCTCCTACTGTAACAACTGCAACAACACAGCAACTACATATCGACATAAAAAAATGTTTACCGCCTAGTCGAACTCCAAGTCGTGATGAATTACTCTCTCCACCAACACCAAGATCTTCATGTAGCCAAGATTCAAGTTTGCAAACGCCTCCATTAAATATCAAGAAAGAAATTCAACCAACACCATCTTTACAAAGTCCATTACTGACACCGCAAGAAGTAAAAAAGGAACTAGTAGATGAGTCTTCTCAACACTCAGAAGTGTCTGATCACAGTCGTCCGGATATTCATGTGAAAGAAGAAATGGATTCATTAGATATAGTTGAAAAAACAACACTTGAACAAAAAGAAGAACTTAAAAAAATGAAAAGGAGAGCTTATCAGCAAAAACGAAGGCAAAACCAGATACTTAATAAAGAAGCTGCTGGGCAGCCTAAAAAGAGACCAAGAAAAAGTTCTAAAGTAGAGGAAGATTATGATACTTATATAGATGGAGTGTTGGCACAGTTAAGAACTTTGCCTCCAATGGTTGTTCAAGAACCGCAATTGGGTAAAAATT
Organism: Agrypnus murinus; assembly: GCA_929113105.1. Taxonomy (NCBI): domain Eukaryota; kingdom Metazoa; phylum Arthropoda; class Insecta; order Coleoptera; family Elateridae; genus Agrypnus; species Agrypnus murinus. The sequence goes on from OV816024.1 coordinate 35,736,869, forward strand.
TTGGTATAGTTCCTGTATTCGGTCCTGGTGATTTAAGCAAGCTTGGCTCTAAAGATTATGATTCGAGATTTGGGGATTTAAGTGGTGAATATGGAAATGCTGTTGTTCCAGGTTATTCAGATTATTATAGTACCAAACCTTATGGTGACATTGAACCCTTGCCTGAAAAACCTCCAGCTTCCACACAAAGAGGTTTTTATGATCAAGAATTTCCTCTTACCAAGCTTGATGCTGAGGAAGATAGAAAATTCGAATTGTTTTGTCGCGATAATGATACACCTGATTCTGTGATAAGTAGTTCTTCACCAGAATGTCCGTTTATGGAACCATATGAAAAGTTCATAGGTCTTAAGTTGATTGATGATGATGAAGATGAGGAAGAAGATGAATCTCGAAACAGCAAGATGCGATTATCACCCATTGTACCTATTATAGCACCAATACCAATTAGGTTAAAACCTGTTGGCCCATATTTGAAAGATTACAATCCAGATATGGTAAGTTGAAAAGTAAACTATATTATCGTGATTATTGTTACTTAATCTTTATTTAATAGGATAAAGAAAATGTTTGCAAGGACTACTTTGTAAAATCGAAATTTGGATCAAATCAAACTGCTCCATTAAAAGATTCTGGAAATGTAACAGTAACATTAACATTAACATCATCTGCTGCTGAGGATATTATGGGGGTGTTGAGGGATTTAGCTAACCTTTTACATATACCGCCTCCAACTAGTTATCAGATAGTTGAAAGAACTAGCACGCCGCCTAGCCAGAAGTTAGGTCTATATCGTACTAAAGGAAAAGATGGAAAAGAAGGAGGTAAAATAAGCATTTTTATGGTTGATTCTTTTGTTACGTTAACTTGAAACTGTTTTTTGCAGCGCCAATAGACATACAGAGCATATTGAATGGTGCAGCCAAATTCTGTAGGCATTGTGATGTGGTTATTTTGAATAATATGATACGGAAGAAAGTTTCCGAGTTACCCTTTTTATCTAAAGACACGGATTTAGTGGGAGATGGAGATGAATTATACTTTTGTAGTACTACTTGCTACATGCAATTTGCAATTATGCATAGATCGCCATCGATATCTGAAGATAAGGTTAGTATGAGCATTTAATTTTTATATTATTTACAAATAAATTTTTAATGCTAAAACTTAATACCTATAACTAAAATTTTTGATAGACTCACCTTCACTAAAAATGTCTATCATATGGTTATTGTAAGATGTGAAATAAATAAAGATTAGTAAAAGTTTCACAGTTTTATTAAAATACAACCTGATAATATTGTTTCGACAGCTATGCTGTCATTATCAAAGGTAATTTACCTTTGGTAATGACAGCATAGCTGTCGAAACAATATTGTCAGGTTGTATTTTAATAAAACTGTGAAACTTTTACTAACCATTATTTATTTTATGATTATGAAGTTCCACAAAGTAAGGCTGGAAACAATAAACAATTCTAAGATGTGATGCAAGCAAGCAAAGATTGTCATAAAGTTTTGCTTCTTTTAAGACCCCAGAAAATTAAAACAAATTCACATTTTATTTTACCTGCTTCATTTTATAGTCAATTTTCTGTGAAACCATATGAAATTTTGCACTAAGTTCAAAACTAACAATAACCTAGTGGATGACATTTATGTCATTATTAAGACGCATGTGGAAAAACAGATCTGAATTTGTCAGTAATATTACATATTAATTTGTCTGTTTGATACTGAACTTTTTTATGTATTTTAAAATAGTCCGCACATTTCACACATGATTGAGAAAAGTGACTTTTCACACAAGCTACAATTTTCAGGAGAAATAAAAGAAGATTACTGTTTTGTTAAAATTGATATGCACAATACATTATTAAAGCAAATAGAACGTGTTTATTATCGATATTTAGTTACTTTTTAAAGTACTGTTTCTGCCATTTGCCATAATCTAAAAATGTCAGCATCCCCTAAATTCAGCCATTATTTGTAATTGTGTCGTTTTTCATGTACATTCTTTTTTCAATTTGGCAAGTTCTGACAGTCTTTGTAATTCTGTTAAGTAAAAAGATACAAAGCGTTTTAGTAGTATTATTTAATCAAACTAATCTTACAAACACCTTAATTTTACAAACTATTATAGTAATTGTAATAGTATGCAGGGACAACATCAACCTGTTTTTTTTGCGATTTTTTTGTCTGTTGTAGAAACAAACAAACTTAGAAGTCCACGTTTTTTCTTTGCATCTATCAGAATTCTCCTTACATACAGTGGTTTTGCAATGGCTTTAGTATTAGCACCAGCACTGTTTCTGTTGCTTCTCCTAACTAAAACTTGATAGTCGGTTTCAGAGTAAGATGTTTTACATAAAAATGTAAATGGATGACATTTCTCAACTTTTAAAATTTTAATATCGCCCATTAATACTGTTTTATTTAAAACATCCTTTGGAAAATTTGTCCCATACTGAGAACTTAAATCCTTCAAGTCAATAAAGTCTTGGTGTGACATTTCAACCACTTCATAAGGATTAGTCCTAGCTGTTCTAATCAATGTTATGTATTGGTCAGTACATAGATTGGTCCAGCTTTTATTGTTCTTCTAACTTTTCTTTCAATTACGGAGTGCACATTATTTCCTTCGTTCTGACTGCGCCCTTTAATTAAAAATTTGTGGGTTATTGATTTAATCTTTAGAACTCGCACAGCCTGCATATACATTGAAATTATAAACCTACAATAGAAAAAAGATTAGATGCTGAAAAAATACTAGAGCAAAATTCACAATCATACCTGTTTTTCTGTTGACCGCTACAGTTATCAGAGTAGAAAACAAACTCCAGGTCATTAGAAGCAATAGTATTCGCTTGTTCTTCGATAAATTTAAAAACACAACTACCAATCTCACTGGATCCTCTGTGACATTTTTCCAGATCCTTACAGACAATTTTTTTGAAAAAATTTATAACTTCTAAACTGGTCATTAGATGGCGCTAAAATTTTAGATATGAATAAACCTGCCAAGAGAGGTGTTAAATATGCAAAAATATTTGGGGAATTCTATTGAAAAAAATTACCTTAAGCGTGCCACACTTTTCTGCAACACCCTGTATATTTGAAAATAATTTCTCTAGATGCGCCTCTATCCACTGTTTACATTCGTATTAGAACAATTTTTCTAGCTGTTCCCCACATTATTGCCCCACCTGGTATTATCATGTGCAAGCTTTGATTTAGTAGCATAAACATTTTGATGTTTTGAAAATTCTTATAAAAACAAAATACTAGCCGAGTCACAAGTGACCCATTTCCGCGATCCGTATAGTCGAAATTATTTCTGTAGTCCGAGGGTTAAGGAAGTTCAGAAATGTTTTTAAGATTATAATATGGACCTACACTACCATGGACACTACTTTTTTATTAATTGAATTAATCAAGTATTATAAAATGTATCAAATTATGAAAAGTAATTCATTTTGTGGCATGTTTCATTGGATTAAGTAAGTTACTGCCATTTCTAAGTTGACTTTGTGATTTGGTGCAGTCTCTCAAACATATAACATTTAATACTTTACCTGTTATCCTACTTAACTAACTTGTTTCATTGCAGCAAAATTGCTTAACTACTTTTTTTGAAACCATTTATTCATGGTTTGTAACTTTTTTAGGCTGCAGCTATTGTGGATCATTTATGCCAAAAAGATAAATCTGAAATCCAACGAAAAAATCTTACCCTTCAGCAATCTTTGGGTACTGAAAATGCCTATAATAGAATAACAGACACTTTAGGAAAAATGATGTGTATGGATATAAAAAAGGAGACAAAATTAGAAGTTATGGAACTAGATCATATAAAAACTGAAGGATTCTCAAGAATGGCTGAATTTGATTTCAAATCTCGTAAACATCCCAGCTATGATAATATACAGCAGATTTCAGCTAAAATGTGGAAGGGTTTGAAATATAAGTATTGGTCAATGGGATGTTTACAACCGACAACCAAATGTAAGAAACCAACTGATAAAGAAATAATGGAATTGTTGTACAGGCTTGGCATTACATTAACACCCACTAGAATGCCTGAAGATACACGAAGGTGCATGTTTTGTCTAAATGTCGGTGATGGAGTAGCAGATGGTCCAGCTAGGCTACTGAATTTCGATGTTGATAAATGGGTGCATTTAAATTGTGGTTTGTGGTCTGATGGTGTTTATGAAACTGTTAATGGAGCACTTATGAATTTAGAAAATGCAATTCCACAGAGTTTGGTCACTACTTGTGTGCAATGTAGTAGACTGGGAGCTACTATACGTTGTTTTAAAACAAGGTGTACAAATATATATCATCTTCCATGTGCTGTTAAAGATGGGTGTGTGTTTTATAAAAACAAAACTCTTTATTGTCCTTCACATATATTAAAAAATGAAAAAGATAATGAATTAACTACATTATCAGTATCTCGGCGCGTTTATGTAAACAGGGATGAAAATCGTCAAGTTGCTGCTATAATGCATCATGCTTCTGATACAAATAATTTGTTACGAGTTGGTAGTTTGATATTTCTTAATGTTGGACAAATCTTACCACACCAGTTACAAAATTTTCATACTTCCAATTATATTTATCCAATTGGATACAAAATAGTTCGTTTTTATTGGAGTATGCGAAGACTAAACAAAAGATGTCGTTATGTTTGCTCTATTCATGAAATATCAGGTAGACCTGAGTTTCGAGTACTTGTTCAAGATCCGCCTGAAGAAGATGTAGAATTTAGAGACAGTTCACCAAAAGGAGTGTGGAACAGAATTTTAGAACCACTAGCTACATTGAGAAGAGAAAACCATTGTTTACAAGTTTTCCCAAGGTACCTTACCGGTGAAGACCTTTTTGGACTTACTGAACCAGCTGTTGTACGAGTTTTAGAAAGTCTTCCTGGTAGATTTTGCATGCAATAATGTTTTAGAAAACATTACTTAGCTTCTAAATATTTTAGGAATAGAAACTTTAACAGATTATAAATTTAAATACGGAAGGAATCCATTATTAGAACTCCCATTAGCTATAAATCCAAGCGGCGCTGCAAGAACAGAACCTAAGCTTCGTAATCATTTGAATTGGAAAAGACCTCATACTCAACGTACGGGATCTTCTGTAAGACCAGCATTTGTTCCACAAGCTACTGGAATTGGAGAAGCTGTATGTCCTTATAGTAAACAATTTGTTCACTCTAAAAGTTCTCAGTATAAAAAAATGAAACAGGAATGGAGAAATAATGTGTATCTTGCAAGGTAAGTTTGATATGTTTATTTTTAATTCAACGTTTTCTTATAATTTAAATATGTTTAGATCAAAAATCCAAGGATTAGGTTTATATGCTGCTCGTGATTTAGAGAAACATACAATGGTTATTGAATATATTGGTGAGATCATAAGAACGGAATTGGCAGAAACTAGGGAAAAGAAATATGAGGCAAAGGTAATAATAAAATATGTTTTGGTTAATATTAGAAAAGTACAAATTTTTTATTTTCAGAATCGTGGTATTTATATGTTTCGCTTGGATGAAGAACGTGTTATCGATGCAACCTTGAGTGGTGGCCTTGCCCGATATATTAATCATTCATGTAATCCCAATTGCGTAGCTGAAATAGTTGAAGTAGATCGAGATTTGAGAATTATTATATTTGCTAAGAGGAGAATTCAGAGGGGAGAAGAAGTAAGTAAAATCTATTGGGGAAAACTTATTTGTTTTTTTTTACTTAAATTGGGAAATGTGATTCTAAACCAGTGGTGGCGAACCTATGACCCACGGGTCAGACAGTGACCCACGAAGGCTTTTTAAACTATTGATTTTTATGAACTTATTTTTTTATCATAAAAGAGAACAGAGAATCGAAAATATTAAAAAATTAAGGTATAAATTTCTAATGTCGAATTTAAAAAAAATATATTTCCAAGTGGAAGTTGGTTAACTGATTTTTTATCGTATCACTGCACCTGTGTATGACTCATGACAGTAGGTCATAAACTTATCGCGCATATTCGTTGCATCATAGAACAGGCATGTACCAGAACCTAATATTAAGAAACTATCTGAAAATAAGCAACAACGGATTTTACATTAAATATATTGTTATCAACTTTTTTATACAGGGTGCGGCATGGGAACCAAGTGGTTTTGGAAGGGGTATTACTCTCTCGTTATAGGAATGAGGAACTTGCGCTAGGTGGCGTTGCATTCCTTGGCTCATAGCATTTCACTGTCAGTTACTATCACGGAGCCGTGGACACTAGAACATCTTGCGTTGGGTTAATAATCTTTGAAATACAGGCTCAATAATGAAAAAACCGCCCGGTCCCCAACGAACCGCCCGTAATCCAGTGAATGTTGAAAGAGTCAGACAAGCGATATTGAAAAGACCAAGTCACTCTGCTCGCAAACATTCTGCTGTACTTCAAAGACGGATTTTGTATACAGACTTACAAAAGTCTACCTACTTGCTTCTGCACCTACTTCATGGCACGTTTTATAAAATTTTACTTAGGCAGTGCTCCCTCTTACCACCTCTTCGCGTCCGCAGATTGATCAGAGTTGAAGGAAACCATTCGATAGAATTTCATGAAACTTAACATGGTATAAGTGCAAAGACAGTACTTCACAAGGAATAAGGAACAGCTCATGCGTATATCAAAGAAAAAAATACGGGGCGTTTTTTAAATAACAAAAATAGAGTGTGCGAATTTCAGTGAGACAGGACTCGTATATGTACTTTTCTTTGTTCCTTGCTCATTCAAATACTCAGTGCAAAGGCGCCACTGGGCATAGTGTCACTTGGTGCAGTAATTCATGGTGTCATCCCATTGATATCAATTTTTTGACGTCGACTTTTTTTTGCTCTTCACTTACAAAAGTAAAAATTGTAAAATAAAAAGGAAACGTAAACCTTTTTAGAAGATTTTAAAGTGCAAACCAAAAAAAGGGTCAACTGTCAAGTTTTTCTGTTCACAAATTTTGGGTGTTTCCAAATTATTGGTACCCTTTTTACCCCCACCCCTTTCCAAGTGACGACACTGACTTAGTGACCCACGGGCTAGTATTAAAAAAAATAATGAACAAAATTTGACCCACTTCTCAAAAAGGTTCGCCATCACTGTTCTAAACCATGGTATTGTTAAAACTCCATACTTTGAAATATTGATGTGTCTTTGGTACAATGCTTAAGTTGAATGCTTAATGTAAAAGAGAAGGGTTTCTAAGCAGATGAAGAAAATAACCTTAAAATTAATTCTTTTTTGATTGTAAGTACTGCAAGCAGTAAATTTTTCGTGGCATTAATTTAATCGTGGTTTTTATGTTATTTTACCATCTGTACGAGGTAAGCGCCATAAATTCTTGGCCGAGCAGGCTTCTATGGGTGCCAATATGTTCAAACTTGTGTCATAGTTGAACATGTAAGAGGCCTCCACTATACCCTAACCGAGGGGTCAACCACTCTTCCGAAAAATGTACATGTATTGCTGAAATCCAAGATTTCCTCACAATCTCTATGATTCTCGAGGATTGCCTTTGCAATATCTGATCTCCAAGGATTGCTTTTGCAATGCTTATGATATCCAAAGATTGCAGGATGATTTCTAGAATGCGATTGCTTCTTCATTGACGTGCTAATGTTTGAAAAGTGATTTTCAATGTGATTGCTAAAGATTAGAACAAAATCGATAGTAGGTATTTGTACTCGTTGTTTTTTACAAAAACAGTACTATTAATCACAATGTGTTTGTTACGTAAATTCATTTATAAAGATATTACGAAGGACATTATTTCTCACTTCACAAATAAAATGCTTCATTTAGGAACTATATATGATTATTAAATTTAACGTTACATAAGTATAAAAAGATTGTTAGAATTTTAACAAGTTTTGACTTCTAAGATTTTTATACTCTTTTTCAATACCCATTTTGCCACAACTTTTTAAACAAAATGAACTATTGCTTATTACTACATACATACATATAATTTCTCCAAAAATAAAACAATTTTGAGAAAAAAAAATTTTTTCATTAAAAAATTCCCTATTGTTCTATTAACCGTCTTTTCGATTATCCGTCAATACCCCGGCCCATGCCTGACGGATAATCGAGTCCTACTGTAATTGATAGGCCCATAAAAGAAAAATATATTTTTACAATCTGCACATCCTCTTCTTTTGGCCAAATATTAATACTCGTCTAGTTTAGATTTAAAAAATTTTATTTTAAATGTTTGATCATCTAAAACTTGCACTATGCGCCCCATGTGTCACATGCAGTGTCTGCCATAAAGTTGGATCCATATGGGAAAGTTTTTAATATTCTGTTTGGAAAAAGACATTGTGAGGTAATCACCTCTTCTTCCAAAAATACTTGCTATGATTATTAATTTCTAATAATCTCGAAACAGATGACACACGTTTTAAACAATCGTTTATTTAAATATTTTAATCATGGTACAATAGTATGTTATTATACGAGTTGTATAAGACGGTTTATTGTAGCAAGAGTTGTTTGGGACACAACGAGAGAAGCGAGGAGTGTTCCAAAGGAATGAGTACTACAATACGTCTATAAAACAAGTATAATATACTATTATATACTATTATACTTTGCATCATTAGTTTGATAGAAATTGTAAATTCAAGCTATTAAAAACATTGTATTACAATCTAGTGATTTTTGCGTTTAACATGTGGTAACGCTATAACATGACTTTTCACATTTTGTGAGGTTAGAATGTGTCAAAATTAAATTTGTTTATATGTAATATGAAACAAATGTTACCAATCTTACAAAACAAATTAGACTCTAGAAACGATGTTATAATAGCCTCTATTATGAAATCGTTTTTGGTGGCACAATGAGCCCATTGTGAACGCAAAGTATAAAAATAAAGATTTTGGGGTTACAAATTAGTCTTTAATTAGTACTAAATGACAGTTTAGGAAATTTTCATTTTTATGAAAGTTGATTGCCAGTTTGCGCTGCCAGTCTTGAATAGCGACTATAGAGTTGTAGTTGCGAAAAAAGTTTTTGTGGTACAAATTTGTTCTTAATTAGTAGTTAATTATGGCTTTTTTATTTATTTTTTTCGAAGTGGGGATGTGAAATGCAAACTGTGGCTAAATGGATTTCTTCACAATAAACATTTAGTTTTTTTGGTACTTTTTCTTTAATTAGCACTAAATTCTAGGCGGGTTTTTTCGTTTTGCTTGAAGTGGGAGTGTTAGCTTTATTGACGTATTCACTTACCGATTCTCAAAATGCCGCTTTTGGGAAAAGTACTGATAATAAGTATGAATAACTATCGAATTTCCCGCCAATTAATGATGGCACCACTTCTACTGTATTCGATTTCGACGTCTGCGATGATGATTGTGGGATTGCGATCAATAAAGACTGCAATATTTCTGATGATTTCCTTGTGATTGCGTGCGATTGCTGTCAAAATGTACATGTATTGCGGCTATTGGTTGACCCCTCGACCCTAACATAGAAATGGAAGGATCCAGGTCGACGCGTGATCATCAGCTGTGCGAACATTACCATAAGATAAGAATGTAGGCAGGATATTATGTTACCAGGGCTCTTAAAAAAAGTCAGCAGCGTACGTTATGATTGTACTTTTTAACATGTAAATTTGTCATCATTGAATTATGTGTTCAACCCTAATAACAGCCTAATAACGAGTTATAATTAAACATTTCATTACGTTTTAAATGTCATAGGGTAATGAAGACATTTAAAGAAAAGTAATTGTAAAAATTTTAGTTATAACCCGTTAGAAGTAAAAAATAGAGAAGATAAAATCAATTTATAAAACATTCTCTTAATATTCTCATCTATGTATAATTGTGAAGTTTTACAATTTGTGAAAAAGAATGTTTCTCTTTTCAAATTAATAATCATAACTACAAAAATCATAACTGGTGTTAATTTACATTTTTAAGTACATAAAACTGATACTAAATGATGCTAATCCTTTTTTGCATTTTTGCATATTTTTGCATATCAGATATTGTTTTGTATACATATACGTCTCAAATGGGTACTAAAATATATATCGTTTTACACAAATGTAATAAAACATGGATTACCATTGCTTGGGTGAACCTTGCGAGCCAGAGACTCACTTGAACTTCTACAGCTCTTGCTCTGGTCCATAGTTTCATACATACTATAGGGTCAGGCGGGGCAAAAAATAGACACTTTTACAATTTTTAATTTTCTTATAATAAAGAAATCATAAAGCCGCCCTACAGAAATTTCTAATATCTCTTATAGGACATTAGAATGTAGTATCTGTACATTTTTTTTACATAGCCTATTAAAAACCCTTATTAAAAAATAAAATGTGTGTCTACTAATTACCCATCAAAAGGGGCAAAAAGTAGACTAATGGCGCATTAAAAAGACATGCTAATATTTTACCTGTTATGTACAATTTGCTATTTCTCAGGTTATAAGCAGACATCGTAAGGCAACTTGTCCGGAAGTACAAAATTTTAGATCATTTACTTACAATAATAGCTCTGAAGAAAATAAAACATTATTACTTGGGTTGCGTTTAAGTACTCTTCCACAGCTTTTGATATCGTTTCTTCGAAATAAGGTTTTGGCTGGTGTTTATAATGGCGCACCATGGTTGTAATAACGTAGCCTGCATTAATTTAGAAACATGTAAAGGTTAAGTACTGGTGTGGGCAATACATATTAATGGTGATTTGAAATAAAGGCGTAAGTGGTAATAGACTTGGAAAACATTTTTATTTTACTATGCAGGGAAACATGTTTAAACATTTTCTATCGCAGATAATTTGAAAACTACAAGCTTGTTAGCGACAAGTTAAGTATGAATCGATGGAATGCAAAATTTTCTATTCGTTGCTACAAAAGCTCAATTGGTACCATTTTTGCACTTTCTTCTGTCAGATCACCATTGATATGTTTATCTAATATCCATTTTACCTTTATTCGTTAAAATTTGAAAACATTCACTTAAAGTCTTCACAATAAAATTACAAAATACATAAACAGTTCAAAATAAAAGTACAAAATGGATCATAAATGAACCCTTACACACATACTTCGATATTATTTTGCCTATTTTTTGCCCCATCTCTAGCACAAGAAAAACAAATGCCTGTAAAATAGACAGCATCAGTTCAATAAAAGTTTTACAAGCCATTTTCAAATTTTTAACAGGTACAATTTTACAGGTGTAACTTTATAACTACAATTTTATAACTGTCTTTTTTTACCCCACCGTTTGTGCTGTCTATTTTTTGCCCCGCCCAACCCTATGCGTCCCTTCAGTCGGTCCAAGGCTTTTTGGTTGCTTGATTTATTCTATGTTTACAAATTTTACATATAGAACATAATAGTTCCTATTTGATGTATTCAAATATTATATTATTGAATACAAATATTGTATTATTATTTAAAAAGTCTGGTACTTATTAGGAAACTTGTCAATATTGATGATGTACTTACATGATGTTCATGAACATGCACAAAACGTGTCGGCATAAAAAACACCTGATATTTACTATCTGTGTGTATTAATTGCACACGTCCACATTTAGACTATTTAGCAGATATATGTACTATTGGTTTCATAATGATCTAGGACAGTAAGGCCAGTATGATGCTATCAGTGTAAATGAATAGGATAAAATAATAAAAAATAGCATCATATTTTAGCCTTGCTATCCTAGATCATTATGAAATCAATAGTACATTATAAAGATTAAAAATACGAAATTTTTTGGGTTACTAGTAAAAAACTAATGGAAAAATGATGTAAAATGAAAAAAAAAATCACTTTTATTTACAGTGGTACCTTAGTTTATGAATATAATTCGTTCGGAACATGTGCTCGTAGTTCAAAGCAAATTTTCCCATAAGAAATAATGGAAACTCGGATGATTCGTTCCACAAATGTTTATTATTCATATAAAAATGATACAATAATACAAAATACATAAGCTATACGTATACGTAAAAATAAAACAAACGATCACGCGCTCGCCTCTGTAATTTAACTGATAAGATAAACAGCAGACGAGTTTGAATGGTTCAGTAGTCACAAATTGATTTTATTTAAAAAGAACTACATGATGCTTAACGCGTACATATTCGATTAAATTGATTTAATTTTCCCTATTTTGTACTTCTGACGGGTTATAACTAAAGATTTGCATAATTACTTTTCTTTAAATGACGTCATTACACTATGACACTTAAAACATAATCAAATTTTTAATTATAACCCGTTATTAGGGTGCATGTATTCATCCATGATAAATAAAATGTTAAAATGTAAAATCTGCTGACATTTTTAACAGTCGAGGTAACATTAGATGCTGTTTACACTCTTATCTTATCGTATATGTTTACACAGATGTTGATGATGCGTTGACCCAAATTCTTCAATTGTTAAGGATAATATGTAGTTGTGATCACGTGACGGTCGGCAGACAAAGCGTATACGTATTAAAAATCTTACTCGTAATGCAAGACATTGCTTGTTAATCAAGTTAAAATTCATTAAAAAATTTTGCTCATTCTGCAAAACACTCGCAAGCCGAGTTACTCGTAATCCAAGGTTTTACTGTATTTACAAATGTTTAATTTTACTACCTCAACCTACTACAACAACTCTAATTAATTCGATTCTTTCTTTTTTTTATTAGTTGGCTTATGACTATAAGTTTGATATTGAAGATGATCAACACAAAATATCTTGCATGTGCGGAGCTCCAAACTGTCGTAAGTGGATGAACTAAAAGAATGAAAACTATGTACGAAGGACTGAAGTGGAATTTTTTGTTTTGTTTGTAATTAGTATAAAAATAATAATGGTTACTGTTGCAGTGTTGTAGATAATTTTTACCATTAATAATAGTGTACATAACGATTTAATACTTCTTAAGTATAAAGATAGAACGTAAGTTTCACATGGACTGGTTGCAGTGCCATTTTTAGCCTACACTACAGTATAAAACATTCCAATAATTTTATAAGTTTATTACACTTTTTCTAACTACCTGCAGTAAGTAGCAAAATGCCTCGTAAAATACATTTCGATTATTTCGTGTCTTATTATATATTAAATAACTGTGGCTTAGGTTAGGGACCAAAAGTTAAAAAAAAAATGTTACACATTGTTTCCCCAACCTTAAAATGAATAACTCGTTCCCATCTTCACAATCACTACAAGTTCTTATTGCAATTAATTTTATTTTTTTCTTTTTTTTAAGTGTCTTAGAAGTAAGAACTTGTAGTTTATAGTTTTATTAACTGATTTTTGTTGTAAAAATACATTTGAGCATAAAAGTGAGTTTTGTAGTCTCATTGTGAGACAACTTTTAGTATTTTAATTTATTTCCATAAATAGATTTTTTTTTAATTAAAGAAAAGGTAACTAACTTTTTTAATAAATCAAATTTTGTTTATTTAGATATCGACATTTTAGTTTTTCATAAAGTAGTAGTTACTTATCATCATAAAAATACAAATATGATAAAATTGACACCAATGTTAGTTCGAGCTAACATAGCCTTTGTGAAGCCTTGTTGTTGCAGTCATTTTTATTCATTCATGTAATTATATATATTTGGTGTGCAATATCAAAATGCAGCATGTACATAGACGCTGCTAGAATGCCGTGTACATAGTATAATAGACATATAGTAGTTTGTACTTTAAAAGAAGAAATGCAATGTTAATAAAAATAGATAATTTTATAAATGGTGTATGTTTTAATTAACGTTTTAGTTATATTGGACACAGTCCACTATGATAATATTGTTACACTTTACATATGTAATATTTTTTCTTTTTTCTAATTTTATGTATTGTTAATTTCATTTTAGTGCCATTCGAATATTTAGTGAACATTGGTTGTAATTTTGGTTTTTGCAATCCTCATAAACAGTATTGACAATAAATTATGTAATATTTAATGATCATTTTCTAAGCAAAAGTGGTGTATATATTAAAAAATAAATAAGCAAAAAATATATAACAAGAAGTCTGCACCATATAATTTGTATATATATTTATTTCTTTTTTTTTATGTAATTATGTTTGCAATTTTGATTAAGTTTCATTTTCTTCATTGCACTTTTGTTTAGAAAAATGGATGTTATTAATAGTCAAAATAATGAATCTATTTAGTTCATGCATCGCTAAATAAATACAATATTTTGATCATTTTAAACTAGTAAATATAAATACAGTACACATGTTAAAGAAATATATAAATGACAATCACATTAGTTATAAAAGAAGCACTATTATTACCTGATAATGTATACATTACTGTTTATGTACAAAAAAAGGTTGTATATGCAGTACACTGTACATAATAAAATATCTGCATTATATTTTATTTCACTGTAAAAAAAACAAAAATAGAAGAATGTAAAATTTTAACTTTTTCGAATTCATTAATTTTAATTAGTTAAGTTAGATCCTTGTGTACCAAACATTTAAAATATATCATCAATTTTCAGGAGATCCACATCCTTGTAGTAGATATCTGAATAATGCATTTGAAAAAGACAAGTTTTATATTTTAACACAGACAGATTTTCTCAAAAGTAAAGGATCATGGATTTATAAGGGCATAAACATATAAAGTCTATTTACATATCGTAACTGCTAGCAGTCAAATCTTGAGATATTCATTAAAGGTAGGTCCGTAAGTCAACCAGGTTGACCAAAGAAGCAGTTGATGTTTGGTTTATTTATGATTAATATCTGTGAAAACTGCTAGATTTATGGGACCGACCAGCGTGTAAAGATGACATTAACAGGACATCAAATAAAATGTAGCTTTAATTTCTGAAAGCAGTTTCCTGTTGAATAAAGAGTGAATTTAACGGCAACCAACTTGCAATTTGAGTACACTGTCCAAATAATTTTATCATAACCTTATACAGTATCTGGGCCATATTATTAGGGACATCCAATAATTTTGATGTTAAAAGTTATATATTGTTAATACCAGGAATAAAAGATTTTTGGAAATGTTTGACATATGTTTATTAACACCTGTTGCATTAATAAATAATTTAATAAAATAATTGTAAATAATAAACCGGTATCAATAGTGAATTTGCTGAACATGCCAATAACTGAAGGAGGTAATGTCTTAGAGGGTACTGAACAAAATAATGAAGAAGATATTTTACTATTTCTATAGAAAATAATTGTAGAAACGTTTCCAAGAAACTCTCTTCTACAAAAATAGTAAAATATTTTCTTTATTATTTTGTCCAATATCCTCTAAGCCATTACTTCCTTCAGTTATTGGCGTGTCCAACTAATTCGCCGTTTATACCAGTTTATTATTTATAATTATTTTATTGAATTGTTTGTTAATACAAAAGTGCTAATAAACATACGTGAAACGTTTCCCAAATTCTTTTATTCCTGGTTTTAACAATACATAACTTTTAACATCAAAATTATTGGATGTCCCTAATAATATGGCCAGATACTATAGTTGTCATTTTTAACCACAGCAACTAACATTGGAGAGTAGTTATTCTGGTAAAATGTTCTAACCATTCTTTTTCAGGAACTGTGGTCCAGAAAGTTTACAAACTGTAAACTGGTGCTTCAGTTGCGTTTGGTTAGCTTAAAACCATACCTTAAGTGTACCAAATAAAAGTAAAATTGGTCTTCAGAATGTTCAACGAACTAGTGATGTTTAGCTTTAAATCAAAATATTTTTCCAAGCCCCACGTTACAGAAAGTGTAGCAACTTTCAACTTAAATAATTCTAAAACTATTATACTACATATAAAGTGTCAGAGTGCCATTTATTTTCGGACCTTGAGACAGTTAATGGGTCAAAATTGTAATGTTGGGACAATTTAAAATAAACTGAAAAAACTAATTCCTAAATGTATGAAAAAAAATATGTAAATTAATAATTGCTCAATAACATTAACTAAAGTATGTATAGCAAAAAGCAACTCCATCAAATATGAAACATATGAGGAAAATATGAAACAAAGTCGGTTATTTACGATTTTCGCGTGAACTGAAAGGCAAAAATGTATGCATGTATTTTTATGATAGTTTATGTCTTGGGGATGAACTTCCAACAATTCGTCAAAAAATCGTCCTGTGCAGGGGTCTTCTAGGGGTGGTTTTATGATAAAACCATCAATTTCTGATTTTTTGTAGTAATATTCTACGTATTATAAGCATTCTGATGGTACAACGGTAATTAAATGCGAGTATTAGAAATAAACAATGTTTAAGAAGATTTAAATAATTTAACATAGCAGTATACAGGTGAGAAATATTTCAAGTGCGATTATCTTAAAAGCGACTATTTCTGTAAATTGTAAAGTTTTGTTTGCACTCGATTTTCAATCAAAATCACTTTCTATAAACCTTTATTGCTCAATAATTGAGCTCTATGATGGTTTTTCACCGCAGCGCTCCACAAACTATCCAGACACGCATCAAATAATGTTTCCTGTTATTTCTTACTATTGATATTTTTTACCCTTTGTTATTAAATATATTATTTAACATTTACTGCTATAAATTGGAAAATCCTTTGTGTGTACATAGTATGTATAAGCAGTTACAAAAGTTGGTAACTTATTAGTTGGCCCATTTAAATTTGTTATGGAAGGATAATAATTTATTAATTATATCTTTCCAGAACTTTAAATGGACCGTTGCGTTTTAGACGTATGCCTGTGTTTATTATTATAGTTTTATGAAAACCCTGACAGATGTGAAATTATTAGTTTGAAATTTTAGTTTGATTTTGTCATTCAGTAGTTGAAACTGTGGTAGACTGAAGGGTGCTTTCTTTAAATAAAAGTGTGTCTGTTTTGAGAGATTAATAAGACTGTTTTTGCATCACATTGTTTACTTACCTTGAACTCTTATAATTATTGTAAGTACTATTTTTCACCATTTTATAATGTATTCAATTCTTACTCAAAACAACAGTTTTATCATAATTTGGTAGTATTCATTTATTTTGTTTCGTTCAAATATTATATTTTAGCGTTTACTGTCTCCAGCCTTACTTTGTGGAACTCCATAATCATGAAATATAATATAAATACAAAGATTAGTTAAAGTTTCACAAGTTTTATTAATATCTTAACCTGACAATATTGTTTCAACACTTTATGTCATTATCAAAGGTAGATAAGATTGATAAACAAACACGGTGCTAAGGATAAATACATACAGAAAATAGGTAACTAGATACAATACATACAAAAACTAAATATCTAACACTTCTAATAAAGGAGAATTACTAAGCTCAGTTTGTTCATTCATTAAAGGTACTGTGCGTTTATGTCTGTATATTTCAAAAGCTTCTAAAATGTCTAATTTGTGTTTGTTGTTGCAAAAATGTAAGAATGTAATCTTGTTTTGAGGTGTCATAGGGTGGTTCTGTTCCAAAATGTGTTTGGCATAATTCGATTTTTCTGGATGTTTTAAGTCTATAAGAGCGTACGTGTTCTTTGTATCTTATGTCGAGATTTCTAAGTGTTTGGCCAATATAAACCGAGTTACAAAAAGAAAATTAAAATGGTAAATGCCAGATTTCACAATATCTTGTGTTTTGTCTTTAGCATTGAATAAAAATGAAAAGGTGTTGGTGTTAGTTTTATAAGTTATTTTATAACTGGTGGTTTTTCTTATTATAGTTGCAATTTGTTCTGATATCTTGCCAAAGTATGGTATTGATATGTAGTTTGTGTCTTGTATTTTAGTGTCAATTGGAAATATTCTTTTGATAGCTAACCTATAATCTTTTTGTTGAATTAAAGTGTCAATCATGTTATGGTTATAATGGTTTGCATGTGCTAATTGTTTGATGATTGAAATTTCTTTATCAAAATGTGATCGTTTCATTGGAGTAGTTAAAGCTCGGTGTACTAAAGATCTATAAGCCGCTAGTTTATGCATTTTATGATGACATGAATCGTTAGGTATAGTGACGTCTGTGCTTGTGGGTTTTCTGTATATGGAAAAATCAAATTCATTGTTTGTATTAATTGTAATAGTTAAATCCAAAAAATTAATAGCTCTATTTTGTTCTGTTTCTAGTGTAAACGTGATGTTTGTGTGAAGACTGTTAATAAGAATTAAAAACTCATTGATAACCACAAAAGAACTGTCAAAACAAGCTAAAATGTCATCAACGTAACGAGACCAAAAAACTATGTGTTTAGAAAGATCTAATTTAAATATTCGATCTTCCAAATTATCCATAAATATGTTGGCTAATAGAGGACTCAGAGAATTACCCATAGGTAAACCATCTTTCTTTAAATAAATTATATTATTAAAAGTGAAATAATTTTGACTGATACAAAGGTCAAATAATTGAATTAACTCCAATCTTTTTACTAATTCTACATTACTATTAACTAGGAAATTATCTAACAAAGGAATACAGTCTTGTGGTGGAATCTTTGAAAACATAACACAAATACAAGACACAAACTACATATTAATACCATACTTTCGCAAGATATCAGAACAAATTGCAACTATAATAAGAAAAACCACCAGTTACAAAATAACTTATAAAACTAACACTAACACCTTTTCATTTTTATTCAATGCTAAAGACAAAACACAAGATATCATGAAATCTGGCATTTACCATTTGAATTTCTTTTTGTAACTCAGTTTATATTGGACAAACACTTAGAAATTTCGACATAAGATACAAAGAACACGTACGCTCTTATAGACTTAAACATCCAGAAAAATCGAATTATGCCAAACACATTTTGGAACAGAACCACCCAATGACACCTCAAAACAAGATTAAATTCTTACATTTTTGCAACAACAAACACAAATTAAGACATTTTAGAAGCTTTTGAAATATACCGACATAAACGCTCAGTACCTTTAATGAATGAACAAACTGAGCTTAGTAATTCTCCTTTATTAGAAGTGTTAGATATTTAGTTTTTGTATGTATTGAATCTAGTTACCTATTTTCTGTATGTATTTATCCTTAGTAACGTGTTTGTTTATCAATTTTATCTACCTTTGATAATGACATAAAGTGTCGAAACAATATTGTCAGGTTAAGATATTAATAAAACTTGTGAAACTTTAACTAATCTTTGTATTTATATTATATTTCATGAGTATATTTTAGAATTGGAAATCATGGAAGTAACAAGTAGCTCGGAAAGCGAATTAGAATCAAAGATAAAAATGATTTAATATCACAAGAAAAACAGAAAATCTACATAATTTGTCAACAAGCGGGCAATTTAGTTTCAACTGCTCTAAAATCATTCTTAACATTTAAAAATAGTCTTCAATTAACGCTAAATGTAGATCCTGGTCATAATGAATTTTTAAATAAAGTTCTAGGCATTATTAATTCCTCTCAAAGTCATGAGTTAGACTCGCATCAAAGGTGTTACTCTAGTTTTACAAGTAAAAAAATATTAAACCTTTTCAAGCTAAATATAAAGCAAAGAATTTGTTTAAATCTTGTGAAAGTCCTAGAGACGAAATTTTATTAAGGCGCGAAAAATTCGATGTTTCTAAATGTTTGTTTTGCCAAAAACGATTGAATAAACAAAAATTATGTCAAGTTTGACTGTTAATATAGAAAATAAAATTAAGACAATTTCGACAAATAATACAACAGTACTGAAACGTATAGGTGATAGCGACTTAATTGCGAATAAAATTAAATGTCACAGTTCCTCTTTTTTAAAAGAATGGAAAATAATGAGCAAAAAAATAAACGAAGAGTACTTCCACTACCAAATCGCACCCTCAAAGTTTGTCAAATAATTTAAGTAGATTAATAAAAGAATTAGACACGGGGTTGACAAAAGGAAAAGTATATTCTAGTAATGTTGTGTACAAACGTTACTTAAAAGTTAGCCAAAAGGAAGATGATAGTTTTTGTCATCCATATCTATTTAAAAGACTAAAATTACATTATGGTGCAGAAATTGATTTTGTAAAGCCAAAAAATCCGAATGAGCTTATGCTCGCTCATCTTTCCTCAGATGCCAAAGAGTGAAACTTTTCGACAGATAATTGAGATCGAACAGAAAGATGATCTGCAATCTTACGATTTCCTGCAAATTGGTCATTCTGAAATATCTGAGAATGGTCAATCTCTGCAACAGCATTAAAAATGATATGTCACAAGTAAAGGGATTAGACAACTACAAAAATTTAAGTGACAATAGTTTTAGAGAGTACATTCCAGATAAACTGTTTTTATTAATACAGTTGCTAGTGGAAGATTAAGACGATGAAAGGAAAAATTATGTTGTTCTGAATATTTGTCAAGACATAATTTACTGTCATTCCAATTTTAAAAAGCATACTCCAAAACACGCCGCTTTGGGTTTAATGGTTCATCAAGAAAAATCATCGAAACCCTTCATTCTGTGGGCATTTTCTACCTTATAGGGATATGAGAATTAGAAACTCCGTTGCACAATCTGGAATTTTACGAAAATGAATACTATATTATGGGACAAGTGGTTGAAATGAATTTTCAACGTTGAGAGTGGTTTTTTAAAAAAGTAACTGGAGACGTTGAAATTTTATCAGCCACGCGTTGCATATACTATTTTTTCTCCGAATTTTTAGTAAATTAATGCACTTTAGAAAAAATTATGACATTTAAGTGACAAAACATGACATTAAAGTGACATTTCTCTTGTCAGGAATTGAATGTCGAACAGTTTGATATTCGAAATTGCGGTAGTCTGAAAATTTCAACCTCTAGTGGTTGAAATGCGATTTCAACCATCATTATCAATTGCAAAATGAGTGATTTCAATGTTATGAGTAGAAAAAAGACATTATTCCATGACAATTAGTAAGAGGAAGATTAATTCAATTTGCTGGAAACAACATTGACCTTTTAGAGGAAACTCTTCGTAAAGGTTTATTTATTTATTTATTCACGGATATCCAATACAATATAATTAACTTAAATTTGTAAGAGACATACTTAAAATTAAAAAAAAAAAAAATTATTACTAATACAAATTCTTACAATTATCTTAATACAACATTTTTTTAAGTTGCATTTTAAAAGAATATAAACTGGAATCGAAGAGATTAATGTTAGATTGATGGATATTGACAGTTCTCATTAATCGAGTTATAGGATCATTCATCCCATAATTAGTAGAATGAAATTGGATTTTAAAAGTCGCAGAATTACGAGTTCTTCTTACATTAACATTGAAAAGAATTAATTCTAACAGCTCGGGAAATAACAATGCCATTTATCAGTTTATGTAGAAAACGCAAGTCAATTTCAATTCTGCGATATTCAAGGGATCCAATATTCAAGGTAGTTAATATATCCACATATTCATAGTTTTCTCTATTTAAGCCTAGTTTGTACGCAGCGAACCGTAGGAACTTTGATTGAACTCTTTCAATTAATTCAATATCAATATTATATTGAGGATTCCATATTATGCTGTTATATTCTAGTATACTCCGAACAAGAGAACATTAAAGCAATTTGCAAGTATTTACCGAGAAAATTTGTGTAGTTCTAATTACAAAACCTAATATTTCAAGGCTCTTTGATACAGTATTAATAATATCCGGTTTAAAAGTCATTTTACTATCAAATATAACACCAAGGTCTTTTATGATATCTACTGATTTTAGATCTTTGTTTTTAATTTTGTAAGAGGCAGCTATTGGTGTACAAATCCTGAAAAATCTAATTTGATAGCACTTGTTGATGTTCAATTTTAGAAGATTATCATCACACCACTTGGATAAACTATCTAAATCATTTTGCAACAGTTTAACATCCTCTATTGAACTGATAGCTTTAAACAATTTCAAATCATCTGCATACATGAGAATATTACTATTATTTATAATTTGTGTTATGTCATCAACAAATAAATTAAATAGCAGAGGTCCTATATGTGACCCCTGGGGTACTCCAGATGTTTCATTTGATTTAGAAGTTGATCCACTGTATTGCAAATATTGGATTCGGTCAGTTAAGTAGCTATGAATCCAGTTAAAAACAGAACCACTTATTCCAAATGATTGCAATTTAGCAATGAGAAGGTTGTGGTAAACTTGGTCAAATGCCTTAATGAAATCAGTGTAAACTGAATCCACCTGAAGCTTACACTCTAATGCTTCTAAAATGAAATTTTGTAAGTAAATTAGAAGTTGTTGATATCCCTGCTAAAAAGCCATGTTGTTCATTATTAATAATAGATTTTGTATCCCACATAAGTTTATTAGATACCAGACAATCGAATAATTTTGGTATTTCAGACTGTTTGCAAATGGCTCTATAATTTTTAACATTATCTCTGTTGCCAGCCTTATAAATAGGTACAACAAGACTTTCCAAAAACATGGAAATGTTCCTGAATTTAAGGATAGATTATATAGAATATATAAAGGTTTTGCCATAGTGAATAAACAATCTTTTAGGTGAGAATTTAGGCTAGGGAAGCAACCACGATTTTAATTTTAATATACCTAGGTACAATAAAAAACAGTGTTATAATTATTAAGCTAAAAGTTTCTTTTGCTCTATAGTGATTAAACCGATTGATAATCTTTTAGCATATCTCGTTCTTTTGAATACTGATGAAAAACCTCCATCTAGTAAGATATTTTTAGCATGATTGGTAATCCCCTTACCCCTTTGAATCGTAGAAATTCTGTGATTGACATGATTGAATCATAAAAAGTGCTGTGACGAAACTTGTAACTATTGCCAACATTCTTTTGTGACAAAGCATTTTCAAATTTTTATGATTGTTTAGTTTTAATCACAATGTGCAAAAGAATACGTCCTTTATACTTATGGAATTTGTTCACTATTATTCTTTATTTAATAAAAAGTACTACTATTTATTTATAATGCAACTCGATTTTCCGGTCTTTTTTAGCAAAATACCTGGTGCAGGTTTTAATCTTTGTTGTTAAATTTGAAAGTTCTGGTTTTTGATCTGCCTTTCTTAATAATTTGTAATTTCTCTCCTAAACTGTATGCAGAAAATTCTTTATTAATAATTTACAAACTAGAACAAAAAAATCGTCCTGATTCGAATGTATCAGGAGTACTCGAACCTTCCACCGAAGCAGCTGAATTTGCAGACATGATGATAAAGCAAGTTTAAATGTTGCATACAGAACAAACTAAATAGAATTATTTGCCTTTAAAAAATCCCAACTTATATAAATTGAAATAATAAAATGTTCCAAAATACAGTCTCATTCGCAGATTTACATTGCTTAAGTAACATTTAACAAACACGCAAAATCGAACAAATAACAAAATTATAATAAACATCTGATCACGGAGCACGCCAATAAAAATAACTCGACCTTATACGATGTTAACTGTAACCCACAACACACCCGCGACCCAAGCGCTACCGAAAGCAAGAAGAGCAGTAAGCAACGAAATCAGTGCTTATATGCAGTGTATGTAACACATTTGAATCGGTATTACCTTTCCGTGCAAGTTTAATGAGCCTAATTTAAAATAGTACTCTAAATAATTATATTTTTTGCTGTACGGAATTGATATTGAGCTTTAAGTTGATTAAATATTACAAACTTAAGTAAACGATAACCATAATTTTATAAAAATATTTTTGTTAGCATTGGTTTTTAAATTTAATAAATTCTTAAGGGAAGCATTGCTTCCCTTGCTTCCATGGACCGCACGCCACTGGATAACTTGTATGATGTACTCATTAATTTACCAATAATTTCTTTAATATCTATTGAGTAGTTAATATCTATTTAATATCTATAGTAGACACTAATATCAACACTATTTTGTTTATGATTAAAATTAGGCAGTTGATTAATTTGTTCACTACTGTACACTGTGGAAAAATATTCAGCAAATAAATTAATTATATCAATATTACTGTTAGCGGAAGAATTTTCGTAATGCATGACCGAGGGTAAACTATAGGATTTATTTTTATCACTAATATATTTCCAGAAATACTTAGAATTGCTATATAAATTATTTTCAATTTTATTAATATAATTATTAAAACATGTATTTCCAAGTTGTGAGCATTCTGATCTTAATGCTGCAAAGAGATAGTAATGATTAACTTATGAGCTTTTTTCTTTTTAACTATTAATTTTTTTTTGTTAGCAACTAAACCAACTTGGAAAATTTGAGGTTTTATATTTTTTAATAGGTATAAACATTGTAATTCCTGCATAAAGGATATCATAAAATTCTTCTACTGCCTTATTAACATCATCATGATGAAGTGTAGTTTCCCAATTCATTCCTGCTAAGAAATCATTCAAACCAATATAATTACCATTTCTGAAGTCATAAAAATATTCTTCGTAATGAATAAATAATAATAAGAATACAATAAGAATTATATTTCAATTTCAATTCGAATGTGACTGCTGAATGATGTGTACTGTTCTGGAAAATTTTGTCGATCGGATAGGTAACAGTGATATTGCTAAAATTTGAAAAGATAAGATCAAGATACACATTTCTGCTGTTTGGTATAGTATTAACTTGAAATAAATTGTAAAAGCTAAAATTGTTTAATAATGCAAATGCTGGGTAATTCTCAGGACAGTTTACATTCAAGCCAAAATTATCATTATACCATGATGTTCTGGTAAATTGTAATCACTGCAGATAACTAAATTACAACCAGTATAATTCTCATAAATGTAATCTATTATATTGACATGTTCTGAATTAAGTTTCAATAACAGATGAGGGCGGAAAATATACTCCTCTAATAATTAAATGCTGGTTACTAATATTTACATAAACAAATAGCTGTTCAATAGTATTGGGAGGAAGTTTCACTAATCTTGCTGATATTTCATGCCTCACCACTATTAATACTCCTCCACCAAGTTTCTTTCCTGTTAATTCGTAATCCCTATCCTGCCTAAATATGTTATAGCCTACTAAACTTAATTCTTCATTACTAAATTCTGAATTTAGCCATGTTCAACTTAATAACTAAAAATAATAAAATAATAATAAAAACTTTTTGAAACCTTTCCCATTAATTCTTCCGCGGCATGTATCGGAAAATTTCCAAAGATAATAATCTTTGTCACTTAGTGTAATTTACATTACACGAAAAGCTAAATTTCAAGTTCAGATTTATTGTTTAAATTAATTAAACAAATATTATCAATCTGCTTTATACAGTTAGAAGCACTCATCTTTGAGCATTAATTTAAAAAAGAACTACAACGATATCGCAATTAGTTCCCAAGATATTGCGATATAAATATTAAAAAGTGTGGATTTTAAAAATTTGTCGATTTTTACCTAAAATCACCCCTACAGCACCCCTGCACAGGACGATTTTTTGACGAATTGTTGGAACTTCTTCCCCAAGACATGGGCTATCATATAAAAACATCCATACATTTTTACTAGTGATGGGAACTTGGGTGTCGAGTGTCGTGATACTGTTCGTGGTCGTGACACTTGAAGTGTCGCGACACTTCGTGTCGAACAGTATCGCTCTTATTAGAGTGTAATTCGAAGTTGCTTGATCATTCTTACAAAGAAATTAAAGGCAGATTTGTTGAACTGGCCAACAATCATTGAATAAGACGTACATATAAAACTATTTTGTTGTAGATTTTTTAGTTAAAATTATAAATTCATGAATTATTTGCAAAACATTAATTTAAAAGCCGAAACCTGAAAAGTTGACGCAACGCCTCCGTGGTTTGATGGCAAACCGTGGCTTGCTAAACTGCACGGGCTGGTGGAATGGAAGATCGAACCCCGTTACAAGCATAACTTTTTTTTAAATTTTATTTGTTATTACAATAAGACATTGTCTTATTAATTGGGTATCTTTATTTTTTATTTGTAATGTATTATTTCTTGTACGTTTTTCGAATAAAAGAATAATAACAAATTATTTAAATTGTTTTGCAACTATTAATCTCACCGACTTTTATTCGAGAACGAACTATTTGGCATATTTCAGATTTCCCATAAGGTGCAGTGGGGTAAATGTGATAATGAGGCAATTGTGTTAGTCCTTTCCCAAAACTTGCAACAATTCAATCAAGTAGCGCCACCTATGTCAATTGGTGTGCAATATACCCGTCTACACCCCCACCACTTTAATTCGTGTATGCAGAATTTGTCCCACCATTCGTTGCAGATCTTTGCCGATGCACGTTGTTTACTTAAGTGACGAGTGGAAGGTTTTTTGCATCCAATGATATAAAATCATTATCTCAACTGGTAAGTAAGGATTATTTAGTAGGGATAGGTTAAAAACTGTAAAGTATTAGGTGATATGTTCAGTTTATCAGAATTTAAATATTTTCTCGGTTTTTGAGATTGTGTCACATTTGCCCCTGAAAATATTACAATGGGGCAAATGTGTTACACAATGGCCGGGAAATTGTGTTACACTATATCACTTTTGCCCCTTTATCTTTCCAGCATTGCCATGGTCCGCAATTATAAAAGAAAAACCTCTGATGACAATAAATACTCAAAGGCTGATTTGGAACTGGCTCTTAATGAAGCAAGAAGAACAACAATTTACAGAGCTTCCAAAATGTATCGCATACCTTACGTTACATTGTATTGCCGATTAAAAGGTAAACGTGGCTCAAAAAAAGAAGACCGGGGTCGCCCAACTACAATTTCATTAGAAGACGAAGCTAGGTTAGCAAATTGTTTAAGAATTGCCGAAAAATGGGGATATGGATTTTCCCGAAAAGAAGTTATTGAAGTGGTAGCCAGATTCATTAAAGATAACAACATAAAAACTAATTTCAAAGATGGTATCCCAGGGGAAGATTGGTTTTTGAAGTTTAAAAAGCGGCACAATCTTAGCCTTAAAACTCCTCAAAATGTGGAATACGCACGGAAAAAGGCGTTGGATCCGTTCATTATTTATCATTATTTTGATTTGCTAAAAGCAACTATGGATGAACTTGGATTGCATGATAAACCACACAGAATTTGGAACTTAGATGAGAGTAGTCTTAGTATTGATCCCAGGAATGTGAAGGTTGTAGGTGCAGTTAATAAAGCTTCATCACGAACAATCAGCTCACCTGGTAAAGAAAATACCACTATACTGCTAATGGGTAATGCAGCAGGGGAGAAAGCTCCACCACTAATTATCTACAAAGGGAAGAACGTATGGGATCAATGGCTTGCCCCTTCAGAACACGAATTTGAGAGAACTGTTTATGTAGCTAGTAAGAACGGTTGGATGGAAGGAGAAATATTTAAAAATTACTTCCTTAAAACTATTATTCCTACCGTTGGATTGGAGAGACCCGTACTTGTGATATATGATGGCCACTCAACACACGTAAATGTGGAGACATTGGAAGCTGCAGTAAGAGAACAAATCACAATTTTGAAATTGCCTCCCCACAGCAGCCACTTGCTACAACCCTTAGACCTCACAGTATTTAAATCATTCAAGTGCAAATGGGATCAGAAGCTTGTCGCCTGGCAAAGACAGCACATAGGACAAAAGCTACCTAAGAAAGTTTTTTCACAGTTCTTGTGCGAGACATGGAAAATCATTTCTCCTGAAGTCATCTCAAACGGTTTCAAAAAGGGAGGAATATTTCCCTTTAATCGAAATGTTATTCCAGAAGAAAGTTTTCCACCAGAACTAATTAAAAAGTGGAAAGAAACTGTGGGATTCCCACACAAGTTCAAGAGCAGGAAGAAATGGGTGATGAACCATTGCCAGGAACCTCAAACCATCTTCAACCTGCCAGCAATGTATCATTTGAAACACTTCTATTATCTGCAGTTAAGCAAACACCAAAACCACAACCACAAAAAAAAACTAGAGTTTGTGTCGGATCAGAAATTTTAACTTCAACACAAGCTATAGACATATTAAAAGAAAAACTGAAACCAGTTAAGAAAAGCGCCAAAAGAAAATCTAGATTATCTTCTAGCAGTAGCAGCAGAAGTGATGAGGCCAATACATCTCCCGTCTTTCAAGAATCAGATAATTCTGAGGAGTTCCTAAACGAATTATTGGATGCAAACGTGGATGAGAATAACAAGGATGTGTCAGAGGTCAATACTAATGTCACTTCTGGATGTTGGGTGCTTGTAAAATACACTACAAAAAGGCTAATTAAACATTTTGTTGGTAACGTGATAGAACAAAACGATGAAGGGTGGGTCGTTAAATTTGCCAGACCATACAAAAATAAATTTGTATGGCCAAAAATTGAAGACACTGACACAATAGACGAAAAGGATATTATCACAGTGTTGCCTGAACCAACCACTGATCGAAGGGGATCATTTCAGTTTTCAGTTCGTTTTGGGGGTTATAATTTATAGCTCACCACTATCTGTTTAAGGTCCAAGTGTACCCAAAAACGTGTGTTATTTGTTTCATAAATAATACAATAATGTGATAACTTTGGTTTTAAGTTAATAGTCTAGGAATGTTAAAAACTTGCTTACCTAACTTGTTTTGGAAAAAAAAATTTTTTATTTAAATTATTTCACATGTTATACGTGAAAAATTAATTTTAGAAAAACTGTACATTCAAAATTAACCAAAATACTACCACTTATATTTCATAGTATTTGAACTATTTTCCCACAATTTTAAGAAAATCGTATGTCTAGCGACTAAATTATTGCCAAAAAACCTACTTTTTGCCAAAAAAAACTGCTTTTTTTGGCAAAAAGGAGGTAATAGCTTAGTCCCTAGACATACGATTTTCTTAAAATTTCGGTAAAATAGTTCAAATAATATGAAACTTAAGTGGTATTATTTTGATTAATTTTGAATGTCCAGTTTCTCCAAAATCAATTTTTCACGTATAACATGTGAAATAATTTAATTAAAAAATTTTTTTTTCCAAAACAAGTTAGGTAAGCAAGTTTTTAACATTCCTAGACTATTAACTTAAAACCAAAGTTATCACATTATTATATTATTTATTAAACAAACAACACACGTTTTTTGGGTACACTTGGACCTTAACAGTTTTTCTAGTTGTTTCAGAAATCTTTGCCTTTATGTATAATTTAAGAATCGTTGTTTATTTTGTTTTGTGTTCAGAAATTTAAAAAGTTTGTAACTTTCTTACATTTCCAGCTATTTTCGTAAATAAAAAAACAAAATGCACAGTTTTGCTTAAATTTTATGCCTTTGCCCCGTTATTTTATGCAGCAATTTCGTATAACAACATATACTCCATTATCACATTTGCCCCAAATCATGGGGCAAATGTGATATATCGACCACGTTTTAAAAAAAAATCCTTTAAAAAAACAAAAAAACTGCTAATTGGTTTCACGGTACAATATCGATTCACAACCCTGTAACGAAGCTATACAATTTTTTTTTTAATTTTTGTTAATAAGTTTATGATTTTAGAGCGCTACAAACTTCACCTATTCAAAAACTATATCGCATTTACCCCACTGCACCTTACTAATTTTCTATAGCAAATGTTAGAACGAATGCGGTGTATAAATAATTTAATGTCTTTTAATGTACTTAATGCATAAATATATAACCATAACAGAATTTACTCATAAACCTAATTGTTTTTTAATCCCTAGTTTATGATTTACGTATTAGCTATGAATCTTGACTGCTCGTTTCAATTATATTATATGAACTAGCGCATGCATGATGTGTAAATGCGAAGTATCGTTAAAGAGTCGTGAAGGAGTCGACACTTCACACGGCTAATGGTTTCGACTCGCAAGTGTCGTGATACGCGGGTGGTATCGCGAACCCAACACTAATTTTTACCTTTCAGTTCATACGGGAATCACGATAGCTGGTCGATTTGCTTCTACTAAAAGGTGCGTTTGGAATTTTGAACTGGTTTATTATCATTTTCTGATGTTATAATACACATTGCTTCAAAATTCCAAAGACACCTTTGATGGAGTTACTTTTTGCTCATATGTTAGATATAAAAAAAATCTATTCTCCATACATAACCCTATTTGGGAATGAAAATATAAAAGGATATTCTACTTATAGGGACCATGAATACTATAGTAGGGCCTTTACCATTGCTACATTTGGTTTTTTGACTCTATATGCTCTGAAGGTACTGCTAAAGTTACACTTGTTAACAATTTTTTTTTAGCCCATTTATTACCAGATCAACAACCTGAGTGTTATACATGGTAAGTTGAAGCTATGTACAGATAACGGATTAAATAGGTCGTGGGGTAGTTTGAACTTTATGCTGGTGTGGATATTTCGGCTACCGAGATGATAATGTGCAGATGCCTTGCAGAAATTTATGTTGGTAAAGAATTTCTTCGTTCTGGCACTGATGTACTCCTGTACTGTTGAGATACTCAGTTCGTAGTGTAATTAATCATTTCTAATGAACCATGGTGCATTTACAGCGATGCGAAGCACGTTATTTTGAAGCCTTTGGAGTTTAGTGATATTAGTTTTTGGAGTGGTGCTACAGATGGGTGATGCATACAGAGCCAACAGTCTAATTAAGGATTTTTTAGTTAGAATTAAATAAAACTTGTGAGAGAATTGGGAAAATTGGGTGAAATCTCATCAAATTCTGATGAAAATTAAACTTTGGCAAAAGGTGGGTGGAAATTAAGCTAATATAGAGTGAAAATTGACAGTAAACTGAGTGAAAATTAAGTTAGAATTGAATGTAAATTGACAGAAGTTTTGAAAAATTGAGTGAGCAGTATGTGAAACTTTAGGAAAAATCCTGTGAGAATTGGTTGATAAACGTGTGAAAATTAGATCAGAATTAAGAGAGAGTTGGGTGAAAATTGATTAAATACTGTTTGAAAATTAGGTGAGAATTGGGAAAACAATTGTGTGACAATTGAGTAAACATTGGGTGAAAGTTGATTGAGAATTGTCGGGAAGTGAGTAGGATTGAGCAAAACTGGATGCAGATTAACTTAAGGGAGAATTGGAAGAAACTTTGAAAGAATTTTGGATGATAATTGGGTAAAAGAATGTGCGAAAATTAAGTGTAGAGTCAAATTTGGTGGGATTCAGTATTTCATAGAGCGTAATTTTGGTACAATTACCAAGTTTCATGAACGAATTTTGTAGCAGATAATAATCTTGTCATTGAGCTATCGGCTGTTCTTTTTGCAACACTGTCTACTTTGTCAACTGGACCCTTAAGCATAAAGCACACTCATCCGGCCAGAATCGGCCAGCATCAAATCGGAAAAATAAATGATAGTGGTACATGTTTTTATATGAGAGCGTGCACACTTGATTGGCCGGAATCGACTAGCAATTTCGCATCCTTCGGCACGCTTGGAGGCATTGCTCTAGAGAGCAACCATTGGCAAAAATCTTTCCGAGCCGTTGCGGGTCGGGTCAGCGTGCTTATCACCTCCGGAAATTTAGAAATTAGTACAATTTAAATGATAGTTATTTTACATGCAATGGGTATTATTACAAGACATATTTTTACAATACATTATTAAAGTTTGCATTTGAAACCTATACTATATTAATTCATTTAGGAACACTTCAATAACTTTAACCGCTTTAACACTAATTAATATTAATTCGTTTCTAATAACAATCATTATGCTATGATATAAAAATTAATGCTTTTATGTTAATATATTATTTATTAGACAAAAATGTATTTAAGTAATATTATTTATTATAAAATGAACCAAATGAATTTTATTATTGTATGACCCCTGTGAAAGTGCAGATCACTGTGACAGTTTTTAAGGAAACAAGTTTTGGGTAGGCTATTATCAATATTTTTAATTTAGTTAGGTAATAACAAATCTTGTTCAAAGCTTGTGTCTATGTTCTAAACAATACTAATAAACCGTTTATCATGACACCTCTCCGGAAATCTCCGTAGGAAAAAAACTCGGGACTAGTGTGCTTATGAGACCCGGCTTCGGAGTTTTTCCGTACAGATGCGGGATGCTGATCGATGCTGGCCGATTCCGGCCGGATCAGTGTGCTTTAAGCTTTACTAAGGCCATCAATTGGAAAATTCCAGATGTCTTCCATATTTTTGTTTAAAGTTGGAAGTACTTTGGTAAGTAGAAAAACAAATCTGCATTTAAATTTTGTTTTTAAATAAATCCATTTGCTTTACAATGATATATTTACAATGACTATCACATTTTGATAGTAAATACTCTTTGAAATTAAATGTTGCATTTCCTGAAGAACAAAGTATGAATCTTCTGGAAAATCTGCAAGTAGTTGTAAAATGTTCGAAAATAATAAGTTAGTACTTTTAGACATCTGCACTTAATCGACTTAATACATTTTAGGAAATCCCTTTTCTTAAACTGCTCATCTCTTTTTTAAGTCAAAATATTCTTTAGCTTGCAGAAACAAGATTTGTTCGTGCAAGAAGAACCTGTTGGGTTATATAATAGGCTCCTGCATGGTACAAAAATCCTGCAAAAATATTTTAACTACTAATATTCTTTGCTACTACCTAGCCTTGCAATAGCTCTTCCAGCTGCAAGTGATTCATCTGACAGTGAAAATTAGTTTAACATCAAATAATTATGTAGGTATTTGCCCGACTTTATAATAAAACTGTTTTAGTTTTTTAAAACTGTAGGTAGTTTCGGATATTTTATCTAGTAATCTTGGGGTTGCGGAATTATAAATAAACGTCTATATTCAGACATACGTAGAGATACAGATATACGTATTTAGAGCTTCTGGGAATGGGGTTTTGTTATTGATGAATATGTACAGAAAAGTATTAACTTATTATTTAAGAAATAAAGCAAAACGCACGCTATAATGTTCATTAAAAATAGTTTTATTATAAAGTGAGGCGAATACTTAATTATATGATGTTTCACTAATTTTCACTGTCAAATGAATCACTTGCTGCTGGAAGAGCTATTGCACAGTTAATAGTTAAAATATTTGTCTATGAGTTTTGTGCCATGCCTTGTTTCTACAATCTGCATCAAATATTGTAACGTTCTTGTTAATCGCTGTTTAATCGTCTATTAACAAGAGAAATATTATTTACATACATTAATTACAAACACTATAATTATAAACTGTTAACCAACTTAAATGCTATTTAAAAGATACTTACAAACTTAAAGTATGTTATTTAAGGATTATTTATTTTTAATACATTTATTTATTCACTGATATTTGACTACGAATTACACAAACTACATATTCAATTCACCGGTTGAACAATGAATTCCTCTTTCTTCGCGGCGGCCCCTATATCCATACGGAAGTGTCGAGAATGTACTAGAAAGAGCGGCCATCGATATATCATACATTACTTAAGCGAGCTCTCGACTAGTGTAGAAGGCGACGGAAACTTCTCGCAAATTTGCCGCCCGTGTACAGAGGTTTTCCCATTCATTACACTGCCCTCCTGTTCAAGTCTGTTCTGTCCCAGAACAGGTTTTATTCTTTGGTTCCTGTAGAAACGGTCGTGACGATATCGACAGTTTTCACCTCCACTACACGTTCCATTTCGGTAAAAATAACCGTCTACACTCTTCGTTGACCTTGACGCGAGCTGTGGGTCAAATCTATAGACCAAAATAATCACGTCCGTACTTCTAAAGATACCCTTTATTTTGTATTTCGTATATCGGATTACGCATTTGACATTTCGTTTTTCGCATTTCGCTTTTCGTATTTACTATTTCGTAATTCGTATTTCGTATACCGGGTTTCGTATATGGTATTTCACATTTAGTTTTTCGTAATTCGTTTTTCGAATTTATTATTTCGTAATTCGTATGTCGTATATGGTATTTCATATTTCGTAATTCGTATTTCGGTTTTCATATTTCGTTTTTCGTATTTAGTTTTTCATATTTCGTTTTTCGTGTTTCGCTTTTCGTATTTTGGTTTTCGTTTTTCGTGTTTCGGTTTTCGTATTTCGTTTTTCGTATTTTGTTTTTCGTATTTCGGTTTTCGTTTTTCGTAATTCGTTTTTCGGATTTCGCTTTTCGTATTTCGGTTTTCGTATTTCTTATTTCCTATTTTGTATTTCGTATATCGGATTCGTTTTCGCATTTCGGCTTTCGTATTTCGCATTTCATTTTTCGTATTTCTGTTTTCGTATTTTTTTTTATATTTCGTATTTTTTATTTCGTATTTTGTATTTCGTATATCGGATTACGCATTGCGCCATTTCGGATTTCATTTTTCGCATTTCTCTTTTCGCATTTCGGTTTTCGTATTTCTTATTCCTATTTTGTATTTTGTGTTTCGTATTTCGAATTTCTTTTTTCGCATTTCATTTTTCGTATTTCGTTTTTTGTATTTCGTATTTTTTATTTCGTATATCGGATTACGCATTGCGCCATTTCGTATTTCGCTTTCCGTATTTAGTTTTGTATTACGTTTTTCGGTTTTCGTATTTCTTATTTCCTATTGTCACGTGGGGTTTCCGGGACTGGAGGACGTAGTCAGAGTTAGAGAGGAAAGTAAGCACAAGACATAGAAAACAACTATATGCTAACAACAATAAAGAGAGTACAAAGGTTCACATACATAATGGTTATACAGCGTGAGGACGTACATGTCCTCCTAAATCTAGCATACTCATGAGGGTGGTCGGAACCACCCTGTTCTAGCCCAAAATCTACAAACTAGGCGTAGGAGTTGAACTCCTGGTGATCTACAACTAAGTGAGAGGAAACCTGCTCACAATTTCCCCATAACTTAAGCAGAGAGAGGCTTTTGGCGCAACCCCTTCATGACTAAGCAGTAGAGGGTCGGGTATTCAGCATCCCTGGATGCCAGAATCTAGACCATCTACTATTAATTAATGAAACATCACTTACCCGCTTGTTTCTTGATGAGGCTTCTTCTGAGTCTTGGCACAGACTGCCTTTTAAGCCAAACAAGCGGGTTTATATACAGTTGAACGCGGAAGATCTTAGTTTTGTAATGGGAATCAGTAGGTTGGTATTCCACGTATTAAACTCAAAGAAGTTCACGCTTCCTGGTTGC
Organism: Agrypnus murinus; assembly: GCA_929113105.1. Lineage (NCBI taxonomy): Eukaryota > Metazoa > Arthropoda > Insecta > Coleoptera > Elateridae > Agrypnus > Agrypnus murinus. The sequence continues at coordinate 35,771,916 of OV816024.1, forward strand.
AGGCTTGTGGGTAGTTTGCATTCGAGCTGACGGTACCTGGCACCAATCTGTGGGTTGAGCGGAAGTGTGCTGGTTTCTGTTGAAGGAATGTGCAACTGTTTATGAATTACGTAGGTTGCCCAGCAGAATATGCAGTTGAGATTAACATAGGAATGTCCCGTTGTGGGTGAAGCGGGAGCGCTTCTACGAAGGACCGCGCAGCTGGCTCCAAGTTGTTGGCGGTGAGACTACAGCTGCTTGACTAACGTGGGCAACTGAGTGTGGCCTTGCACGATATATTGTACGAACGGAAGAGAAGTTGAGTTTTGTACGTAATATTGAATTGTAAATATTTCCGTTTGTGACACTATTTTGTATTTCGTATATCGGATTACGCATTTCCTTTTTCTGATTTCGCTTTACGCGTTTCGGTTTTCGTATTTTGTGTTTCGTATTTCATTTTTCGTATTTCGGTTTTCGTATTTCGTTTTTTGTATTTCGTATTTTTTATTTTGTATTTTGTATTTCGTATATCGAATTACGCATTGCGACATTTCGGATTTCTTATTTCCCATTTCGATTTTCGTTTTTGGTATTTCGTTTTTCGGATTTCGCTTTTCGTTTTTAGTATTTCGTATTTCCTTTTTGGTATTTCGTATTTTTTATTTCGTATATCGGGTTTTGTTTTTCGTATTTCGTGTTTCGATTTTCGTATTTCGCTTTTCGTATTTCGCATTTCGGTTTTCGTATTTATTATTTCGTCATTCGTATTTCGTACATGGTATTTCCTATTTCGTTTTTCGTATTTCGGTTTTCTTATTTCGTTTTTTTTCGTATTTCCTATTTCGTAATTCGTTTTTCGACTTTTGTATTTTATTCTTCGTATTTCAGTTTCCATATTTAGTTTTTTGTATTTCGTTTTTCGTATTTCGTACTTCGTATTAATTATTTTGTTTTTCGTATTTTGTATACGGTATTTCATATATGGTATTTCCTATTTCGTAATTCGTCTTTCGCATTTTGTTCTTCGTATTTCAGTTTTCGTAGTTCGTATTTAGTTTTTTGTATTTCGTATTTGTATTTCGCTTTTCGTATTTTGTTTTTCGTATTTCGCATTTCGAATTTCGTATTTCATTTTTCGGATTTTGTATTCGCTTTTCGCATTCCGGTTTCCGTATTTCGTTTTTCGTATCTCGATTCTTATTCTTATTTCGTATTTGGTATTTCGGTTTTCGTAGTTCGTATTTCGTTTTTCGTATTTACTTTTTCGTATTTAATTTTTCATATTTCGTTTTTTGTATTTCGTTTTTCGTATTTGGTTTTTCGTAAATCGGATTTCGTTTGTTGTATTTCGTTTTTCGTATTTCGGATTTCCCATTTCGTTTTTCGATTTTCGTATTTCGCATTTTGTATTTCGAATTTTGCAATTTGCATTTCGTATTTGGAATTAGGTATTTCGATTTTCATATTTCATTTTTCATATTTCGTTTTTCGTATTTGTAATGATTTACTGTTTACAAGATTTGAATTGGATACATTAGACTCAAGGAGTATAAAAACAAACCTAACATTTCTATATAAATTACTGTACAATCAAATTGATAGTATATATCTTATGTCTAAGATTTGTTTTAGAGTTCCTAGAGAAGCTCGTAATTAATTCCTGTTTAATAATAAAGATTCTAGAACTAATATGCTACTTAGGAATCCTATTGAAATAACAATGAGATGTATAATTATGTATAATTATCATTTATGATAAATGTGATATTTTTAATATCAGCTTTAATGCGTATAAAAAGGTATTGAGTAAGTATGTTTGAAGTTTATTGTAATTATGTTATGTAATCTGAAGTGTTATATATATTATATTTTATGTGTAATATTATTGTCCTGTAATTGGTAATGTTTACTGATGGGCAATAAACCTATAATTACTAATAAACCTATTATTATTATTATTCCGACTCGTATTTGTTCTAAAATTGCTGGTGCTAAGTAATCTATTACGGATGATAACTCATCGTTGATACGATATTCGTTGAGCAGTGACGTTGACATTAGAGTATCTTTCCATGAACATTCGGTGTAATTCATCTCTGTATGCAGTAGTCAGTTTCTAGGTGTGTTGCTATGTAATGCGCTCGCATGATAAAGGTATTCACTTCATCATTCCATCTCGTGCGTTGGCGTCGGGTGTCTGCTTGAGTGGTCTCAGGTAGAAGCGGATTGCTCTCCTGAGATACACCTTCAGCAGTAGTGGTTGATGATGAGGGTATACGATTTGGGTTTGGATTAGGACTATTATTGTTTGCCGTTTGTGTAGTAGTCAAGATGTTGCCCCCCCCCAGATCCTGTGGGGCAGACCGCCGGAGCGGTGTAGGATTCTGAAGGTAACTGGCTTCTACCTGCCTGGGGTATTACTTCCGTGTGTTTTACCCTTGACATGATTATTATAAAGTTTGTTTTTGTTTATCTCCGTACCGAGGTATGGGTTAAAGAAGTTCTCAGGTAAGCGAGAACATACAAAAGTCGTTGGCTGTACCGTCTACCCGTCTAACAGTGAATCTTTCGGTAGCAGGTCCAGGGACCTGGCCAGACATATTATTATTATTATGACTCCAAGATGACACGCTGATGACCCGATGATGGCAGAAAAACTGTCCGTTACAACATCTGCATGAGAACATGCTAATATGGGAATATGAGATAATGAGAAATGAAAAATAAAAAAAAGAAAATGAGAAAAGAGAAAATGAGAAATAAAAAATAAAAAAATGAGAAATGAAAAAATGAGAAAATAAGAAACGAGAAAATGAGAAATTAGAAAATAAGAACAGAGAAAATTAGAAAAAAGAAATTGAAAAACGAAAAAATAAGAATATGAGAAATGAGAAAATCAAAAAATGAGAAATAAGAAAAGAAAAAATTAAAAAATAAGAAATGAGAAAAGAGAAAATGAGGAATGAAAAATGAGAAAGACACGGCTGATTAAGGCCGAATATTTTAAATATTCGTGGTCGAATATTTTCCTTAATCTTTGATTAATTTGAGCTTTGAAAAAGGATACTTCCCTAACCATAGATAAATTTAAGGTTTAGATAGTCAATTATTAGTGTTGATAGCAGAAATGAATTTTAGCGACATGTTGTGGTCTGTTCCCCACAATAAGCGGGAATTTCAAACTGGATTTTAAATTGATTTAATGTATTTTTGAAATTTATTATTGCAGACACATTCTAATACCAAACTGACAATCTATAAACGTTATAATTTATAAATTTTGTTCATAACAATAATATATAATGTCACAAACGGAATTATTTTAAATAAAATCCTTTTTGTAACATTTCAACTTGCATTCATTTAGTATCAAGAGTAGTGCGATACTCACCCACACGCCGCCACGCGCGGTACACAATCTGCATAAGCCTTGAGAATAATTTATACAGATTGAATCTCATTAGACTAAATTATACAGTCTGCATATCCTTGAGAATAATTTATACAATTTGTATCTCATTAGAATAATTTATACAGTTTGCATCTTATTATGTATTCATGTGTTCTTCGTATCCCACTTAATGTATTCAATTATCCAGTAACGTTTCCGCCTTCAGCAGTATATAAACCCGCTTGTTTTGGCTTCAAATCAGTCTGTGCCAAGACTCACCAGAAGCCTCATCAAGAACAAGCGGGTAAGTGTCTTTTGATTAATTATGGCTTAGTTGAGTGGGCGGCGCTTAATCGCCCACTCTCTGCGAAATTATGGGAAGTTGTGACCAGGCTACCCGGCTTAGTTATAATTACTAGGAGTCTAGCTCCTACGCTTAGTTAGTAGATTTAGTGCTAGAACAGGGTTGGTTCCAACCTCCCCTGTATTGTATTAGTTTAGGAGGACATATACGTCCTCACAATATGTATCAATATGTCAACATGTATGTTAACCTTTTGTACTCTCTTTATTGTCTTTAGTATATAGTTGTTTTTTACAACTTGTGTTTAATTTCTCTCTACCTCTGACTACGTCCTCCATTCACGAAAACTCCACGTGACATTGTGGTGGAGGCGCGTGCTTCTGTTCCGGGGTACCCTCTCACACCCTCTTTGCACTACTTACTATTTTTTAACCACTCCACTTGTGGTGGACGGCCGTGCTTCTTTTCCGGATAACCCTTTCGTATTTTCGCTTCATTTTCTTTTATCCTGTGAGTTTTTTTTAAAACCACTCCACTTGTGGTAAAGATCCGTGCTTCTATTCTGAGATGATACAACAATGATACAATATTCTGCTCACTGGTTTTATGATCCCTGTTTTTCCCCTGCGAATTTTTTTAACTCAGCGTTTTTTCCTCTAAGATTAACCATTCTCGTACGCTAATTTTGCAGTACCACGTTTTTTCCCTTTAATTATGTCGTCTTTTTTCGTTTTCATTTCCTTGTTAATTTCGATTCTTTCTCTTCGAATCCTTTAAAATCTAATATCTTACTAATACATATTAACGTTTCAACAACACACTATAAATTTTACCAAGTTTTTCCGTAAATTATTTTTTAACCCTAACGATATTATGATGAATTTTAGTTATGTCCTGTTTCGGCAATTTTATATTAATCTTTTAAAGACCTGTATTATTTCTTTTTTCGCAAGATTTTAAATCCAATTTTAAAACCCTTTATAAATATTTTTATCTATTCTACATTGTCCTTTTTCTTTATGTCAATATTTTTATTATTAAATTAACGTTAACTTTACGCAACGGTTAATTAGTGTTTCTCTCTTGCATTCCCTCTTGTTAATTGGCTCACTATATCTTAGCACTAGCAGCAGGTTATGCTCTCCCAACGTCCATGCATTTCGATCATAGTAGTGTTCACTTGACCTTGTCCCTACAGTCAACTAGTGTTTCTTTTACTGTTTCCCATTACGGAAAAACTAAAAATTAAATTTCTCGCATAAATTGTGCATCTACAAACTTCTTTTGATTTTATTTTAGCGATTTACGGCTTTTTCACTACCTTTGCTTTTTAACCATAATTTTTATTTATTTCTTTTTGTTTTATCAACAATTTTTATCACATTCAGTTATTCACATAATTACTTTTTACTAAGACCGACCTAATTTTATCTCAGTTCTTTTATCCTCGGTATGACCTTCGCACCTTACGTGGCATATTTACAATACCTATACTATAATACTGAATAGCACTTGCGTTTTTTTTACCCAGTATTTATATCTTTTCATCATAGATTTCCTTTTTTTATGAGTTTCATCCGTTTTTTTTTAGAAGATGGGGAAAAGAGTATACCTCGCAGTATTCTTTCTCAAATTCTTTACCTTTCGAGTTTCACTAATGGATGATTTATTAAAACTTAAATCTTTTCACTCTAATTCCTTTTGTTTTTGCTTAACTGTTACGATAATCCGTATCATCGATTTTATGATTCGCGTCCTTAACTATTTACATAAACTGTCCCATAAACACATTGGTTATCGCGCGCGTTCAAGGAATAACTGCATAATTCTCCCGGCTCAACCTTCATCGACACAATCATTCTTTTACATGTACGTTGCTAACGGAGAATTGTTATCAACACCATTCCTAAGACATTGACATTTTATCTTTGCTTGCTTACTCGGTAAAGACACTTACCCACTTTTAAGATTTTTTTCCACCGTATTAACAGCATGCAATTTTACAATTCAATCTGGCACACCGAACATTTCGAATCTGCACATACGTCCTAGTATTTTTGTTAATTACCTAATTGACTATACACCTTTTCCTGTTGACAAATTCCTTTTTTTTAATACGCGTCTAATATCCGACTAATTTTGTATTTCATTTTGAGCCTATTAAGTAACTAACACCTCATTCTTAATTAATCTTTTATTTTAGGAAGTCACTTTCAGCTTTGGTTTATACAAGGAATGTGAAAAATCACTTCTTCTATCTAATTTTTATTTTTCTTTGACATATTTTTGCTACGTCATGTTTTCGACAATTTTCTTAATTTTGTTTTTTTTTTCGCTGCATTGCTTTGCGCAATATAACCCCTTTCTATTTTTACAAGTTATTGAAGACTCTGCTTTTAGATAAACCACATCAGTCTTCCAAGGAAAATTTCTTCTTTCTACAAGGCCTCTTAAAACCGCCGACTTCGCATTTCATACATCGGTGTTATCTTTTAACTGCGATCCAAAAACGAGCAGTCCTTTTAAAGTCGTTCTTGGCTGTCATACACAAAACTAAATTGATTTACTTTTATTTTCCAGTAATACTCTTTGAAATTTTATTGAGTTTTATTCTTTATTAGGACCGTTCTTAATCAATTTTGCTCTGCAAGGAATGTATTCATTTAGAATTTATCTTTTTATTTCCAATAATCTACCCTTTGGCTCACTTAGTTCACAATCCTATTACAAGAAACTTTCAATTTTTATTAATTACATTTTTATTTCCGGCTACGCCTTTTATTCTCAAGTTTCATTCGTCTTCATGACTATCCTTATCAGTTTCCTACTAAAATGCACTCCACTACCAGCTTGCTTGAAGATCGCGTGATGGAATCATTTGATCAAACATACGACAGCTGCGCTAATCGTTGTCCTATCTTCGCTCTCCTTGAGTTCTATTTTCGTCGCAGTCTCGCTGATAGCTACTACTACGGTTTGTTCTACTGCGTTCGTATAATTATATACTCTATAGGTTGGGAATAAAACATACTTAGTAAAATATTTGAATCGTTTTAAATTTTCTTTTTATTGTTCATGATTGTCTATCTTTTTTATTTTCAATTTTTCTTCTGTAGTTTATGGAAATTGAATCTTTCCACATTATTTAATTTCGACTAGTTCCTTTCGCATTCTTCGTATTATTTGATCTTACCTTACCACGAATCAGCATAGGGTCAGCTTTTCCTTGCACTCCTCTGGAGTGTATTCATTCATAAACTTTTCATCATTTCTTTTTTTTATATACCAGGAACCCTGGTTTACAACGATGGTTGTCGTTTTGACATTTTTCTTTATACCTTTTAAGAACGTTCCCAACTGAATTTCTAGTAATTTAAAGTTAATAAAGTACTTAATGCTACTTCTCATTGAAGCTTTTTTCCTTTTTCCCCCTTTTGGCAGTATTCAATTTCATAATTAAAATTCATTATAAAGAATTTTAATTATGAATTTCTTCGAACTAAACATTGTTCGCACACACATTATTAAGTAATGCTCTGTCTTTCTACACACAAGTTTTATATATCGCCGTTTTCTTTTTCTACGTACCCTTTTTGAACTTTTATACCGCTACTTTGAATTTATATAGTTAATCTAACGGTAATTCAACGTTTTTGGTCACCTTCATAAACCCCAATTATGAAGTCCCTTTTTATTTACCAGGTTTATTCTGTTTTATTAGTTAATTAATTTTTCCAGGCCTAGGGTTTTCTTTTTTATTTTTGATTTTCGCCTGGATGGGAGATGTTATATTATTATTTTGCCAAGCATGGGTAAATTATGATGCTTGAAGGTCGATTCTTTATATTTTGGCTTTATTTATTCGCCTGAACCAGCCCTATTGGGGAATAGGCTAAAAATTGCGGGCTTGATTTTATATGTATTATTATTATTATTGTCACTACGTAGTGCGATGAATGCATTCTTTATGTTTTATGTTTTATTTTATATTTTATGTGTTGCGGGTATTGATGTATTCTACCCATGACAGGTCAGACTTCGTTGCCAGTTTTTGACCTGGTGCATTCTCTTTTTTTCCACTCTCATTTGAAGGTGTTTTTTCTATCCTCCGGGATTTGTACGTGAACGAGCGCTCAATGTAACACGTACCGGGAAAACATTTGCAAGTCAGACTGAAGAGCTAACCAAGTTGGCTGGAATCGACACATTATGGAGTATAAGTGGCTTAACTTTTATTTAAATATATGTACTATGGGTGGTATTTAGTTTTCCTCCCGTTGGCAACACACAAGGCAACCTGGTAACCTACTTTTATGTATTAAAATGTTTAATTTTGTTTTTCTTTTTACAGATTTTTCTAGCAGCAACCTAGCAGTCATACCTGTTGTGACCACGGAAATTGACTCTTATTCAGTGACAAAACTTCATCTGTCATCTGAAATTCACTTCGAATAAATCGGCACGGTACAACCCTTTAGTGTTATTTAATTTACATTTTTAACTTATTATTACAAATTGTCTACACTATTTGTTTCCGAAACTTATGGAACAAATGGAACTTTAATTTCTGTACTTTTTAGCCCCTTATTTGATATTCAGAATTTCATTTTTTCAAATTATTACCGTTGCCAATTTTCCTAATTTTTATAATTCAAAATAAATAATTTTTTTTCATACATTTGTTCTCCGTCTGTGACTATTAATAACTACACCGAGTTTTATCTATTTGTTATCGCTGTTCATTTCCAAAAAATGCCTTGGTTATAAACCCTACAAAATTTTTCTTATCATCTATAAGCTTTATACTCTAATGGGAACACTTGCGTAAAATGCTTCGCATGTTCTCGATTCATATGCAAACTGAATCACAGAAATCCACCCTTTCTTACTCTTTATATACCTTTGAATATTACCTTATTTAGATTTTTGTCAGCCCTTATTTTGACATCTTACTGTAACCAGTAAGACAATTTAATCACTGATCAAAGATCACCCCTTTCTTTTTTTTTGTCTTCACCGACATTATAGTCAATCTAATTTTGATTGTTACAATCTTTCTTAATTTATCTTTTTTTTGTCGCGATTGCAAAGTATTGAATTAATTACCTACATGTGTTTCACACTTTTTTTATGTACTTTGACTCTCTTTAGGGTCTTTTTACTCAACTTAACTAAATTTGTATGTCGTTTATTAGTTTTACCTGTTTTATTATTATGTAAACTTTTCACTTGCCACGTTCAACTATTCAACTTAACTATTAAGGTTATTAAATTATTAAATTCTATGTCTCTTAATATTTGAACAACCTTTGGTTCAATTTATATTGTAATGCTGACACTTTCTTTTGCAATCTACGGTTTATATTTTATATTATTACTTCTAAATTTGTTTTTTTTACTCTGTCATATTTTTCCTTTATGAAAGTTATTGTCAGTACTCTTTCTTTCTTGACACGTATAAGTGTGAAAATAGTGTCACGCCCTTATGGTGTTTCATGAATTTATGTTTTATTAATCTTAACACTCACACTACTATTTATTTATGTACCGATCTATTTTTATGTACGAACTTATTTTTCTTTATTTGTCACTTTTCATGTTGAACTATTAGGTTATGAATTACTTTTTTTTTACTTTCGCTTTGAATACGGATATATCTGTAGATTTAATTATTTGTATTTTTAATCATTTTTGTATTTTTGCTTTACTTTCCTTATAGACTTATATTATATACTGTTCGAAGTACGTTCATTGAATCCCTCAAATGTTCACTTTTCAAAATTTTGTTTTTGCTGTGTTACTTACTACGTCCTGTTTCTTTCTTCGTCTACACAAATGGATCTTCCATCGGCATTGGCTGATACTCAATGGTTTTCACCTGGACAACTACTACAATGGCAGTACCGACTGGTTCCAACCAACCATCACCTATGGTTACTATGGTTACACTTTGAAAATAGTCATCACCAGACCAATACTGCAATCAAATAGTTTGGTCACGAAGAATCATTCTATAGAACATACGCTATACAGATGTGCTCCTCTATATTAAACACATCCTATGTTATGACTATAGAACAATAATTTTTATGGAACCTTAACCAACAACCAGCTCATGACGCCACTATGGTAGCATCAAATTGCTTAGCATCTATGCTATGCACACTTCGGGCAATTCCAAGCCAAGCAGTTCTCATCTTCAACTTCAACATCTCATCTTCAACCCTGGAAACATCTTTCGAAACAGTCAGTAACATTATTTTTCACAATATTCACTTTTATTTTTCACGATATTTATTTTTCTTTATGCTTTCGACCTTTTGTTGTCTGCATTATTCTTTTAACGTATTTTTACTTAGCTATTAGTTACACCTGTTGTATTCTCTGAATTTTTTATCAACTTGGTCACACCTTCCACGACACCTTGCCCACCACTCTTCCGTCGAAGAGGGGGAAAGTGTCACAAACGGAATTATTTTAAATGAAATCCTTTTTGTAACATTTCAACTTGCATTCATTTAGTATCAAGAGTAGTGCGATACTCACCCACACGCCGCCACGCGCGGTACACAATCTGCATAAGCCTTGAGAATAATTTATACAGATTGAATCTCATTAGACTAAATTATACAGTCTGCATATCCTTGAGAATAATTTATACAATTTGTATCTCATTAGAATAATTTATACAGTTTGCATCTTATTATGTATTCATGTGTTCTTCGTATCCCACTTAATGTATTCAATTATCCAGTAACGTTTCCGCCTTCAGCAGTATATAAACCCGCTTGTTTTGGCTTCAAATCAGTCTGTGCCAGGACTCACCAGAAGCCTCATCAAGAACAAGCGGGTAAGTGTCTTTTGATTAATTATGGCTTAGTTGAGTGGGCGGCGCTTAATCGCCCACTCTCTGCGAAATTATGGGAAGTTGTGACCAGGCTACCCGGCTTAGTTATAATTACTAGGAGTCTCGCTCCTACGCTTAGTTAGTAGATTTAGTGCTAGAACAGGGTTGGTTCCAACCTCCCCTGTATTGTATTAGTTTAGGAGGACATATACGTCCTCACAATATGTATCAATATGTCAACATGTATGTTAACCTTTTGTACTCTCTTTATTGTCTTTAGTATATAGTTGTTTTTTACAACTTGTGTTTAATTTCTCTCTACCTCTGACTACGTCCTCCAGTCACGAAAACCCCACGTGACAATAACAAATAATATATGTACATATAAGTGGTTTATACTAGTTATGTATCTGCAATAATAAAGAAATGTTGATAAACTACATTATTACTACTATAAAAAAAGCAAAATTAAAATGAACATCTTTATTAAATAAAACTTAAAAGCAATATGAATAACAGGTTAAACACAATAATACAGAAATACAATATATATAGGAATTTGAAGAAAGAGTGTATTTGCCAATCTTGTAAATGGAGAAACAAATTGTTTAAATAAATTATACAAAAAGAGGCACATGTATATTTCTTTTAAGATACATTTCCTTTGCTTGCTGATAAATAGGATCTTGCCGTTTTATTCTATCGTCTTTTCCTAATAAAATCCTATTAATGCCAGTGCACCAGTTATGACAACATAAATTTGCAAAACTAATTATTATTTTGTCAATTACTTCATTTTTATGATTACAATCTTCAAAGTTAAAAATAACTCGTTTTTTTATTTCAGCGATAAGTATTTTAAAGCTGGATTTGTCATGGCATATAACTGGTAACAGTGTCTTTATTATGTCATACTCTAAGAACACTTGCTCTAAAAAGTGAGGATTACAATATTTTAATTTTTCTGGAACACCTTCGCTATTGTAAGAGCATGCCATTCATTTTTGTCGGAATTGTTGCAAAGTAAATTATTGCAGCAAACAGAGCAGAAACATAGTTCCTTAACATTTTTGACTAACCACCCACTTACATAACCTATGCTAATTTTATCAACAAAAGATCTAAATTGTACGTTTTCTTATTTGAATTGATATTCTAATGTATCACATACAAGATCCTCATTGCCAGTAGGTATCTTTTTCGTAGTTGATACAAATGTTTTCACAGATTGTATTAGATTGGACGCTTCATCTAATTCACAATTAGCCCCAATTGAATGCCTTGTCACAAAATTATTTAATAATAATGTTTTAAAATTATTGTGAAACTTGATACACATTGGATGAACATATCTCCCACCATGCTGACGAATTTGCCCAAAAAAGTTTTCGAGTGGGTCTTGATTAAACAATCTTGGACGAATAAAAGTTATGTTATAATCCTGCTTTAAGGTTTTAAAAATCTCTTTTAAGTTTACTAATGTTGTAATCCAATTTTCTAGGGAAGGAGGTTTCATTCGGGTAGTATCACCTTCTTTTGAAAAATACATATTTTGAAAGAATGTTATTGCTTCCTTCCAAAATTCAAAATGACCTGATTTATCATGTACTGCACATTTTAATGCTTTATTATGACTTGGTAGTAATGACATTCCATTAACACTATCAAATACCTTATCAAGAAATGAAACTACTTCTGCTGTTTCAATTCCACGTTTTTCTACTTTCTACCATCTGCATTTTGTAATCTGGTTTTGGCAAATAATGCAATCACTGAAGCAACCGTATGACTTAACACTTGAGAAGCACAAGATACTTTCATTTTCCTAATTTTATTTTTAATGATATGGTAATCAGTTAGTTTAGGCATGGCTCGTAGTTCACCGGATTCATTATCAGCACAATAATCAGCAATGATATCATCCCAAGTTGCCATAATCTGCTTATTATCCTTAGTACAATATAAGTTTCGCACAAGGAGATTGTTACGGATGCCTTTTAACAAATGAGGAGGATCATAAACATGATAAATAACATCTGCACTTATTGTATAGCTATGTCCTTTGCGTTGCTCATTTGAATTTGAATTTTTTATTAAACAATTTACTGCAGACTGATTAGTGGCACCTTGATCTGATATTGTTGCTATAACTCGTAAGCCGATACTTTGACATTTGGAAATTAGTGATGTAATTATTTTTACTAATTCATTTGCTTTGACAGCATTCTTGGATTAATAGTAAGCCAAAGGTTGTTTCCAAGTTTTGGTAACACCACGAATCATAAATACTAAAGCTGTTTTGGCAATGTCCTGACATTTTTCTGAACCCAAATCTTGAAACCCTTGAATCTCACCTGTGTGTTGATTGAAACGCAGGCTTGGTTGAATACTCATTTCATCAAACATCAATACACAAATGCGATCCCTGGGTTTCAAGACACTAACATTCTCTTTTAAATTATCAAAAAGATTGTTGTTAATACCTGGTTCAATGGACACTGATTGTAACAATGTTTTAAGTGTTGTATAGCTAGGTAAATTGAAAATTTGTCTAAAAAGTTTATATGCTTTTGGACTTTGCTTAAATAAAATTAGTCCTAATATTTTATCATTCGTGTCAAATTTTTTTCCGTGTGGTGTTCTTTCCACCATTATGATTTGGCTTCGAATAAATTGAGCTACTCCACTATCCAAAGAAGACGTGAGGTGGTCTACAATTTCTGCTTTGTCCATACGCTCCAAAAAATTCAATCGTCTTCTAACAGTTTTCCGATGCGACTGTAGCTTGGTGCTCTTTGCTTTGTAACGCAGTAAACTGCGGTACAAGACTTTTTTCTTGGGAGTCAATTGGGACACTCGTGTGTGTCCTATTGATTTTAGTAAAGGCTTATCTACAAAAGAAAGGTATACTTTATATGTACATATATTTGAAATTGAGTGTACAATTGCACATTGGGTATATGTTATTACAGTTACCTGGCTTAATGCATAACTCTGCAGCTTTTTCTATGCTCTCTAGGGACAAATTAGATTGGTACGAATCTGCTAAACAATTGCACATATTAGTACATTTAATATATATCTTTAGTATATTATGGATATTTAAAATCTTTAAGAGTGTAATAACTTACCTTGTCTTGATAAACCTGCACTTGTAAAAACATGAACTTGTGCTTCTTTCTCTGTGCCTATATCCATTGTAATCGTTGCAGGTGAACCTAACAATTCGGGACCTATCAAGGCAAAAGTAATTGTTATTAGAGTATATTTTATCTAAAATTCTTAACTTTACAAGTTTGTTACAATCCAGCATACCTGATTCTAAACCTGTTGGTCTATTCGTAACGTCTTCTAATGGAAGAATTTGTGACTGCTTGGGCTATATTATAGTACGATTAAATAATAAGTCACTAGTTTAATCAAATAATGTCAAATTTATCGGTGTCTACATTGATAGTAATATGTCTTGGAATATTCATATTGATGTTGTCTGTTAAAAACTATCAATACGACACTACATGATTTTATAATTAAAGTATTCCGTAGACAGGCTCTTCTTTGCTTTTACTACGGATGCATAAACTCACTCTTCACATAAGGAATATCATGTTGGGGAAGTAGTACCTCTTTTAATAAAGTTTTTGTGTGGCAAAAATTATTTTTAATTTACCACCTTGGGAACCTTTCATGAGCATGGAATTTTAACAATCCCTTCTCTATACATATTTCATTGTGTCATGTACAAAACAACTTACACACATTTTTGGAATGTGGTGATGCAAATTGTTATAATACCAGATCTGCAAATAAACTGTATGTGCTTTACTGCCGATTAGAACAATATGCTAATAGCTCTCTTATTAGAAGTATAAAAGTATCTTCCACACTGGTAGCAATTGTAACATACTGATGAATGATTCCGTTCCGTGAAACTGTGCTTAATAATTCTTGCATTTACACCTAATGTCTAAATCTAACGTAGCAATTGCTATTAGCGAATTTCCCATTTACAATGTTAATTTCCTATACCAGGAGATCGCTTATATCTTGGAAACTATTTAACACATAATGCTGAAGGGGGGTGTTTTGAATAGTACTCAGTAAGATCTACAATTTTTCTGTAGTGACTTTTCCTCTAAAATAATTAGGGGAGCCACTTTTTTAGAAATTGTGTTTTTACATGCTATTCGCCTATGTAACAAAACCGATAATACACCCTGTATATAAACGTATAAAATTCTTGGGGAATAGCAGCAATTAATTGAAACAACTAAATGAAATTTGAGAGGCACATAATTACAAACAGCATCTGAATTTTTGACTATGGAAATCAATTAAAGGAATTGTTATATTCAGGGTGATATTTAAGCATAATAAGCGAATTGAAGCATATTAACCAGCTTGTGGAAATGTGGAAGGTAGAAAATAACGCAATTGTGGTTAATGAGTCATAGATAGAGTTTAAGCAAGCAAGTGTTTTGAAGATAGTAAGAGTAAATAAATGCCAGATTGTTATTTAGTGAGTTTTGTACGAGAGAGAGAGAGTGTGTGAAGAATAATGTACATTCACTGCTTGTTGCTTTTGTTGAAATACGAAAAAATAATTCAAGCTCGGATCTTCACCTCTCTCTCTTGGTTTGGGTCATCCAGCGCTAGGTAGCGCTATACCGAGACACATGAATGAAAACACAATGCATGTACTTAATATTAAGAAGGATATGTACCAGTTACTTATACTAAAATATCAATTATACAAATATTTATATATAAATTTATATAAGTATATTATATAAATATATTAGTAGTATTTCGTAAATCCATGTTAGTTATTATAGAAAATGGGTTAATCTTCTTATCTTAATTAACTCGTAATTTCTGTTTTGTCTTGTCATAGGAAATGTGTCAGAAAGTACGAATACATCGATAAGTTTATAAATGTAAATTAAAATACATGACATACCAATGCTATGTGATAAGAAAGTAAGAAAGTGATAACCACGCTTTTCCACGAAGTAAATAAAAGCGCAAATTAGATGGATATAAAACCTAATAAAAAAGTGCTAGCGAAACGGCTTGAGTCCATTTTACCGAAAGTGAATTTACGAGAAAAGGTAAATATACTATTACACCTTAGCTATATTTTGCAGGCTCATAAAAGAGATCTGTAAAATTTTACAATGCTCATCAAAAAAAGCTAATGGAAACTAATTGCAGTATTTGTTGTTTAATCACAACACCATGACGTGTTTAGCTAAAAATTGCATTACCGCCTTTAAATACAAAATGCTTTTTTATAAAAATTAATAAAAACGCTTGGCAATTCATCTTTACTGGGCTCACTGGGTTATGGAGGTTCGCTCCTTTGTCGCTCGCCCCACAAACATTTCAGCTTGCCCGTAAAGATTAAAAAGCTTGCCACGTAACTAACTATTAATTTATTTTGTATACAATTCAGTTTTGTTTAGTATATGATATTCAAAATTTGAAAAATTTTGTTTAAGAACGTTTAAAAGGTTTGGGCAATTTCCACTTTCCTTAGATATTGTAAATGCCAACACAAATGTACAGCTATGTACACTTACTCTCTAGTAGTACTTATACTTAGTGGCGATGTACTTAGATCATCAGTAGCGAAAGTTTTTCATATTAATATTTGTATTTTTATTTACAGATTTAGTTATTGTTCTTAAAATTAAACTATAATTAAATTTAGCAAAATGCTTAGCAAAAATTGTGTGATTTTTCTTAGTTTTAGTTTGCTTTTGATTTGTAAACATTGTTTTTTTAAATTATTGCTTAAATTCTCCAATATACCTGAGGTAACTCGGCATGCATTGTAATTAATCTAATTATATCAATTAATGTTTTCCGTTACTGAAGACTAAAGACTTATTTTTAAATTATTTGTTTTTTAGAACTGATATTAATATTGTTTGTTATATAATACGGCGGGTATGTGGCATAATAGAGTGTGAGTATACTTAATTTAATTTTTCATAAAATTGTACTACAGAATGAAACTAAAATACATTTCTTATTGATATTAGAATTATTCTCCAATAGACTCTTAAAATAGTGTAAGATTATTTTAATAAAACTCTTTTATTTTAATAAAAATAGCATCATAAAGATGCTGTTTTAACGGTTTAATAACAAGAGAAACACAATAACTATATTAATTAACATCTAAATTAAAAAACAAACAAAAACAACAGTATCAATGAACTTAAACTACTTTATTTAAACGCTATTTATTTATTTAATTATTGCTTGGATTCGTTTGCTAGAAATACACGCCCGTATTGAGTAGTGGAAATCATGCACCCCTTTCCTACCAAGTTTCCCTCTTTGTTATAGAATTCCAACGAAATTTAGATTTTGAATGCATGTTTTACATGTATAAATGAATTAATATATTAATTTTTGATTAGTTAATATTAATCAATTGATAAGTTAATATACTGTAATTAGTAATATTGTAAAAAAGAATGAAAACGTAATTAATAATAAAAAAGAAACAACCAAAAAAGTATGATAAATAGGTATTCATTAAAAAATAAATGTATGACAACAGCCACGATAGCTGAATGCAGGTCGCGTTAAATTTCGAATTCTAAAACCCAAGTTCGAATCTCAGTTTGTGTAATTTCTTTTTATAAATATTTAGGTAATATTTTTTTAAAAAAACAATTTTTTATAAAAATACTATTTATAAAAAGAAATAATATTACATAGAATTATCCTATAATTTTATAGTAATGGTTTAAACTATGTAAATTTACATACATACATAATCTTTAACCTCTTATACCTTTCGGTGTCGAGGTGCCGGCCACACCCAGCCGCAGAGTGGATATGTGGGTGTGAGACGAGGCAGCGGAGCCATCCGAGTACTTTCCGGGGCAAACTCGACTTAACTCAGTCAAGCAATACAATCCACTATAACCACCCTGTCGTACTGCCGGTATGTAAATTTATCTTAATTGAAAATAGAACTTTAAAATATATAATTATAAATATTATATTTATAAAAAGATTATTTATTCATAAAACATATTAAATATTTAAAAAAATGTATCCAAACTGGGATTAGAACTTGCGTTTTTAATTACAAATCTAGCATGACCTGCACTTCGCTATGGTGGTGATACATTATAATTTGTATTTATTTGTAATTTTATTGCAGATTATATTCTTATATATTGTATACAAATTACTCCCGCAGAAAAATGTTTTAAAATTGAATTGAAGGGAGTGTTTATTTATTATAAAATAAATTAAATATTTGATAATTTTATTTTAAAGAAATTATCGAAACTGCGTTACATTCACATGAGAAACAATATTGCGCTATTTAGCAAATGTAGTGAGTGAAGTACGAGCACTGAAGCTACTCTCATATTTTTGATTTATTTTTTCAAAATTACCCTTAAATAATATTTTAGGATTTTTTAAAACATCAATCGGTTCCGGTTCCGATTCCGGTTCTTTTGGGTTCCTGTTCTAGTCCCTGGTCTTTACGGGTTTTTACAGAACTAGCCGTTCATTATCTTGTATCAGTTTAAATCCGCCCCCCTCGCTCAAAATTATGAATAAATTAATAAAATATTACAATCATATTTAACCGTTCTTTTATTTGTGTTTTTCTCCATCTTAATCAAGTAAGTCAATCGTTATCAACCTTGGTCATATGTTATAAAAAAGTAATGACAACGTAGGATCCAGTTTGTTCTTTTTGTTTATATTTACCATTATAAAATTTGTCATTTGTAAGGTTAGTAGTGCTGTGTCAACTTCCATTTTGTTAAATATTTGAATTTTACGCGGGTAGAGTAATTTAGGCCGTGATCGTCTAGTGGGTATGGACCCCTGCTCATTACAATACATTTTTCCGTTTTAAATATTGTAATTATAAAGTATATTCAATTTACTTCTCTTTATAAAAAGCAAATGTAATTTTATTTAAGTCGTTCTAGAAGCATCAAGGTACTTGAAGCGAGGATAAACTATTTTTGGCGTCTTATTTCGGTACGTCTTCGGCTATCACAATTCAAATCTTCCATCTCCCACTCAAAGCGTTTGGAAAACGATCAGCCGAACTCCTGAAAGACCACATGATGCACCACCACAGTTGAGAGCCTAGAAATATAAAACAATAACTTAAGCTAGGATCTCCAGAATTTCAACATTATTTACCTGCTTTATCCTTTCTATACACATATTATTATTATTTTTATTTGCGAAGCCGCACATAATGTACATTCAAACATATAACAAAATCTTTGAATACACCATAACAATAACTATTTTCTCCAAACGTCATACAAGTGACATTTTAATGACAGAATTCTGCTAGTAGAAGTTTCATTTATATGCTTAAGCACATAAAGTACTTTATGTGCCTAAGCATTTAAAGTCTAAGCTACTTGATTTAGTAAAAAAGGTAAGTATGTAACTACCAATAATTATCATTTTATTGTTAATTTTTATTACAATTAATATTAATATTAAATGTAAACTTCGTCGCATACTGAACAAGAGGCTGTTTTGTCATTTCTTCCAAATTGCTGTCGCTAACTACATGTGTAGAATGCAGTTCCAATGAGCTAACATTTTCTTTACTCGTAGTGGGACCATAATCACTTTCTCTGATAAGAAAAGAAGAATTAATTATTAAAAAATTAAACTCAAAAAAACAAACCTGCTACTGGTACTCGACATGAGAATCCTCCTGCTAATCTCCTTTTTGTTTTCTAAGGATTCCGCTATATATCCTTCTGCAACGGAACTAGACTTCCAACAGCCATGTCGCTTGAGGGTAGTAATGTCAGCGCCAGTGTCGACAAGCAAGGTCGCCGAAGTCCTTCTTAGACAATGCCCTGTATACTCGTTACAATAGGGCAGTTTTAAATATGTAGCCGCTTCCTTTCCTATGTTTCCAATTTTGTGGATTCCCATAATCATCCGATAGCATCGTCCATTCTGATATTTTATAAATAATCTTCTTTCTTCAAATCCTTCAGGCCTCTGGGAGACATATTTTCTGTACTTATTTATATACGTCTCGCCAACCACAGTGAAAGAACGACTTTTATTTGTTTTGCTGTCAGGGATTTTTACTAGCAATATGGAGCCCTGTTCTTCGACATCATCCAGCGTCATCTTATATAGCTCATCGCATCTGCATGCTCCAGATATTCCGAATATTCATATAACCTGATAAATTATAATTTTTAATTATTTTTGTAATAAGAACTTATATATTTACCTTTGCGGCCAAGTATTTTTCATCTGGAGCGTTAAAGATGAACATATCGAATTGTTCTTTGGTTAGAACTCTTGCTTTCTTGGGAGAATACCCTTCGTTCTTCTTTTTCAAAAAGGCACGCAGCTTTAAATATTTTGAGATATCAACATCATGTCGGAGATTTAACAATGTCCTGATCATCGAATAATGCGACCATAAGCTTGAACTTTTAATTCTTTTGGCCATCTCCGAAAAATACGCCAGAAGAACACTTTCTGAATAAACGGATGCATTTTTTTCCGAACACCATGCGATGAATTTCTTGAACGCTGCTTCATAAACAGCGCTTGACTTTGTAGGAAGAAGATTTTCAATTTCAGCTCTTGCTACTTCGGCTATTTCTGGCGGCGTCAACTGAAATTCACCTGAACTAGACATTACCACAAAATTCTTCAAATTATCCACTTAAAACACTACTATTTTACTGCGTAATTCGTGGACTGACTTTTCTTTTCGCAAAAAAAATCTTGTTTGGTGGGTTGCTACGGTAATATCTAGAAATTGTCTATCAGGCGTTGCGATTTTCGTACAAGTGTAATGTTTCCCGAAATAACCTCCGTAATTAGATCCTTCTTTTTGTATTATAATTTTGCACGTTTGGAGAAAAAATCGCATATATTATTCGGAGTATAAGCGCTTTATGTGCTTCAGCTGATTTGGCTGCCTCACTCCGTTCGGCAGTCAACCTATCAGCTTCAGCACATAAAGCTTCACTTATACTCCTAATAATATAAATAACTATTTCTTGCAATTGTTCGGATAAAACGTTATATCAGCAAGCTAGTTTAGCATGTATTCAAGTATTGGTTTTTATTCTCTACATAGCTGATGTTACTTTTGAATTTTCAGAGCAAAATATTTAGAACACGTTTGATTTTAGAAAAACAAAAAGCAACGATGTTCCGGGCACCACATATGGTTTTTCTAATTTCACTGCTGCTTTCTCTGACAAAGACAATGGCACTGATGTTACTACAACTCCAAGGAGAATGCGAAAAGGTCTATGGTAAATTAGGTACATTTTTTAATTGATTCTACTTTACCAAAAAAATCAATGACTTACAGATTCTGGAGTGAACTCTTCTGATCAAGACGTTATAGTAGATACACACAATCAGTTGAGACTTGCTTTGGCAAGAGGAGACGTTGCGGGTCAACCTCAAGCTTGCAATTTGAAAAAAATGGTAAGCGTCGTACAGTTTATTGCGAAATGAATCTCAATATAAATACATATTATCATTTTAGCACTACGATACACAATTAGCCGCTGTAGCGCAACAAATTGCTGATACATGTCGATTTGAACACGTTACAGTAGACGATCGTAAGTATTGTTTGTATATAAAAAATGGTATTTATTGACGTGTTTATTTTTTTTAAAGCTCGTTGGTCGTGGGTTGGGCATAATATATACATGTCAATGTCCACGGCATTATCGAAAGGTGCAAACTGGAATGCAGCAATACAAAGTTGGTTTAATGAACACGTAGACTATCATTATCCAGATGATTCAAAATCCAATACTGGACATTATACTCAGGTGTAGTACCTTTCAGACGTACTATTACAAATTTAAAATAATTGAAAGTATTTGTATGTAAAATTCACAGTAACACCATAAAGGTTTTGCGTATATTATAATGATTTGTTGTGTATTTTTGCAGGTTGCCTGGGCAAATACTTCGTATGTTGGATGTGGTTATACTAGTTACGACGATACTAGTGATAGATTTAGATATCAGAAGCTCTATGTTTGTAATTATGGACCAGGGTAAATCTTACTTTTATTGATGTATATGCATATTTTAAGATTTTGTTTATTTTTACCAATTTTCAGAGGGAATATTAGAGGAAATGCTCCATATAAAATTCCAAAGAATGGTCAGTGTGGTTGCAGCAATTTGTGTTAAAATGTTATTATTCGTTTTTATGTTACTGATATTTCAATTGTGTTAACTACAATAAAAGGGTGTTGTTTATATTGCAATCAGTTCATTTTTATTTTTACCTTAAGTTGAGTTTGGACGCTATTATTTTCTATACTAGAAATATTCTATGCCAGAAGTAATTACATACATTTATAATTGGCAGTGGCTAGAAATACGTCTGACGGGAATCAACTTATATTTACGTCCGACGTGCACCAATTTGTATCCACGTCCAATGTTCTTATTGCCACGTTTACTTACGTAAAAATTCGAACATAAACCTATGAGCGACTAAGTATTCAACTAATCTTGATGAGCAGCCCCAACGGGACGTGAACATTGAACATGTGAGCAGGTTATTATTAACAAATATGTCAGAAAAAAGGTAAAATACTAGACCCCCGATCCTTTCGTACTAAAACGTAAAAATATACTAAAGATAGAAACCAACCTTCCCTACCGTGATTGTTAAACGTGATCTGCTTCGTCGAAGCATGGATGAGGTTTTGCACAAATTCTGTTGCCAACACAGCACCGCACAATTCCAAACGTGGGATGGAAACTGTTTTGAGTGATACAACTCTAGTTTTCCCGCACATCAAGAAAACTGAATTCGAGTCATCAGAATATCGATCCCTTAAATATGCTACAGCAATGTAACCAATTTCAGACACATCGGAGAATGCTTGAAGTTCTTTTTCTGACGGCCTAGTCTAAATTACTACATCTAGAAAATTTTAAATTTGAAAGTTTAGGAAGTCCTAACTGGAATGAATTCCAGTTATTGGTCTCTGCCCCTGGAACAGGGTCACCCCAATCTATTAATCGCCCTCCATAATTGCTGCATCAACCGTTTTGCAAAGGGAACCACTGATGGGCTTAAAAATCTTAAAGGATCGTAAATTCTTGCTATTTCCGATAATATATTTTTTTCTGTGCAAGGGTGATCTATAGGGTGACACAAGTAGAAAAACACGTTGGCCATGGGGTCCCGATGAATACTTAATACCTTAATAAAGATAGGTTCTTCTTTGTGGAATTGAACTGGCATTTGGACATTAGCCCATCGGCTGATACAGCTGCAAGAAGTTTTGCACAGTTACTTGCCCACTTTCGCAACCCTAATTCACTGGATCGCAGAACCTGTATTAACTCCAATTGAAGTTTCTGGACAAAACCTACAAAATCGTATCCCTAAACTACGCAATCAATATAAATATGATGGCGCAAAATACGCAACGCATCCGCAACATTAGGACACTTCGATTCTTCTAAATTAGCAATTTCTTGAATGGTTCGCAAGGCTAAAAGATGGGAAGATTAGATTCAATCGTCGCTGTTCGTCAGGCACGGCCGAGTTGAACAGAGACGAGGTATATTGTTTCTACTTTAAATATAATTTAACTGTTGGTAATTTAATCTGTAAGTCGGCTGCAGCCGCACGATGGGCCTGCGTAATAATATTAATTGCCCCCTCCCTCCCGCACAAGCTTTAGCTTATGGGGCCAGGTTACTGCTTAGCCAGGTAATAGGTTGTAGCAATTATTATTAATTATTATTGTTAATATATTAAATTTAGCGGTGTCGTAGGCAGTCGCGGATTCACGGGGGGATGGGGAAAATCCCCCCCCCCCCAAATTTTTGATATACACTTCAGTATTATAGTTAAATAAATGTTGAATGTAAAAGTAGCTAATGTTTATTAAGTATTGTGCAATATATAACATTTAGAAATAAATATACATAGGATAAAAACAAATAATGGTTGTTTAATTATTATTTATTTAAAACAATTATTTTCAAAAACTTCCCCTCCACCAAAATAATTCTCTAGATCCGCCACTGGTCATTAGGCCCTTCAAGGTAACTTTATGAAGGCCCACCGGGAAACCCTCGGTATCCCGGTGGGTCAGCATGCGCCTGATTACCAGTGCTATCATCTTTTGAGTTTTCCTTGTTCTAGAGCATGTAACTACTTTTAGCAGTTCTGTTAGAAAAATCACCACTATATCACTATTAAAAGATAAACTTAAACAAGATGTGCAGGGTGCACTTATAAAACATTATCCTCGCCACCATCAGTTACTTATCGTATACTGTTTTTTGAATGTGTGACTCAGTGTGAGTATATACAAGGTGTGTGTGTTCACTCTTTTTCATGTTTGACACTTGAGGAAATCAGCAACAGGCAAACCTTACAGAACCCAATTTTACTTCCTGAAGTGTAGTTGAACATAGTGCAAGTGTGTTTGGGTTTACTTTAAGCTGTTTGTTTGTTTTACTAAATTTAATGGAGAATGATGAGATTCACACGCGCACACACATGCTTATTTGACAAGAAGATGTTGACGTTTACTGTGCAAACACATATGAAAAAATATTTTACGTGGTAGATACATATGTATCTTTATTGGAGGTTTGTCGTTCAATACTCAGACATAATTCTAAACAAAGCATAAATGTAATTCTAGGAAATCAGTCAAGGAATATAGTGTGATCCAAAACTAGTAAGAACAGTTAGCGCCGTAGGTTTTAGTCATAGACGTAACTAGGTGGGGGGCTAAGTCCTCAAACCAAAAATTAGCCCCCCAAAATGGATTCGAGCCACAAATCCTTTGTAGTTAGTTTTGTAATAAAATAGCAAATATAAATAACCAGAAAAGCAGTATATTAAAATAAATAAAAAAATCAGCAAATAGCTTTTGTTTCTTGATTTAACGAATTAGATAATGTAGAAACAATAAGAAATTAGTAATGAAAGATAATCATGACTTTGTCTACATTGATTTTAGTTTGCATTAAAGTAGAATGCCCCTTGTTGAGACAAGACAAATTCACTTTGGAAGAAATCAAATCAATAAATAAACAGATGTGCATAAGTAATGAATTAATAAAATAAGATAGAATAGCCTTTTCAATTTTTTTTATAATTAAACAGTATATAGATACTGTTTAATTATATCTAATAGTTATTTTGTAATGGTTAGAAGTAATTTTTTCAACAATTTTCCTGAAAACAAGATTTCACAAATTTAATTATTTTCACTAATTATGTAATTAAATTTTCACCAATTTTCTAATTAAGTATTAACAACCTAGTCAGGTTGTCAATGCAACATGATCATCATTTTTACTTAATTTCTGAATATTTCAAATGGCATTCTGGATTTTAGTCGTGTGTAATATACGGGATTAGAATTTCAATTTTAAGATTGTGCGGAAAATATTTTCAGAAAAAAATTTGTAATATAATAAATGTTTTGAAACAAAATTTATAATGTTACCTGCCAGCTGGAATCAAACCTGGAGCGGCAGCGACTTTGGTTTATTATCACCCCGCTTCAACTAACTGGGCTACAGAGAAACATTAGTGCGCGTGAAATATACGGTAAGTAGATACACAACTTTTCTTTAGCCCCCCTCCCCAAAACCTAGACAGAGTTACGTCTATGGTTTTAGTGTATTTCACTTTGTTAGTGTAAGTGCTTGCTTTCTTATTTTGCAAAACAGTTCTTTTCAGAACTCCACGGTTAGCTAGTTGATTACTTAA
Organism: Agrypnus murinus; assembly: GCA_929113105.1. NCBI lineage: Eukaryota > Metazoa > Arthropoda > Insecta > Coleoptera > Elateridae > Agrypnus > Agrypnus murinus. Next base: position 35,797,225 of record OV816024.1, read on the forward strand.
ACTATAAAACTGTAAGGTGGAGCGTAACTATCCGGCGCGACGAACTTTAAAAGCGACGGATATGACGTCACACTGGCCGCCATTAGACACCACCTAAATCTGCTTTTCTCTCAAACTCCGACAACTACGAAGAACGGAATTACATTTTATAAGTACGTAAGAATTCGTTTGCTTAAAACATTAAATTTAAAATTTATATTCTAAGACTAATTTCAGGATACTGTGTTTTAAAATTAAGGTTATGTAGTTTATGTGCGCATTTCGAGACAGTGAGAACCGCCAATGGAAATATCTCATTACAAAACCGGAAACACCTACTCCGCCATATTGAGACCCCATCCCGGTCGTATGTGGTAGATGATTATGTTCCTTCCTACAGGTTAATTGTATTGTCAGGTAAGTTTATTATTTAAAATTTAATATATTTTAAGTTTTAAGCTATATTATTTTTGACTTGTGAGACTTTCTCGAAAATTAGCAGAAAGTGAACGCAAAAATATATTCTAAATCACTATGGCAGCTACCGCCCCATGTTTATGTGTAGGTATCACGTTCTTGCATTATTTTATGTACAAACTTCGTGCCTACTTTATCTTTTACTCGATACGACATTGACGCAGCTCGTCTTCATGATTTATGTTTATGAGAGTATTAACTGTCTATTTGCATGCTTACTATCAGAAATAAACTTTTTTATGACGAGAGGAAATAAAACTACAATCCAAAAATTATGAAATTCAGCTACGTTTATAAATAAAAGAGAATGGTGATAAGCGCGACACGATTACCACGAAGAACCTAAGTAATATAACTTTTGAAAACAGCAAATAAAAGTTGATATTAGATAGGTATTCAGCTTAGTAGAAAGGTGTTAACGAAAGAAATTAGGTGAATTTTAACAAAAGTAATACTAAAAGGTAAGTAATATTTTATACAATTAAATAAGCAAGCTTTCGATTTCTGTGCTCGACTTCGGCATTTAATTGACTGTACTTGCTGCAAACCTAAGCTTATAACTTTTTCTAGTAATATCTCATGTACGAGATCAGGCTCCTAATAGTTCGGAATCAATTTTTGTTAAAGGACATCCTGGAACTTTTACTTCGATTATTTTGTCCAGATACCTACTGCTGTTTCTTGTTGCTAGTGTGCAGTACTGCCATTGAACCTACTGCAGGCCATCCTTCCTTAAATTATATTAGGGGGTTCCCTCGCACCACCCCTTCAAAGTTTTTGGATACTCTGTTATTCTACGAAGGCGACAAGAAGCGGTGTAGGGGAACTCGCCAACTTGGCATGGAATAGGTGTAAATGAATTACTTCACTTCTAGTCCAGTCAAATGGTAGTTTGAAGTGGAAAGTTCTGGTGTAATTGTTTTTATTGGCTACTTTATGTTTTTTGAGGTGCTGAACACGAATCTGAAGTTGTCCAACAAAATCTTTTTCGGCAAATATGAGAAATCATCAAGAAACCACTAAAAATCGCAGGTTTTCTTGGTTTTTGGCTTATAACTTCCAAAGTAAGCTTTTTTTATGATTTCTCATACTTGCCGTGAAAATTTTTGTTGGACAACTTCAGATTCGTATTCAGCACCCCAAAAACCGTAAACTAAGCTACAAAACACAATTACATCCGAACTTTCCACTTCAAGTCATTTTTGAACACCATTTTACTGGACTATTCAACAACCATCCTGTATTACAAGATATCTTTCATTTATTCATATATTTCGTAGCATATTCATTTTTTACATTTTAAATATAGACATCCTGTAATCTTTCTCCCCCCCAAAATGTTGTTCACCAGGTGGCTGTTTCGGATTGTTTGATTGAATTGGAGAACCTACCCTATACCAAGTTTAATTAAATTCTATTGGTGGGTTTTCATTTACTGCTTGAACTGTTCGTTTGTATTTTGGTATTTTCGGTAATTTCGACATCAGATATAAAAAACACGTGCGCTGTTGCAGAAATAAACATCCAGAAAAATCTAATTACACCAAACACCTTTTAGAATAGAACCACGCAATTATATCCCAAAGTAACATTAAATTCTTACACTTTTGTAATAACAAACGCAAATTAGACAACTTTCGAAATGTTCAAATACAAACTCAGGGCCTATTTAATGAACGAACAGATTCAGCTCAGTAGTTGTCCGTCGCTAGAAGTGTCAGACATTTAATTTATATTATTTTTATCTAGTTATCTATTTATAATATTCGCCTTGTTTTTGTTTGGAGCAATCTATGATTTACAATAAAGTATGTTTTTATGTAAGTTCTGAAACTAATGATAAACAGTTAGTGTTAATCTGAAGAAAACTAAAGGAAAAACAGTGTGTGAACTGTTGTAAAAAATATATGTTTTGCATATTTAATACAGTTCCAAAATCGTATAACTGTCAGGTTTGAATAATAGTGTAATGAATAGGAAAACCCCTATACACGGGCCGCGAACAAACGAGAAGGTTCCATCGTCTTCTATAGAATTCCAGAATTCGCGGCGGATTATTCCAGTACATCATAGAAGCTTCTGTGGGAAATATATAAGCGCTACCGCGGAAAGGAACGATCAGTCAACCAGACAATTGAAGGTGCGCATCGTGAATTATTAGAATATAAAATAAATGTTATAAATAGAAGTTGCACTATTAATAAATAGTTTGTAAATATCTAGTTTAAGTTCGTTAACAGTTTATAATTATAGTGTTTGTAATTAGTGTTAGTAATAATATTTATTTTGTTAATATACGATTAAAACAGCATTTTTAGTATTATTTAAAAAAAAGTTACAATAGTTTGATAGTGGGACCAAGAGTAATTGACCGCGAAAGGTTTGAATCTGGAAACAGATTTCACTTACACTTTACCTTTGACACAGGTCATATGTCAAGTCCAGATTTTGTTATTTAGCATGTACTACAATAGTTTACTCCGATTTTACTTCCGGTTTGACAATATGAGTATAGAACAGCTACCTCTCTGCGAAATGTGACAGGTTTTTCTAATTCTTAAGTTCTATAAATATACTGTTAGCAGTTTCGAGGTAATATCTACATTGTGAGCTTTATATTGACGCTGCCGAGATTGCAAAGAGTTCTGCTGAAAAACACTGATGCAAGTAAAACACCCAGTCTTCACTTCATTTCTGAAAACTATTTAGTAGAGTAGGTGTGACTCAAAATTTGCTAAACTTATAAGTTATAGCAGCTTAGGTATGGCGAATCTTTATCCTGAATTATTTTTATATCAGCCTACTGTCTGAGACATATCTTGCATGTTTCTTCGCGAAGTTTGTTGTAATTAACACTTTTGAATTGTAAATTTAACATTTTAGGTTGTATATCTCCATTATATAGGACCACCCCTCTTATCTTGACAAGTAGAGGCAAGAAGCAACAATGATCCGGATACTGCCTGTACTTTTTCTAAGTCTCCTTGTGGTTTCCCTGGCAAGAGGACAATGTAAAAAAGTATATGGTAAGTAAAGTAAAAAATATTATTCAACTAATTCTACTTTGTCAATTAAATTAATGAATTGCAGAATCTGGGGTGAACTCTGTTGATCAACAGATTCTAATTAACAAACACAATGCTTTGAGACTTTCTTTAGCAAGAGGTGAAGTTCCTAACCAACCTCAAGCTTGTAATATGAAAAGAATGGTAAGCATTATAGGACTTATTGTTTAAAAAAATACATTTTAATATATTATGACTTTAGCATTATGATAAACAATTAGCCGAAGCAGCACAAAAACTTGCTAATACATGTCGAGATGAACACGTTATAGATCACGATCGTAAGTACTGTTTTATAAACCATCGAGACAATTAAAGAAAGTATTTTTGAACTGTTTATGTAAATGTTAAAGCTCGTTGGTGGTGGGTTGGCCAAAACTTATTGATGTCAATGAACCCGAATTTCTCGAAAGGCGCAGACTGGGATGAGGCAATACAAAGTTGGTTTGATGAACATGTAGACTTTATTTATCCAGATAATTCAAAATCCATAACTGGACATTATGAACAGGTATAGTACATTTTTGTCATACTGTCAAGTTCAAAATATTTAATACCTAGTAGAAGCACATTTAGGTAACTTAATAGCACCATCATAAAAGTCTTTTTTATTATTTGAATATGTCACAATGATTTCTTTTACACTTTCATAGGTTGCCTGGGCAAATACTTCATATGTTGGATGTGGATTTATTAGTTTCGATAGTAACGATGATGAATTTAGATATAGGAAGCTATATGTTTGTAATTATGGACCAGGGTAAATACCACTTACACTGATGTAGATTTTCATGTTTTGTTAATTTAACCAATTTTCAGAGGAAATACTCAAGGAGATGCTCCATATGAAATTTCAAAAAATGGCCAGTGTGGTTGTAGCAATTTGTGCTAGAATGTTATACTTAGTTTTTATTGCAGTTGCTGAAGTTTGACTTGTATTTGTCACAATATTAATAAAATAATGTTGCTTCCAATAAATTATTGGTTGTTTTAATTATAGCAACAAATTCAGAACAAGAACTGTATAGATGATATTAGCATAATTAGATTACATTTTAATGATGTAGAACTGATGTGGTGTAAATTTAAAAAAATCTTGAATGATAGGTTAGAAAAATCTTCCAGCATGAAGCAGATCTTGACAAACAGCCAAAAGCCGTGGATAACCGAACAGCTTATTCGTCGCTCTAAAATAAAAAGAAATCTATGGAGAAAGTACAGATCGGGATTAGATGTGGATTTGATGAGGCATCGCTGCTTTTCCAATGAACTTAGCCGAGATCTCAATCAGGCCAGCGTAGAATATGAAAATAAACTCATCGACAGGGGTCCCAAAGCCATACATAAATACACTCGAAGCAAGTTGTCATCAAAGGTCAATACTCCTAAAGTTTACACGTCCAATGGCGCTTTGTCTAACACCGATGAAGAAGCAGCTGAAGCTTTTGCAAAATATTTTCAAACTGTATTCATTCCCGAACCGTTTGGACCATTACCCGAAATTCTTTCGCCCAGATGTCCAAATATACTTGGCACAATCCACTTTTCTGTAGAAAAAGTTCAAGAACAGCTAGATAAATTAAACGGGCAATCCTCTCCTGGGCCCGATAATATTTCTCCTAGCATCTTAAAGAAGTTTTCTCCTGTGCTGGCAAAACCCTTGACAGCTATTATGACTCTTTCGTTTAATTCATCTCTCCTTCCGAAAGACTGGAAGTTAGCGTCTGTTACATGCATTTTTAAAAAAGGTGATAAATTAGACATGTCTAATTATCGTCCAATAAACCTTACATCTATATGTGTAAAAATTATGGAAAGAATCATTGTTAATTATCTTCGCAGTTTACTTAGTGCCAATAGAATTATACCAAACTCCCAGCATGGTTTCACTCCAGGTCGCTCAACTACTACTTGTCTTCTACAAGATCTTAATCTTTGGACTTATGAACTAGATAAAAAAAATCCAATTGATGTTATTTATTTAGACTTTTCCAAAGTCTTCGATCGGGTACCCAAGCGCAGACTTATAGCAAAACTCCAACATTTTGGTATAGAAGGACTCTTGTTGTCTTGAATTTCGGAATATTTATCAAACAGAAGCTTCTGTGTCAGAATTGGCAGTGTTTATTCTAAATCATATTCTATGCTCTCTGGTGTGCCCCAGGGTTCAGTTCTGGGCCCATCCCTCTTTTTACTAATTCTGTCACTTATATGCTGTCCAAGGCTTTTGAAAATCCTGACATAAATGTCTTCAGCAAGCCTTATAAATCACATATTCGTCCGTTAGTGGAATATGCAAATGTTGTTTGGTCCCCGTATCTGGTTAAGGACATTATTCTATTGGAAAATGTTCAGAGGCGAGCGACACGTCTTCTTTCAAATGTACGTCACAGAGAGTACCCAGATCGTCTTCAGATATTAAATCTAACTTATCTATCTGAAAGGAGGAGTAGGGGAGATCTAATTCATACTTATAAGATTCTAAACAATAAATTTACAATAGATCTTCGCAACTTATTTAAAATGAATACAGACGCTCGACTCAGAGGTCACCCTTTAAAATTATCCAGAGAAAAATTCTACACCAGGACTCGCCAACATTTTTTTCAAACAGAGTTTTTCACCCTTGGAACTCACTTTCTGAGGATGTGGTATCAGCAGCAACTGTCAACTCTTTTAAGAACGGGCTTGACCTACTGCAAACAATTACGTAAGTGTAAAGTGTAAGTAAGTTTAAGTGCGCGATATGGCCTTTTTCCGAAAATGTAGTGAAGCTTAATGTGCGCTATGCTTTGTGGTACTTGTGCAATATCACCGATTACAGAATTTGTACTTTAATGGAAATTTGGAAGCTGTGTAGTATCTTTAGTTTTGTTATTTTATACGGAAAATACGTATGTTAAGCTTTTAATTTCGTAATTTAATGTTTATTTGGTATTGATACATGATGTAATTACTCTTTTTCTTTCTCTTTTCTTTATTAGGCATAATAGTTATTGTAACTCTGTCCTAAACTATTTGTAATAATAATAATAATGAAATAGGCGCAATGAAAAGAATTTAGATATATGGACATCTATCAAAAACCACCATCTATAGCGACTATTAGTCGAATTCAAAATATGGACATCTATGAAGAACGAGTGTCATGGTAACTAAATGCTAAATCATTGTTCAATTGAGTTATTTTATTTTAAATCCGGTAATAGTATTATTATATGTTGAGTTGGTAAAGGATATCTTTACAAGTCAAGCAATATTGTATGGCCGAGACGGTACGTCGAGGTAAAACAATATCGCGAGGCTTGGAAACTTTATCAACAAAACATGTACACTATTTTATTCACAATCAGACTTAAATAATCAAAATACAAAATAATTAGAAGTTTTAAAGGTTTTCATAAAAGGCCAACTTTTATTTGTAAATAATTTAAAACAAGATGTTTTATCCGATTTAAATTTAAGTTTTATAAATGTGTTTAACTAACTATATTTAGCTAATATCTTTTTTATTTAATATTAATATTAGACTGAGAGCCAGCAACGTATTTCGAGTTGTCATTTCAACAGTCGTGAAAATTTGGGTACTAAATCTTATATACCTGCTGAATACTAAAAGTCAATTCTGGCAGCCCCCTGCGGCCGGGTTATACAACCCCAACATTACTAAGAGGGTGAAAAATAAGATTCAATTTATTTAAAGTAACAGTCATGAAATTTGGAGGTTACTTTCGATAGTGTACTTTATTTATAAAAATTATTGCCAGAACATTCCCACCCCTCCTAAATGTTGCCAGAACGCTGTAAATGTGTATTTAAAAAAGTTTCATTTTTGTTATTTTAAGTCTCGAAATTTGGACAGAATAATTAAAATATATGTAGGATAGGTAATATAAGAATATATAGCTGCCTGCGGGTTAGAGAGAGAACGTATATGGAGAGTAAAACGGGCTAGATATATAAAATTTAACAAAACATTTATTGTAGAAATTTAAAAATGTGCCATTTTTGTTATTTTAAAAGTCTTGAAGTTTTGACAGAATAATTAAAATCTATGTAGGATAGGTAATATAAGAAGCCAGAACAAAATTTCATCACTAACTGTCTGCCAGAACGAAAAAAGTATGCTTATATTTTAGGGAGTACAATTCATAAATGGTCCATTGCTCTTTCCTCTGTACCTTTGACATAGTTCTTCATTGCTTTTTTTTCGTTTAGGGTGTTTTAAACGATTCAAAATTTGAACTGTTCATGAAAAATTTTACCGCTGAAAAGATCGATGAACCATTTGAAAATACAGTAATAAAATTTGATGGATGTCATTTGCCACCTTGTAAAGCTGAACTGCATCAACACATATTAAGAACTAAATATATTACAAGCATTTGGAGGAATGCACATCTGAAGATGCCAACAATTTTTAGTCCAGAAGACAATGGATGGCTGTTAAATGATGGCCAGTATGATTTTAAATGGTTCGAGGGAGATCAATTGCCACCCACAGTAAGTGACGCGATTGCCAACGACAACATCGAGATCGAAGCGGATGATGCCAGTGTCGATGGTAAATGTTTATCATGATGAATTATTGATATATGCGAGATATAATAAGAGTTATTATCAATCATTTTTACAGATGATGACATATTAATACCTCAAATCGATTCAATCGAGGAATCAAACGATTCCATGCTTATTGATAATAACGACAATTAGGATGATGATTAGAGACGTGCATTTTAGGTGACCTCGCCCGAAAAAAACCCTTGATTACCTCATCACTCATAAGCGCCGTCGCTACAAGTTATAAAACGTATAGTTTACAAATACGAAAGTTCTTATATAAAACTTGTTACGCCACTGACAATTTCTTTAATTGACGTTGTTTATTTGAAATAGACCCTTTTTCACTTTATGTTTTTGCGGCAAGGGTACTCCAAACCCACCATTTTTACTGCAGTTTAATTTGCTTCGCTCCATTGACATAGTGGTTTTATGCTTTACTAAAATGCACGTCTCTGATGATGATCAAGTTGATGAAGAAGATGAATAAAAAAATTAATAATTTTTGATATATGAAATAAACATGTTTTTAAATTTCTACAATAAATGTTTTGTTAAATTTTATATATCTAGCCCGTTTTACTCTCCATATAGGTTCTCTCTCTAACCCGCAGGCCGCTATATAACTGTCTGGCTCGCACTCGTATGGGAACGTTTTTCGTTCTGGCAGACAGTTGGTGATGGAGTTTTGTTCTGGCTTCTTATATTACCTATCCTACATATATTTTAATTATTCTGTCCAAATCTCGAGACTGTTAAAATAACAAAAATGAAACTATTTTAAATACACATTTACCGCAACGTTCATACACGTTCTGGCAACATTTAGGAAGGGTGGAAATGTTCTGGCAATAATTTTTATAAATAAAGTACACTATCGAAAGTAGCCTCCTAAAATTTCACGACTGTTACTTTAAATAAATTGAATCTTATTTTTCACCCTCTTAGTAATGTTGGGGTGGTATAACCCGGCCGCAGGGGGCTGCCAGAATTGACTTTTAGTGTTCAGCAGGTATATAAGATTTAGTACCCAAATTTTCACGACTGTTGAAATGACAACTGGAAATACGTTGCTGGCTCTTGGTCTATATAAACCGTACTTAAAATTTCTTTTAGTCGATAGTTTGCCGATTAGATTTTTTGACAGTTCACTGAAAATTCATTTTAAAATTATTTTTTATTTTGATTATTATTTAGTGATCACAGACTAATGATTGTGAATAAAATAGTATACATGTTTTATGGTAACGTTTCCAAGTCTCGCGATATTGTTTGTATTGTTGTTAAACAATATCGCTTGGTTTGTAAAGATGTCCTTTACCAACTCAACATGTAGTATATTATTTAGTCATACTCGACTGTAAACTCGCATTTTCCGGACTGTAATCGCTAATGTAAACATGGATAATACGATACAGTATGAAATAAACTTTATTGTAGAAGTGATTTGTATAGTTTTTTCATGGACTATTTTATATAGTTCAAGTAAAGCATTTGCTTGCATCTAAATTGTTGCAGATTAAGATAAAGCTTGTTATTAAAACTAATCTGATAAACCAACCATCAATTTATCTTCAATCCTCTAAATCTAAATAAAACTTATAGTTCATCCACTGATCCATCCTTCATGAGGCATCCTCTTAAAGCACTTGCACACGTTTAGCGGAGTAACCTTACGTTTTTATCTCGGGACCGGTTAAAACTACTCGGATTTTGATGATTATTTTTTTAAAATCTTGTAAATATAAAACACTAAAACCTTTACAAATTAGAAATTCACGCTCCGATCGGGAAATGCGGTGAAACTCGAAAAACCTAAAGGTCTTCCAAGTGCACCAGTAGTGGTTGCTCGACCATCTCAGAACAGGATCGTTTTTTGTGTGTTATCACACCTATGTATTGGTAGTTCGAAACCACTACTAATTTATTTTTGTTATTTTTGGTTTAAATATGGCAGCTATATTTGTTTCGTGGTGCACGACGTTTCTTGCAGTTTTCTATGTAAACAAAAATCTCGATATCTCAAGAACGGTTGGTCGTAGAGACGTGTGGTAAAAATCGTTGTATTGCACACACTTTGAACTACATTTGTTGTTCTAAACATAAATTTTGTAAGATGCTTCTTTATGGGTGCAATTTCACCCGAAGTTTAACATCTTTTCTGCAAAATTCCCGCTTTTTAGGATGCCATATTTCCAGGAAAAGGTGAGGTTTCAGGATTCCTTTTTTCTAAGAAGGTCCACAATTAGAACTAATTTATATTTAAAACATTTGATATCTGAAACTTCACTATTTTGGTATTTATAGGCTTTTGAAATTCTTGATTTCTTCATTTTTGGGCAAGTTTGGATCTTAGTATCTCTGATGGGCATGTATGGATTTTTTTTATATTCCATGCAAATGAAGCAATATATAATGGCAAACTGTAGTAAAAATCTTACCTTTGATATTAGCGTGAGTATAGAGTTGTGCTCATATTAGCTGTCATACACGGATTGAGAGGAAAATTGACCACAGAAAAAATACATGGAAAAAGCACCCTTATTATATTAATAACTTTAGTTATCACTGCAAGGAGTTTTATCAGTAGCATATAACTATATAATAATAGTAATAATAATAATTTTACTTTCCCAAACTAATGTTATCATCAGAACAAAGTATATTTACTCTGAAATTACTAACGGAGATGGTTAACATTTACAGTCTTCAACTGGGCAAAACTCTGTCCTCACGTTAATATTAAAGTTAAAATTTTTACCGCAGTCAACGATTATATACTGCTTCATATGCACATAATATAACAAAATTCCATCAGCGCCCATCAGAGCTATTGAGGTCCAAAGTTGCCCAAAAATGAAGAAAAAGCCCGTCGTTTTTATTTCAGAACCGGTTGAAACTACTCGGATTTGGATGACTTTTTTTAAATGTCGTACATATAAAATATTAAAACTTTTATATGTTAAAAGTTGACGATCATAATTAACTACTAATGCAGATAGTCATATATTAAAAATACATAGTTTATCACTAGGACGTATTAGAGTCATTTACAAGATTTATTTACAGCATTCAACTCGACATAGCTATGCCATCATGCTAATATCAAAATTAAAATTTTAACCACAATTTGCCATCATATATTGCTTCATTTGTCCTGACTATAAAAAAAATCCATACATGCTCATCAGAGATATTGAGTTCCAAACTTGCTCAAAAATGAAGAAATCAAGAATTTCAAAAGCCCATAAATACCAAAATAGTGAAGTTTCAGATTTAAAATATTTTAAATATAAAGTATTCCTAATTGTGCCCCTTCTTAGAAAAAATTAACCCTGAAACCTCACCTTTTCCTGGAAATATGGCACCCTAAAAAGCGGGAATTTTGCAGAAAAGGTGTTAAACTTCGGGTGAAATTGCACCCATCACGAAGCATCTTACAAAATTTATGTTTAGAACAACAAATGTATTTCAAAGTGTGTGTAATACAACGATTTTTACCACACGTCTCTACGACCAACCGTTCTTGAGATATCGACATTTTCGTTTACATAGAAAATTGCAAGAAACGTCGTGCACCACGAAACAAATATAGCTGCCATATTTAAACCAAAAATAAATTAATAGTGGTTTCGAACTACCAATACACAGGTGAGATAACACACAAAAAATTGTCCTGTTCTGACATGGTCGAGCAACCACTACTGGTCCATTTGGAAGACCTTTAGGTTTTTCCAGTTTCACCGCACTTCCCAATCTGAGCGTCAATTTCTGATTTGTAAAGGTTTTAGTGTTTTATATTTACAAGATTTTAAAAAAAGAATCATGAAAATCCGAGTAGTTTTAACCGGTTCCGAGAAAACGCTCTTTTTTTGCCTAACGCTCCTCCACTAGTTACACTATCGCGCATTGTGCTCTGCTATTATCACACTGACACAATATCTAGACTAGTTCAAAGGGCTAAGACCTCTTCAGTCTTCTTATCTTTATATTAAGCTTGTCGAGTAATTATAATGCCTCAACGTTGACATGTTGATGTAGTCTCGCTTCGTGTTTAGTGGCGAATTTCGTGATTTCGCTTGCCACGTCTGAAATCCCTCAATCACAATGTAGATCTTTGTTTCTGATGTAACCTACCATTTAGCAATTGCCGTATTCCGTGATAGTTTATTTTAAAATTTTGAATTCTTTTGACATTGCTTTGTTTGACAATCCCCATAGTTTCTCCCGAATCCACAATTTGGACGTGAAAAATTATCGGAAAAGAAAAATGTTGAAATCTGTTTTTCTAAGAAATAGTATGATTAATTGATTGTATAGAACACATACTGTTGATTAGTAGAGCTTAATGTGGACATTTTCGACCTTTACAGTGTTTAAATCCACGTAAATGATCCAAATAACATGCAAATGACAGAAAAGATTATATTTAATTAAAAAACTGAACTTGAATATTATAATAAAAAGATGTTTCTAACACGATAATGCTTAATAATGGCTTAGTAATGGATAACAAGTAAAATAATAATTAGTAATTTTTATTTTACGTGATATGACAGTCACCATGTTTTAGCTTTTCCATTTGTTTCTTGCCTGGATCATTTTTAATTTTTTCTCTTTTTTTCTTCTCGCATTCTCTTTTTCTTTTCCACATTTTCTTTGCACCTCATAATGTAAGAACATGAATGTATGTAGGAGTTGTCATTTACGTGGACAAGTTGTATTACGTGGCTATAAATCCACGAAAATGACAAAATGAAAATGCCACGCGAATGACTATTAGAGCATTAATATAACATAGCGCCTAGACTATTTCCTTTGGAGGCTTTATACTGGCTATAATGAAACAACACAAGTAGTGTAGTAACTTACAATTTTTTTTTCTAAATTCAACACCAGTAAGAAATTATGATAACCACGTGAATGACACGAAATAATGTACTCTTACATCAAACCATATAAACTACCTCTATAAAGTTTATAGATCAACTGAACAAGACACTATATGTTGATTTAATTAAAATTACATATGCAAGCAATACATGTGTAATGCTGATATTGTAGAAATACTGATACTATACGTGAAATTTAATAATGTTCTTCTCTCTTACTTAGATCCACGCAAATAACAAAAATATCAGGGACAACATTTTATTGATTGCGTAGTAGTCGATGCTTAATATTTTATATACTAAATTGACTCTGGATGTGAGCCCTATACTGTTTTACAATTCTCGTTAATTAGAACAATAATCATTAACTGATGCCTTAGAAAAACTGCTTTTTACTTTGAGAATACATACTAGGTACATGCCACGTGAATGACATATGACATAATAAAGTTTACTTTGTATTGTTAAAAAATAGGTCAGTTGTTAATATATACCTGGCTAGATAGACTGCTATTATATCTTCACTGTACTGAACTAACAGGTAAAAAGGTATTCGTAATATAATATTAGTTAAGCAGGAACAGCAAATTTAATATTTCTGAAGAATTACCCATAATTGTATGCCATAGACTCATATTGGTATTATGACTTGATTGTATATAAGTATCTTGTTATGTATTGAGAATTTGAAGTTTTGTCCCAGTAGCCAATACAATTGTCCAAGCTTGAGTTGAGGTTCTATTCTCTTCTTTTTATATGCTTTTTCCACCGCCATTTCATATCCAAGGTCATTCCTAAGCGTTTGGCTGTGTTTCCATATGGAACTATGATGATATTTAACTGATAGTCCATTGCAAGGTTGGCTAGTTTAAAAGAAATTAAATTATTATTTACCTCAAGGAAAACAAAATATTCATAATTAAGGTATGCATGTCACAACTAAATCAAATTGTTAATAGAATTTATTGTTACTTCTTTTAATTATTTATAAAAATTGAATGAAATCATGTTTTGTTCACAAAACTTCACCATTCTTTTTAGACAATAAAACATCTGATTTACCTTTAATGTGTTTTATTTCAAATTTACAGATACAAAACATTTTTCTACATTAGTAATAGGCTAATTTCATGCCAAATCACCTAATTTTAAAACATGACCGTGCTTCGATATCTCAGATTTTGTTCAGATTTTTTCCTTGCATAGATACATTCGAGGGCATCAGATTAGAGGGGCGTATCACCAAATTTGTGATCTTTTGTCTCTTAAAATAGGCGAATGTTTTGTATGGCCAGGTTAATGTCTTACAAAACAAAAAATCACAATTCGTCCCTCTGATCACATGCCCTCGAATTATGAAATGACATTAAACTAATTTTTTGGGTGAAAATACTGCTATCCCACACTCAGGTACGAACCCATGGGGGGGAAGCTACCTAGCTAAATTAATTTAATGTCATTTCATAATTTATGTGTCTATACAAGAAAAAATTTGACAAAATCTAAGACTTGAAGCAAATGGCTTCTAGGTGATTTGGCGTGAAATTAGCCAATAATTAATGAAAATCATTCAATAATGAAACATCAACATAATATTTATCAAGTATTATTGAAATAGGCAACATAAACCTTTTGAATGTCTGTTATTGAACGACTCACTACCACAAACATATAATGAATTGTTGAAAGGTCAATCCAAACTTGGCCATTTTATTTTAGTCTTCTTTATGTTTACACATTCTTCTAGTGCACCAGGATTCTGTAACAAAAATAATGAATAAGATACTTATTACTTTTTGATTTAATGCAATAATTTGTACCTTCACGTGTAAAATAATCCCCGCTTTTGCTTCATGAGTGGTAGGATTCCAAAATTGCTGTTACCTTGCTTGGCTTGAACTGCATTTTCTCCTGGTGCCGGTGGAACCAACGATGATACTCGTATAAGTGATAATTTCATCACTATTCGCGAATCTGCAAACTCTTAATATTTAAACAAACATGATAAATGTATACACTGAGAGAAATGAAAATGTTGATTCAAAAATTTCTTGTTCAAAAATTATTTATTGTTGACACAACAAAAAGACTGTTAAGCTGATTACCAATGTTGCTTTGATTGAAGTTTTAATGATAATTAAATATAATTGTTTTGTTTGATATTTATATTTTGTTAAAACTTAAAGCGAATAGGTAAAAACATTTCTCACAACATTAGAAATTGTTTTATACAGGCTTAACAATGTTAATTTTGTTTAAAACGAATGTTAAAATAGTTTAAACAAAAGATGCAGATTGTTGAACTAACAAACCAAAATTAACATTTTATTTTGCACACATTGCACATATTTAAAGTTTAGAATATGCTGCTTTATTCTTTGATTTAACAATTTCCTTTTTTCAGTGTAATATAAAACTATTTAAAAATTAATTGAATATATAGTTAGTACTTTGATTAGTTACTGGTACTTCTAAGAATTGCACAATGACTTACTTAAATATTGCACTAATCAATCAAGTTTTTCTTACCTTTAAAATAATCAATCAGCTGTTCTTTCCAGTTCCACTTATGATTAAAATAATTTTAACTTTTTTGGTCACTCATTGAAATAGGAAACACTTAATCAGTAATCACAATTAACTATAACTGCAACCCGTGTAATAGAACTTCCAAACTTGGTGAAGATCGAAATGTTGTGATGCAATCTTTTTGCACGCGTCATCTTAACAAACATTTTATGAACAAAGAGATCGTAAAACTAAATTAACTGCAATTCATTTAAATAAATATTTTATATTCTGCACGGAACGCAAGCTTGCAGTAAATAAAGATAGAATATCAGCAATTCATAATTTAGTTCTGAGAACTTTACCAAACATTTGTTGCAATTTTCACATTAAATCAGTCCCATTATAATAATTCATTTTATTTAAATAAAGAGCTGGTCAATTAAACTGATAGCGTTAAGACAAAAAATATTTACAACACTGAAATAAATTATACTCAAATAAAGTACCAACTTGACGCAAAATAACTTGTTTCGTTCTTTTAAAAACAGCAATATTAAACTAAAAAACATTTGTTAGCTTTAATTAAAGAACTCTCAATTGTACCTAAGTAAATATATTTTGTATTTGGAAATAAACCTTTTTCTCAGTAGATGAGTGATTTTGCTCCATGAAACTCTGCTTAATAATTCTTGTATTTACACTTAAGGTCTAAATATAACGTGGCAATTGCTATTAGCGAATCTCCCATTTACAATGTTAATTTCCTATACCAGAAAATCACATATCTTGGAAACTATTTAATACAGATGTTAAAGTGAAGGTGTTTTGAACAGTATTCAATAAGGTCTACAACTTTGCTATAGTGACTTTTCCTCTAAAATAATTAGGGGAGACAATATTTGAGAAATTGTGTTTTTACATGCTATTTCCCTGTTACAAAACCGATAATACACCCTGTATATTTTTTTTGTCACTATTTTTGTTAAGTTTTTTTCTCAAATCTAGTATAGAATAAATGTTACACAAGAACTTTTCTAATGAATAATATTTTTCAAAATATTAACAATATAGACTCATAAAACTACTCGAGTATGAATAGTGTAACGTTCTTTCTAAAAATAATAACACAAGTGCTGTTTAAATCGTCTATTCACAAACAAATATTTATTTCTATACACTAATGAATACACTATAAATTAACGCTATGATTATAAACCATTAAAAACTATTATTTACAGACTATGAATTTCTAATACAACATTTATATTCACTATTTATTTTGTAATACACAGTTAATGACTTGCTGTTGACTGCCCCTCTTTTATCCGCCGTCGATTATATACCCCCATGTAAATCTTCTAGAAGTTGCTCGAACATACCGGTATACATCGAATACACTAGAAGGTTGAGTGCATTGCGCTGCGGCTCCGGATTGTTCCACAACCCAGTGACGGCCGGAACAGACGATGCGTTGCACTCGTTACACTGCCCCCCTCTTCAAGTCTGTTCTGTCCCAGAACAGGTTTTATGCTCTGGTTCCTGTAGAATGGGTCATGACGATATCGACAGTCTTCACCTCGACTACACGTTCCATTACGGTAGAAATAACAGTCTACACTCTTCGTTGGCCTTAATGCGGGCTGTGGGTCAAAACTGCAGACGAAGATCTTGACGTCCGTACCTCTAAAGACAACTTCCAGCATGTTTCTAACGATTCTCCAATCCAGCTGGTCCCGCCCACAGCCGAGTTTGGGAACTGCCAATTTGTTAATTCCCCTGGTAAGCAACTCGATCCTCAAATTCCATAGTGCCCTCCACAAGTCGACGTAACTCGGTTTCTGGTAGTAAAACTGCTTGGTTACCAAGTAGTAAATGGATCGGTCATGATCAGGCAAGCGTAAGGATTTACCAACAGAGGGATTTTGTTCTCGAAGTTCATTCAGCCGTCCAAATTTATTTCTAAACACTACTGCGATCCCCCTGGACATACGGAGATCCGGGGAGACACAGTGGGCAATGGAATAATTACCAGGGACCCGGAAGAGATCTTGTTGCATCTCAGTCGTGACTCCGAATCGCGCTTTTCTAGTTCCAGAAAACGCAGCCATAAATTCTCTAAAGGTTGGCTGATCAGCTCCAGACCTTACGGTATTGATAGCCACCTCAGCCTCATCTTCCGGGACTGCGTCATTATTTCCCTCATAGTGCGCCAGACGATTGGAGTGTACCACCTTTGGTTTCCCTCTTGGCAATTTCTGGATGCGATAAATCAAGTCATTTATTCGTTTCTTCACCTGGTATGGGCCCTCCCAATTTCGCTGTAACTTTGGAGAATAGCCACGACGCCTTTGCGGTTTGTATAACCAGACAAGCTCTCTAGGTTGAAACCCTCCTTCTTGCGCTCTCACATCGTACGTAGCCTTCATCCGGTCACTCGCGATTCGACTATTATTTCGGGTTCGGTCGTGAATATCCTCCAACTTCTTCTTTAAGTTGATGACATAATCATTCCCGGCTACCTCCTGCTCTATAGGTGGAGACCCAAATTCCAGATCACACGGTAACCGTAACTCGCGTCCAAACATCACAGACGCTGGTGACTGACCGGTTGTTTCGTGGACCGATGCACGATAAGCCATCAGGAACAGATGCAGGTATTGGTCCCAGTCTCGCTGATGATCGGAGACGACCTTGGCCAAATATTTGCCCATTGTCCGATTCATGCGTTCTACCATTCCATCGGACTGCGGATGTAACGGTGTGGTCCGAGTCTTGCGAATGCCCAACAATCGACAAACTTCTCCAAAGAGTACAGACTCAAAATTGCGGCCTTGATCCGAATGCAGCTCCATGGGCACTCCGAAGCGACTGAAAAACTCTTTGACTAGTACGTCAGCAACAGTCGCAGCTTCCTGGTTTGGTAGGGCATATGCTTCTGGCCATTTGGTAAAATAGTCCATTGCCACTAAGATGTATTTATTCCCATCGTCGGTTTCGGGAAATGGTCCGGCAATGTCTATAGCTATTCTCTCCA
Source organism: Agrypnus murinus (assembly GCA_929113105.1). Lineage (NCBI taxonomy): Eukaryota > Metazoa > Arthropoda > Insecta > Coleoptera > Elateridae > Agrypnus > Agrypnus murinus. Next base: position 35,815,746 of record OV816024.1, read on the forward strand.
GAGGACTACCCACATTGTACTGCCTCATAGGTGCTCTTCGCTTCCCCAAGGGTCCGTTGCCAGTGGCACATAGTTCACATTTCCGGCACCACTCCTTCACGTCTTCTTTACAGTTGACCCAATAAAAACGCTCCCTAACTTTCTCCAAAGTCTTTTTCACACCGAAGTGTCCTCCGGAGGCACCGTCATGGAGATGTCGCAATACTGTAGCCACTCGGCTTCTTGGAACCACGAACTGAGACCTAATGGTGGTGCCATCTTCACTCTCCAGTACTCGCTTCAGGAGATCGTCTTCCACCTTCAAGGACTCCCATTGGGCCCAATATGCTTTGAGCGTTCTGTTAAAAGGGCTGACGGCCTCCCAGGCAGGCCTTTCTCCCACGCGCTTCCATTCCAGTACCATTTTTAGTTCGGGATCAGCCTCCTGCTGTCGCTGCAATTCTTCCGGCAACCAATTGTCGTTGACGATGGTAGTCCTTAATACTTGGCAAACCCTCTCTTCCAAACGAGAGCAATGACGGCAATCCGTTGGACAGGGTCTTCTTGAAAGAGCATCAGCATTTCGATGACTAGTGCCCGCTCGATGTTCGGTGTCAAAGTCGTATCCTTGTAATCGTTCGATCCACCTTGCGACCTGGCCTTCAGGATTACGGAATTGTAGAAGCCATTTCAACGCTGCATGGTCCGTCCTCAATAAAAACTTCCGTCCGTACAAGTATTTGTAGAAGTGCTCAACGGACTTCACGACGGCCAATAGTTCTTTTCTGGTCACACAATAATTCCTTTCGGCTTTCGACAAAACCTTACTAAAATAGCCGATGACCTTTTCTTGTCCATCCTGTATCTGAGAAAGTACACCCCCAATGGCCAGATTACTTGCATCTGTGTCAAGTATGAATTTCCCTTCTGTCCGTGGATAGCTCAATATTGGTGCTGTTGTCAGGGCACGCTTCAGCTGTTGGAAAGCTGTTTCACACTCTCCGCTCCAAACATACTCGCGCCCATCTTCAGTTAACCTTGTCAGAGGTTTCGCTATATTGGCAAACCCAGGAACGAAACGCCTGTAGTAGGTACATAACCCAAGAAAACTACGAACTTGGTGTTTATCTTTCGGTGTTGGCCACTCTTGAACTGCACGAATCTTATCGGGGTCGGCTGCCACTCCATTTTGTGATACGACGTGCCCGAGATATTTCACTTCCTTTCTGAATATGTGGCACTTTTTCGGACTCAGTTTCAGATTGGCTCCACGTAGTCTTCGGAACACTTCCTCTAGATTGTTCAAATGTTCGTTGAATGATTTTCCGACTACAATCACATCATCTAGGTATACCAGGCAGGTCCTCCACGACAACCCTCTCAGGATGGTCTCCATTAGACGCTCAAAGGTGGCCGGAGCGTTACATAGACCGAAAGGCATAACTGTAAACTGCCATAGTCCGGAACCAATAGTGAACGCGGTCTTCTCCCGGTCTTCAGGTTCCATTTCAACTTGCCAATAACCGCTCTTCAAGTCCAAAGTCGAAAACCATCGTGAACCAGACAGGGTATCTAACGTGTCGTCGATGCGTGGTAAGGGATAGCTGTCTTTCTTGGTCACGTCATTAAGCTGCCGATAGTCTACACAAAATCTCGTTGACCCGTCCTTCTTACTGACCAGGACCACCGGTGATGCCCATGGACTGCTGGATGGCTCGATGACCCCTTGTTCTTCCATATCAGTAATAATCTTTTCGGCTTCTGCTCGCCTTGCTAGAGGTAGACGCCTCGGCTGCTGACGGACAGGCATAGAGTTGCCTGTATTGATTTTATGTTTTACTATATTTGTTCGTCCCTTCTGGCTATCATCAAGAGCGAAGATATCTTGGTATCGGTGAACCAAACCCTGTACCTCTTTCACTTCCGTTCTGTTAAGGTCTTCGCACGAACTAGTAACCATACCCACTAATTTTCCACCCTGGTCTTTGGGCACTGGTTTTGGAACATCAGCCATACACCAGGCTACTCGAAATACTGGCACACACTGTCCCACAAGGGTACTCTTCTTCAATGTCACCGGATCCACATTAACATTCATAATTCTCACCGGTACTCTCTTTCCAACCTTGATCAGCGCTTTTCCCACCAGTATGCCACTATGGATCTTCTTATCACAAACAGGCTCCATCATTCGCACACATCCTACCCGAAGATCTCCATCCAAACCCGCCTCGACAACCATCTCGCTTTGACCCGGCAATATCACATCTTCAGTCAGCAAAACCCTTACAACCGGTTCTTCTCGTGGGTGCAACGGAAGTTCTTCGTTACCGACCTTCAAAACACCCTCTTTCAAATCCAACGTAAAACCAAATTTTCTCAGGAGGTCCATTCCCAAGATGAAGTCATCAGTGATATCGGCTACCAGCACCTCATGATCACGTTCTTCACTTCCAATGCCAATCTTCATCTTCACCACTCCGCGTGTTGGTATCACTTCACCTGTTGCTGTACGGAGTTGAGTAGTTGTGGGTAACAACTTAATACTTGATCGTAGAACATCAGGGCGTACGATGGATTTTGTCGCCCCCGTATCAATAAGTAGTGGAACAGTTCGGTTAGCAATCTTCCCATCTACGAACAAACTGCTGGTATTGTTCTTCGATGTTACGGCATGAATGGAGATCTCCGGGGCATCTCCACTCAAGGTCAACGTTCGCCCCTCTCGTCGACCCCTTTTAGTTTTCCGACGGCTGAACTTGTTTGGGTTTAGGGCAGCGGCGTCGTATGTGCCCTTGTTCACCGCAGTTCCAGCAACGGGGTCCTCGAACTTCTTGAGGATTCTTTTTACGGTTCTCTTCCTTCTGAAGAACTCTCATTAATAATTCTTCTAGGCGATCTTTAGAACCTTCATCTTCTTCCAAAACGGTCCGAACACGTCCGTGACCTCGGGACGCTTGTTTTGCAGCTTCAAATTCTAAGGCGTGAGCAAGCGCATCATCAGTTGTTCTTGGTCGTGCCAGCCTCAATGATTGTTGTGTTTCTCCGTCTCTTAACCCATCAATGAAGGTCTGCACAGCCAGTTGTCCCAGAAATGAATCGGGTGCCGTAGGGTACGCCAATCGGACAAGCCGCGCAACATCGGCTTCAAACTCCTGCAGGCTTTCTCCATTCTTCTGGATACGATTCTTCACTTGCGCGTGATACACTTGTTGAAGATGCGCGTCTCCATATCTCATTTCCAATCTAGACACTAACAATTGGTAATCATTTTCCTGTCCTGCTGGGATTGTTTGCAGGACGTTCAACGCGTCTCCACGCAAAGCCACAGTTAAAGAAACGGCCTTTTCCTTGCCTGTCTATCCGTTGGCCCCAGAAGCCGCCTCAAACTGTTTGTAGTAAGTGGACCAAGGTATCTTTCCATCGAACGTGGGTGGTTTTACTTTTATCCCTACGACAGGACCCTTTTCTTCTTTAAACTGTTTCTTTACTTCATTAAACGGCCTCTCAGAAGTTGAGGAAAACCGTAGTTGCCTCATTCTATCTTCCAGCATTTCGGCCATATCGTCTTTCTTAGTTGTTGGTGGTAATTGCATTTGGGCTATTTTCTCTTCTACCGTCTTTATTACCCTATCTTGTTCCGCCAATCTACCTTCCAATAGTCCTAACGCACTGGCATTCTCCAAAAATTCTTCGAAAACTTTATCTTCCAACGCTTTGACATTTTCCAACAATTCTCCTTTAAGCCTTCTAGAACTTTCTTCAGACTTTTCTAGTAATTCTTCTTTAAGCGTTCTAGAGTTTTCCAGTAAATCTTCTTTAAGCATTTTAACATTTTCTTCCAGTGCTTTAGTATTTTCAAGTAATTCTTGTTTAAGCATTCTAACATTTTCTTCGGACTTTCTAGAATTCTCTTCGGACTTTTCCAGTAATTCCTCTTTTAACATTCTAACATTTTCTTCGGACTTTCTAGAATTCTCTTCGTGCTTTTCCAATAGTTCTTCTTTTAACATTCTAACATTTTCTTCGGACTTTCTAGAATTCTCTTCGGCTTTTCTAGAACTTTCCAGTAACTCTTCTTTTAATATTCTAGAATTTTCTTCCATTTTACTTAATAACAAATTAGTATCCATTACGGGTCCAGGTATTTCGAAGAGGAAACTTTCAGGGTCTTCTTGCTGCTCCAAAAGCCATTCTCTTAGCCGATTTATTAACACACTTTCAAGGCCCGTTGTATCTAAATCTCGTTCTTCAAGTTCATGTTTCAAGTCTATTACTTTGAGATCTTTTAACAGTTTCATCACCATTTTAATCGTTTGTTGAAATTATGTTTTAACACCAAAAATTTTATTCTCACAGCACTTTAATTAATTATTACGCGATTTTATTTATTTTAAAACTCCACACCTGACATCACTGTAACGTTCTTTCTAAAAATAATAACACAAGTGCTGTTTAAATCGTCTATTCACAAACAAATATTTATTTCTATACACTAATGAATACACTATAAATTAACGCTATGATTATAAACCATTAAAAACTATTATTTACAGACTATGAATTTCTAATACAACATTTATATTCACTATTTATTTTGTAATACACAGTTAATGACTTGCTGTTGACTGCCCCTCTTTTATCCGCCGTCGATTATATACCCCCATGTAAATCTTCTAGAAGTTGCTCGAACATACCGGTATACATCGAATACACTAGAAGGTTGAGTGCATTGCGCTGCGGCTCCGGATTGTTCCACAACCCAGTGACGGCCGGAACAGACGATGCGTTGCACTCGTTACAATAGTTTAGTCTATAATTTGGCGCACTATAAACCTTATAAAGTAATGAATATTAAAAAAAATTAAAGATAATCGATAACTCGTAAACTATTCCTAACTGAGAAAATCTAAATACACATTTAAATTCTACACAGAAATTGCTATAAGAATCACAACTTTTTTCTCCAAGAAAATACGAAAAATAACTTTTTGGTAAAACTGAACTAAACGTTTTGGCCACTTTCTTTAGCTGTTTGGCGTTCATGGCAGTAGAAAAAATAATATGTACAACATTTAAAAAAATTATCTTTTCCTTACTTGCGTAGATATTCTGTCCCGAATTCGGCCTGACAGAAAAAGTTCAGTGTCGATAAAGAAAAGGGTCATTTTCTTCAGTTGTTATACAAATAACTATTTTAAAATTTACAGTACTAAATTAAGTAAACTAGAAAGCTAAAATATTTACCTCACCGTGTTATATTGACTCTTTGTAAAGTACTTCAAACCCTGTTACCCTCAACTGGCTGCAGTAATTCTCTGCCTTTATCTCCCTCTGGCATCATTGTCTGTTATTGGTTACCTTGACATTTCTTACCTCATGCTTTATTAATAAAGGTATAATGCATGTTTGCTATAAAAGTGGAAATAAACAGTTTTTTATTACATACACAGAAAATAAAATTGCGACATAACAATTGGTTACTTAGATAATTTTATATACTTAAATTGCTAAGCGTTTTCTTGAAATGCCTATTTCTGAAGTTCTAACCAACCGATTTTAGTAGCAATGGAAACGTTTTCGACTATGCATACTCAAATAATTGTAGAAGTAGCATTTTTTCCCTTTTATTTAATTTTGTAGACAAAGTTTTGTCGTAAACAGTTTTCAGGAGGATTCTAAATAAACGGTGGTGCTATTCTGGGCTAGCTCGGAGTGCTATTGGACTATCTTAGCATTCTTGCGAATGCTACGACGCTTCCAACGAAAATACATACATACAAATTGTTGTAATATTTTAATACGGGGTGGTTTGCTTAAATTAACATATACGTTAACATAATACAGATGCAATACACAACTTACTACTTGCTTACGTTTAATTGAAATAACTGCTCTGGCTAAGTATATTATAGTGAAAAGTCTAACTATGCACAAATTGAGACATTCTCAGGCGGATCGCTTCTATAGAGATCTAAATTCTTATATATAGGAACACAGTAATATAGAATCAGATACACAGAGTGACTTTTCAGTAATAACAACACAATTTTATTTTTATAATTTAACAAATAGCAAGCAACCAAAAAAACGAAACAAAAAGAAAATTGAAAATAGATACAAAAAAAACAAAAATCAGTTTCTCTTTTAGTAAGTTAAATAATAGAAACGCTGTTTAATTATAAATTTATCTCGAAATATTTAAATCAAATCATATGCAAAAGTTTGATTATTAGCTTCTATCTTTTTAATCCTATCGTTAAATTATTTTTTTATATTAATCCCAAAAAAGTTCAGTATTCTTTAATTGGAGATAAATACTTTTAGTATTATCATATTTCTTAATTATTAAAATTAAAACTATACTCCATACAATGTAAGTTCCGATGCACGTCATTAATAATCTTTTCAAATTATTTAAGGGCGATTTTTGTAAACTTGACAAAAATAAATATAAGAGTGCTTGTTTTAAAGGTATTTTTGAGTTATTATTTTTTACATGTAGTTTTTACACGCAGACTTTACTGTAATCCAGTATTAAACATCATCTTATTTATTCCCATCTATTATATTTTGAGTTTATAAGGTTTGTTCCAGTAGTAGTAAGAAACGCTTGCAAACTGTCAGATGCATGCGCAGATGAAAATTAACGTTCCAGCAGAAGAAAGTTTCCACATTGACTGATAGTTTGATTTTCCAGTAGCTAGTATAACTTTTTGCAAACCGTTTACAAACCGTTTGTAAAGTTTCCGAACATTTTACGAATTTTTCTGATAGACATGCGCCTTAAGCATCCCGCCGGGGAGGCGTGATCAGATATTAGTGTGCACATTGTAAGCAAAAGAAAGGCTAACATAACAGTGACATCTTTCCTTATCTTACAAATCATAAATTTCCAATTTGTGTTCAAGCAGGAAATACATTGTCAACTAGTTTCCAACTTTAAACAATCGTACTAAGTATTTAGTTGCATAAAAGTTCTCAAATCGTTTGTGATTTGTTGCTGGAACAAACCTATTGTCGAAATTCAAACTGTGAAAGAATTAACTGCGTACGACTTTCATATTTCTCTTTCTACTTTGACAATACTGCTGTTTCTCGTATACATATCAATCTAAAATCGATTTTTTTTCATTTGTGATTACATTGCAATACTAAACATGCTAAATTAATGACATCATTTGAGGATATGACGTAGGATGTGACGTGCGTTGGAACTTACACAGGGTCTGGAATATACATAACTACTGTTAAAACCTCACGTTTATATATATTGTTACGTGCTAATTTCGTAGCACCCTGTATAGCTATGCTTTTGTGATAGGTTGTATAGCGTTTAGGGATTTTCGCATTCTCTCTCCGTTTAGTTGCCATTTTGTTTGGAACTAACTTCCTGTTGTTGATAAGAGACTTCACTTCGTTTTCGTTCGATTGTGGAGCTACTTCTTTAAAACAATATTTTAGTGGCATCACCTTTAAATTAGTTTTCCCTTTATGTTGTGATATGGGAATTGCATTTGCGCAGATCGATAATTAATTTTTGGTGTGATTTCCAAGTTTATTGGCAACCATATGGGTTCTTTCCACTAATTTCTTCTTTGAAGGTTAGGAGCACGATCTCGATTCGAAATATAATCAACGTTAGCCGCATTTGGGAACGGTATAGCTCTTTCAGAAGGTCACCTTTTATCTGAAACCTTTTTTCTTTTCTTCAATAAATCTTACGTTAACTTCATACACTACGTTTTATATTTGGGATGTTAAAAGATCATTACGCTGACTTGGTTGCTATTGTCTCGTTGGATCACGCTACATTCGACCTGGTTGGTGACGTTCCTCTTCAGTTCGATGAACACGCACTTGTATCGTGAGTCAGATATTTGTAGCAAATATTTACAACAACAATAACGTTTGACAACCCTTATTGTATTTAAAGCATTACTGTATATGTATTTGTGTATATAATAATTTTGTGTTAAATGGTTTTTCCCCAGTGTGAGGGTAGCACTTATATCTAGGTATATACTTCATATATTGCGGTGATATCAAATCACCTCAGTGAAAATCTTCTTAACGATAGATCGGAAACGTCAAAACAAATATTTCATATATCTGATTTAAATCAAAAGAGAGACATGCTAAGTCATAGGCTTAATTAATATAAAGGCTACATATAGGGTCACAGTTAGGCTCATCAATATTTAAATTAAAAATTAAGAATAAAATTTCATGCAAACATAACCTCAATTCATATACATACAAAAGGCTTGATTTTTAAAAAAGGATATCAGTCAGTTAGATTGTTTTATCATAATGCATGTTTATGCAACCCAAGTTACATATTGGGATGGGTTCTCCACTTGTAAGGACGAAGTAATTTTCTTATTTAAATTAAGAGGCTACGATTTTTAACGTTGTGTAGATTCTTCTACTTTCCAAGAGACCAACTCAGTTTCGCGCTGTTAGTTAACTGAAAACAGATAAATTAGGTCAATCTTGTTATGACTTATATAGTGCAATTAGTTTTTAAACTTTGTTATAAAAATTCTGGCCATTTTTATTATTGAAGGTTTTAATCTTGTCGTTTTGCTTCATTGTGACGATTATTGACTCTTATCCTATTTGTTCTCACCATTGTTTTTATGTAAGCGCTTGGAGAACTGTATGCTGGACATTTTGATCATAAATTGATTAATTTTGAATTAATATTTAAGCTGAAACTTGCAAATGCATTAATTAGTCAATTCAAGGTAGTATCGCACTGTAAAATTATGTTTATTGTAAATTGTAAAGATGTTCATATGGAGAATTTATATGTATTACTTGCATTGTGTAATTATGTAACTATTTTGTAAAGGATAAACCTTGATCTGTTGAATTGTGTACGTATTTAGGTCGTAACGAGATTTGTATATTGTCAATCGTTTTTCTCTCATATCTTCGTTACGATACATTTTTGGACAAGGGTTGTATTATACTGCTTTAATCCTTGTTTTAAGGGCTACAATCCTGTAATCATAGAATTAAGATTAGTGATGATTAAGAAGAGCTGTGCGGGTCAGTGACGTCATCAATCTTACATGATTTGTTTTTGTTTTGAAAATATGTCATTGCCGGCTTTTGTTTTAACATAAACTATATAAGCTGGAGCAAAATTTAACAAAGGCAGTCGACAAGACGTTCACGGCAAAGCTATGCCCGACTCTGGATAAAAATCTGTAATTTAATTTGAGGTTAGATATTTTAACCATGTGATTGACGTAAATGTCATATATAAAAGGAATTTGAATTAAATTAAAGTGTTACCTGAACAATCTCAAGAGTTCAAAGAAGATCTCAGTGTTGTTACATAATTTTTTAAAGTGAATGTGATTTTTTTAATAAATTCTGGGAGAATTTATTTTTCGTCATCGATCTACGTATTGATGTTTTTGAAGACAAGAAATCAGCTGATAAATACTACAGCAATGTTACCAATTGAGGATTTATTTAAAGGAATTTATTTTTAATAAAATATACCAGGTTGGTCATAATAAATGGGTTCTTTAATCTCATTAATAATATTAAACTTATAAAGTTTATCCTTAAGGTTTTACAGTCCTCGTTTCTGCAGTCCATTAGAAATTCTGATTTTTAAAAACATTATTGAAGGATTAGGCTTCGCTTTAAGACAAATGTCGATAGATAAATCCATTCTCTATAATATTCTTTAGTTCGGCATCATGTTCAAATAACTAAAATACGAAGGAATTTGCTCTAATTAAATAAAAACCTTCAAACGTTTATGCCATATTATGAGGTTGCTTTTATGTTGAAAAAATAAAGGTATTAAGCAACAGTTAGACAATTTAATGCTCTAACACTGTATCGTTTCGAAATTTTTACCTCATCAATAGCTTCGCGAATAAATGAGATTTATTAATTAAAGTATAGGCAACCAACACTTCATCATACTGTTATTTGAAAGTAGGAAATATGAACAGTGAATAGGTATATGGAACAATAGAAGTAGCAGGTAGTCGGTTTACCTTTACTTAACTTTTTGGACAATAACAAGATAATCCCTATTTGTCATTTCAGTTTGTCGTTTTTACAATAAGGAAACGTAAATACTATTCAATGAATTTAGCCGAAGAATTAGTAGTATCCTAAATATAATTTTTTGGTACAGCATTACGAACGACAACGAACAAACTCGTAAGCTGATATACTATGTTTTTTCTAAAAAATAAGGTAACACAAATAGCTGCAGATATCAAACTTTACCAACATTGAACCTTGGATACTAGAAATTGAAAGAAGTTTCGGCGATTTCTGATTTTGCTAAAAATTATAATTGAATTTAAAGCACATGAAGGATTTTTGAACCAGCGATTTATCCGCTCCAGAAGACTTCCTGGAACTCTAAAGTTCCATTCTATTCTTCCTGTTGGTATCGGAAAAAGTTGTATGGAAAACTTATTCATTTTCAAATGATTTTTTCGTGTTTGAATAGTCGAGTTTGAATCATATAATATATGTACATGTACCTACAATAGGTTTGCTCGCTCGTCCCGTAGACTTCGGATAATAATTCTTGTTGCAGTGTGCACAGTCTTTACGCACGACTATAGAAAAAATGTCTCAACTTCCGATTCCATTAAGATACCAAGTTGAAATTTTATTATAATGATAAGGACATATCATGCTTTCTGATTTTTTTTGGAAAAATTAATGGAACCGATTTTGAGAAAAGTCAAAATTTGTTAAAAATTCAGATAATATACTATGTTACAAATGTCGGAAAAACAAACAAAAATTACCGTAAATAGTCCATTTCATTCTCTTGCAAATGCAAAAACCCGACTTTCCTAACTAATACGAAAGCCGAGTAAATAGCATTTGAATATCGCGATGTACGTTTAAAACTGAAAAAAATAAACCTCTATATCTCGCGAACGATGTATTTACACAGAGAAAAATGTATTTAAATTTCATCAACAATTGTGTGGTATTGTAAAACAAATTGGTCTTAAAAAAGTGACAGGGACAATTTGTGTACAATTATAAAACAAGATTGTGCCATTTAGTTTGTCAAGATTTTGTGGAAGTCAATAGTAATTTTGTAGAATCAAATGAATAGTTGTGTATAACTTTCCATAACAAATTGTGTTACTTATTATAACAGAATGTGTAATGTTATTGCATACAATTTTATACAAAATTGTACAATTGTTGCGCTAGTGTGTGCCACAATTGCTTAATAGTATTTAACACAATTACTTGTTCACATTTATACAAATTGTGCAATACTCTGGCACAAATATTCTATACAGAAGGCTAGATATCACAAATAAAATATATATTTTTACATATATTAAAATATATGTAACTAATATGTATATAGCTATACAATGTATAGTATTTACATACTATACAACGTGTAGTATATACACGTATAACACTAAAATTTTCTTTTGCCGTCGGCTGTTTATATATAAATCTCGAATTTACATTAATAGCGACAATTACAAGTGGTGACATCTATAGGATGTCATCCATAAACTTTGCGAAACACAATAATTAGTAGCAAGCAGTTTGAACACTGGATTATGATTTCATTCAAACAAAATATTGTATTTTTCTAAACATTTTTTACAATTATACTTCAACATAATATGCTAGCTTATCCTCTACAACATTGTTCCAAAGAATGCAGAACTAAATCTGACTGTGTTAAATAATTGTCGTAAGTTCCTGTTAGACAATTCAGTAACGAAATCCTACACAACGCTGGGCAATACGATTCTACAATTATAATATAAATTTCTCCAACACCGTTTTGAACAATATTGTGCAAAGCTCTTATGAAGTATTTCTCTCTGTGTATGGGAAGTAATATTTGAGCTTTATATAAGGCTTGGTAAGGGTATTACATGAACAAAATATAAAAAAAAATCTATGAGGGTACTGCGCCAACTTTGGTCGAATCGGCGTGGAATGTATCCTAAATTACATTAATCTACTAAATACGACATTATTCTAAAGTAAACTGATAAATACAAAAATAACGAAATTTAAGGAATTTAAAAATATTTATAACAAAACCAACAATTAGGGGATACCGAAAAATGATATGTATCTCAAATTTGCAAAGGTTCAAAGCAGTAAATATAGATATAATACGGTCTTTCAGAATCGCACGGTTTCTCTAGTCGTAAATTTTTAAAAGCTAGTGAAAAAATTTAGGACGGTTCTTTACTTTACTTTGGGTGTAGGCATATTTATATTTCTCACATTTCTAAGAAATTGATTTAAACCTTTAATAGTAATTGTTTGACCATCGGGATTTTACAAAATAAATCCTGTTTAGTCCTCTTGCTTAATTCTAGATATCAGGTAAAACGCCATGGTTAACAATAGTAGCAGAGTAGCACCTTCTTAATCTTTCCGCCAAGTTTATAAATGTTTAAATTACCTATTGCAGTAAGATCTGGGCACATTAAATGGTCCGACTATAAATCACTAAGCATTATTATGCTGGCATAAAAGATTTCTTAGAAAGTGGAACCTTTAGGTGAGGTAAACGGCTACTTAACGTAATGCTTACCAAATGTTTAACCCTCTCTGCCTACAGTTCAGTTATTCTCTTTATAAATACAATTGAAAAGCAGGCAACTTTACGTACACCAAATTGAAATTTTTAACAAGGAGTGTAAAACCTTAACAATACAAATTTATTTTGTTTAGTTTCTAAGGTTCTTTTGAGAACTTATTTGCCTTCAATTAAATAAAACAATTTAATTTCTTTTATTTCAATTTATTTTTATTAGATAAACAGTTTTATTTATAAACAATTTTTGATTTGTGTTGGTCTGTTCAAGTGAATGACCGTATTGGCCCTATGTCAGGCCATTACAACTTTTAATCACATTTGATCAAGCCTGGGAATTTATTTCTCCATTATTAATTGTATTAATTTGAATAACATTTCTTGTCATTGACTTTTCATTTGAATTTTTATTTTGTTCATTAAATAAAGTTTATGTGTTTTTAAATTTACTTATGTGTTTAATTGATGCATATACAAGCATTCAGTTTTCTTTCTTTCTGAATTTAGAGTTTAGCAGTGGTTGTCCAGTTTGCAGTAGCCCTAGTGCTTGCAATTTAAGTTTTCTTTCTTTTCCAGGCATAAGTTAATAAGAGTCTCATAATTCAAATAATTTATGCTTTACCGAATAACCCCGAGCTAGCCGATTGGAATAAAGAAAAATATTTCTGGTGTATTTTTATTCTAATCCACCATGTTTTTATTTGGAACGGTGGGGATACTATATTTTATTTTGTTAATATCACCGCAATATATAATTTTATCACATATTATTTATTTTAATACATTATTAGGAACATTTGAGAGTGAATACGTATGACTTTGCTCCGAAATGAATTGGTTAAACAATTAAAATCTGAGGTTAATGATTGCGCAATCTACGTCACAGGTATTCGCGTTAATTTACCGTGCCTGTTACATTTTTGAGACTTGAAATTAACTCAGATTTAGAGTAAGTAATCGCGTTCGCATTAATCCCCACTCTGTTCAAATTTGTATATAAAAAAAATCGATAACCTACTTTCAATTTCTAGCTAAGGCTCAATAGCTAAGGCTATTTCACCTTGATTGATTTATTTTAATTGACTTATCTGATAATTTGTTTAGTTGTTAATAAAGCACTGTACATCCCTTACTTGACGACTTATTATTTATATGTTTGGTATTTGGGGTTTATATTTTCAGCTATCGAGGAGCCATTAGTGGGAAAAGTTGACCACATTGGTAGTAGTCGCAAATGTGTCGTTCTTTTCAGATTTTGCCGGTAAATACTAAAGCTATTTTAGATGATTCTTGGCGCCCATTACAGAAGACCTTTAGTGAGACCCACGACCTCACATTAGTTAGCTGGCAGCCGACAGATTTGACTGCGGTTAAAGGTTGTTACTGTGTCCCAATAAGCAGTCCCCATTTTGTGGGTAACAATATTTAAATCGTTTTGAAATAATTACCGTCGCAAGCTTGCCAACTGTATTTTAAAAATTGCCAAATATCCGATCTTTGCTTTCATTCGTATCGACAATGAAACCAAGAAAGTATGCCATTGAGCTCTTTCAAATATTTCCACATAAAGGGCTTTACTAATTGGAATTCCAAACCCATTTATTTGTATAATAGCGCTAAGCAAATTAATTTTATAATTGGAGTCCACATCAATTTATAATGCAGTCATAATTTTTTTATAAGTTTTTCTTTAATATTATTGTTATTATGGTATCAATATATCAGATCGATTTTTCTCAGAATTTTTGTTCACTATCACTATCGGATTCCACTACTAAAAATCAATATTGTCATTTAAATTTTTTGTGAAGACGTCACAACTAACAAACATTTACAAAGTTCAACTCGACTTTCCTCAGAATTTTCGTTATGCAACCTTATGATTTATTTGCATGATCATAAAGACAAGGAAAATCACTATCGGATTCCACTATAAAAAATCTATATTGTCATTTAAACTTTTTTGTGATGACGTCATAACTTAGAAACAAATGAAAGTCGGAAGGTGAATCGCACATATAAAGTGTATTTTTAAAAAACAAAATCGACGTGTTTCAGTGTTTAAAAAAAAAACAAGTTGAGTTCGCTTGTTTTATTTCCATACTTTAATCCCACCCTGTATATAGTTTAATATGACTATGTACAATTTTGAATGTATATTTTAAATATTAAACTTTATAACGTGTATGTTTCATGTTTCAATTTTATCTTCCGTTTTGTTATGAAAAACATTTTATTTTTCTTTTATAGCAAACGTGCAACTGATCGTGTATCTTGAAAATATTAAATGTGTATTACGAAACATGAACATAAACTATAAAGTGCCAAATTCAAGAAAAATGAGACACGAAGTCAATATACATATGTAGATAACAAAAATACAGCTTTAATATAAAAATGCGAAGTTTCTAGCTTACTGCAGTTAGTAAGAAGATCTACTAGCAAGAATTTGGTACACTTGACAAAAACTGAACTTGAACGATCAGGTAAACACTACACATATAATAGTAACTGAAAATTGCAGATATTTCCAGATTAACGTAAAGTATTAATTTATTTACAGAATCTTGACTAATGTGATTGTTTTATCTACTTAAGTAATACTTATCCACTACAGCTGTTACGTCTCAGTAGAAGCTTTTAATTTACAATCTCCTTCCTTTAAGAGCACTTGAATCTAATAAGACATTTAGTTAATCTTTTTTCATTGGTTGTGAAAGTTCATTCAACAAACACTTCAGTTAAGATCTAAATACATTTCGGAGCGCAATAAGTAGAAACGATTCCACTGAAAACACTTTTTTTATGTATTAGATCAAAGTTACTTTCAATAGCTTTTTAATAATTGTCTGTTGCTTTAAATATCTTTTATACAGAATAAAATATCAATGTTAGAATTAACAGTGAGCTCATTCTTCAATTCTAACTGTTGCGTATTATTGTATAAATGATTTATTTCTGCAGATCCGAAACTGAGAAAAAGAGAACAATAAGTAACAATGTTCCGAACCCTGTCTATACTTTTTTTAATTCCGCTAGTCATTAGCATGATACAAGGACAAGCTGTTAAAGTGCTTAGTAAGTTCTTATATGCTCACATTAAATCTAAATCACTGATAAAATTTATTAAATACAGAATCTGGCTTAACCGCAGCTGATCAAGAGAACATAGTCAAAATTCACAATTCGTTGAGACTTCCTCAAACGGCAGAATTTGGTGACGGGCCTAGTGATTGCAATGCTAAAATATTCGTAAGTGTTATACAGTTTATTCGGGCAGGTCACTGTCTGTATTTTTATATTTGTTTTATCACTTACATACATAATCGAGAATGTGGTATATAAATAAATATATCAACTTTTTTGCTTATGTACTTAATTTGACATCTGTCAAAGTCAAACCTCAGAATTGACAATAAATTAATGCTTTTTACAATATTATATAAACCAATACAAAAATATTTCTCGATACGCGTGCTCTGAGAATTTCAAAGTTCTTGGCCATTTTTTAAAGCACAATGCCTTAACGGAATGCCTACGTCTCTTACTTAGCCTAACCGTAACCAAACTACCAATCTCCTACAGCCAACACCAAGCACGCCGCCACCACCAAAACTTACCAACCTAGGAGACTTCATCACCATCACTTCTGCCCACCTCCCCTCGGAGAGTCATCATGCAGTTGGGGGTTCGACAGGAGCTGCACAGACGAAGGGACACGGGCGTCCATGAGTGCAGCTCATACCAACCACGTACCCAAATCCAAATAGGTTATAGAGGCATAATAAGTCCAAAATAGCCAATGCTCTGCTTCGCAGCGCAGAAAACTACATTGGACATGATGATGAACGGGGTGCTTTAAAAGTGGCCAGGAACTTGGAAATCCCGACCTCGAGCATAAAAATTGACGTGACAGTGCACTTGTAACGAAAATAACCATTGTCTAATATTATTATTTATTCATATAGCAATATGACCAAGCCTTAGCTGCTATATCACAACAACACGCTAATAAGCAAAGTGGTAATCAAGTCAGAGATTGTAAGTATAGTTTTTTAAAGAAATTTTTGGTGAAATTGAAAGAGAATTTTATCTTTTCAAGCTAGTTACTCGGAAAGTATGAAAAGCAAGTTAGTTTCGTCGTCAAAGTATTCAGAGGGGTCAGACTGGAAAGGTATAATACACGGCTGGTTCAAACAAAATAAATATTCTGACCCTTCAATAATGGAAACTATCCATTACAATAAGGTACACTATAGTAAATCATTTTTTATTCAGATTTTTCACTTACAAAAAACTAAACAGCACTTAATATTTGTGCTTAATTTGATTATGTTCTTATATTTTATATGAATATACATCTAATTGATTTTATCTGCACCTTTATTTACGTAGGTTGCATGTGCAAATACTGTTTCGTTTGGATGTGGTTATTCTTTCTTTCAAAGTAATAAGAATGGTAAAGCGCAATACAGCAAATTTTATGAATGCAATTACCGCAATTTGTAATTATTATAAGGGTAAGTCCGGGATACTATTAATGTATTCTATATTTTACAGAGATGTATTTTATTGTTTTTCTTAACTTTCAGAGGAAATACCAATGTTTGAAACTATTAAGGTTAATATGCTTATTCCAAACTGTACGACAATTGTAAGTCTTAACATCATGTAGTAGTATCTTTCTTCTTGTTACTGTAACCTTAATAAAGAAAACTTTAACGCATAACATTGTTTTATTATTTCATAGACAAGTTTTCCGAAATGCAATTTTATGCAACAGTGAGATGGTTCAAGATACTAGAAATTCAAGTTGTAGTGTTTGTGTACATAATATAGATAATAATAATAATTGCTACAACCCATAACCTGGAAACCAGGCCCCAGAAGCTATAAGCTTGTGCGGGAGGGAGGGAGCGATTATTATTATTACGTAGGCCGTAAGTGCGGCTGCAGCCGACTTACAGATGGAACAGCGCAAATTCCACATTTGTGTCACAGCTAAGGAAAACTGCAGAAAACCTTAACCAGATCTGTCGGCACCGGGAATCGATCACAGGCCGCTTGGGTGAAAGTCCAGCACGCTAGACATTACACTACCAAGGCTGTAGAAAGTATTCTTTGTTTATTGTATCATATAAGTCATAAGAGTACTGAATACAATTTATGCATGCAGACCGTATAAAGCACTGGTAATGTTCGAGGTAAAGTAAAAAGAAAATGAAAATAAAATTTCAAAAAAGCGCAACAAATAAATGTTAGTTTTCCTCAACTACCTGAATGCAATTGGTTGAACAACTATGGAGATGGACACCAGTGCAATTAGTTTAAATAAATATTAAATAATTTGTTAACAATAAGTCTCCTCAAGAATGGAGTTCTATTATAGTGAGATAATCTAGCTTTAATTGAGCAAGAGTCACTATTTCTTAGAGCATACAAATTATACAATATAAAAAAATAAGATAATCAACACCAGGTATATTGTTTATTCATTTATTAAGACAAAGCAAGAATAGATATTAGTAAAGTATATAATAGTTATGTATATAAAGTATACAGCAAAGAATAGTTATGGTAAGAAAACGAAATTAAAACCTGTGTTGCGTCTACATTCCTCCAAATGACAATGATGCGCTTGTAAGTTTTCTAAACAGCCTAAGTAACATTATGGTGGCAACAATCATGATGACAATAAAATTATCTAATCTGTGGCGATTTTAATCAGACTATTATAAATTGGTTGCCTCAAGAGAACACTAATTATTTGATTCCGCAAAAGACTAGTAATTTTTTATCAACTCATTTTATTGACACAATCTTACTTTCTAACCTAATGCAATTTAATAAAGTTGTGAATGTCAACATGAGTCTGTTAGATCTAATATTATCAGATTTCAGCAATATAATGGTAACATAATGCACTTGTCCTTTGTCAAATGTGGATGTCCATCATCCTCCTTTGGAGATTGTCAAAGGCCTAGGATACATAGTTTCGAAAACTAAATCCGCTATAGGGGCGCCACTTGTATCAATATACAATTTTTACTAAAGGACCATCCTTCTCTGCAACAGATCATAAATCAATCAGTCAGCAAGGGTAGGTTGAGCGTCAGTAATTGCCAAGCTTGCTTATTGTGACACTCTTTGCATTTGTAGTCGGCATAGCAGGTAGAAAATCACTCCAAGTTGAAAATAAATATTTCTTAACAATTTTAACATCGCATTTAATTTGCTCTATACATACAAATTGTGTAAATGCCTTACTATCTAGCCCTGCAAATTCTCATTTGGACATAATGTGTATAAAAGAAAATATGTAAATGTTTTAATTAAATTTTATTAAAAAAAAATATATGTATAAGATTAACTATTTTTTACAAATTTCGCATTCTTTTCTAGAACATGTTTTGCTTTTAAAGTGTTCTTGATGTGCCCGAATGCTTATTCGAGGATCTATTAACTCGGGCAGTAGACAAACAAAATAAAGTTCTTTTAATTTCCTTAACATTTTATCCCATATCGAATCATTTTTGAGGATTCTTTCCAAGTGGAAATCGTCTTTAGAGAACAATACCAGATCGCAGTATACACGGTCCGTTACGTGTAACTGCCCATGGATCTGGTACATAAATTTATGATTTGACCATAATCTGATTGATTATGGCTCAAATCATTTTTTCTAAAAAAGTATTTCTTATTATACCGTTATTAGTTATTACCAGGGGCAACCACGTGGTAGTCGGATGTATACCTAACCATACCGTAACCTACCGTAATTTTATACCTATACATTCGACTACACGAAATTGTGCACTTATCTACCCATTCAGCAACCATCTGGTTGCCCCTGGTTATTACTATAACTAATAATATTGAACTAAACTAAAAAATAATAAACAATGTAATATGTAACTAAGCTTCACTGATACAAAGAAATAAATACAATGTGTACTCTACTTTCGTTCGTTTTTTTTTGTCTAGACAAAAACACTTGTTTTTGGCATATTTTACGAAAAAATAAGAAACTTCTGAAGCGTACAAATACTACTAACACTGAATATGAAATGATGTACGTAGATTTTTCCGACAACTTTTATATTTACGTTTTTCTTGTTTCTTAGACACCAACACCGTTACGCCCTAGAAATATATTTGTATGCTTCTTTGAAAAAATTCAGTTTAGTCAATGAAGAAGTCTAGTGCATTTAGAAGCTCTTTACCATTGGCGGCAAGGTAGCAAAGACGGATTCTAAAATTCTAAATTATTTGAATAGAAAGTGACAGTCCTACCAAGAAGGCTTGAGGTCCGAAAGCATATTATTATTCACTACTTGGTTGACCACCTGTTAAGATAATGATTAAGATGCTTAGAAAATTTAGGAAATGTTATAAATCTGACTAATACTCTAATCCTAGCTACTGTTATTGAACTCAAGTAAGTATGTATAATGAAATCAATATCAATTAGTAAAAAGTTTTACAGTATTTATTAAATTATAACCTGACAATATTATCTTTTTATCTAGTTACCTATTTTTTGTATTTACCTTAGCGACGTGTTTGTTTATATTTATATTACCTTTGATAATGACAGCTCAGCTGTCGAAACAATACTCTGAGGTTATAATGTAATAAATATTGTGAAACTTTTTACTAATCGTTATTTATTTCATGATTATGGAGTTCCACAAAGTCAGGCTAGAAACAATAAACAAGTATTTACAAGATTTCTAAATTCTAAAAATTGTAGATACCTATGTAAAAAAGACTGTATTTATTACATTTCCTAGTAATATAACCTACAGTTTATACAGTTACAGTCTTCTACTTCGATTGCTTCAACACATACCAAATGCACAAATATTGTATACCATACCATTGCAAATACCAAATTAGTACAATTAGCGAATACTTTTGTTTAACGATTCATATGTAGTTAGGATATACTACTAATACAGTGTACAGTGGTTTTAAATTGTTTTTGTACATACAGACTAATGCCTATCTTCAGATATTCAGATATTGCAGTTTTCTAAACCTTGTTTTATTTCTTTTTGGAATTTTGTGGTTGGGTTTTTGTTTAAAGTTTCTAAATTTTCTTTATTAATATCTTGTCACCATAATACACATAAAACAGCAGCCTAAAGATCATTAGTACACAGAGCTTTAACTATTCCACTAACAAAATCAGATTTTAGCAAAGAGATATCAACCATTAAACAACTAGCACATGCAAATCATTACAATCCGAACATGATTGACACTTTAATTAAACAAAAAGATTATAGGTTAGCTATCAAAAGAATATATCCCATTGACAATCAAACAGAAGACACAAATTACATATCTATACCATATTTTGGCAAAATATCAGAAAAAAATGCACCTATCCTAAGAAAAACCAACAATTATAAAATAACATTTAAAACCAACACTAACACTTTTTCATTTTTATTTAATGCTAAAGACAGAACACATGATATTATGAAATCGGGCATTTACCGTTTAAATTGTTCTTTTTGTAGTTCGGTATATATTGGACAAACACTTCGAAAGTTTGACATAAGATATAAAGAACACGTACGTCATTACAAAAATAAACATCCTGAAAAATCGAATTACGCCAAACACCTTTTAGAATAAAATTACACAATGACTCCTCAAAATAATATTAAATTCCTACATTTTTGTAATAACAAACGCAAATTAGACATTTTAGAAGCCTTTGAGATATACAAACACAAACTCAGGGTACCTTTAATGAATGAACAACTTGAGCTCAGTAATTCTCCGTTACTGGAAGTATTAGATATTTAATTCTGATTATTATTATTATTTTACATAGTTACCTATTTTTGTATCTACCTTAGCGACGTGTTTGTTTATAATTATATTACCTTTGATAATGACAGCATAGCTGTCGAAACAATATTGTCAGGTTGTATTTTAATAAAACTGTGAAACTTTTAATAATCTTTATTTATTTCATGATTATGGAGTTCCACAAAGTAAGGCTGGAAACAATAAACATTATTAAGAAAGTATAGCATTAGAAAATGTATAATAAGAAATATATAATGTAAATAATAATGTTATAATTTGTAGATAATATTAAATATTACATTTACCAGTAAATATTACTGGTTGGTCTATGCGATCATAAAAGGAGGCGGGTAGAAGCTTACTTTTCTTAACAAAAGATGAGGGGTAGGCACCAATAGTGGGTGTGTACTTTTTAATTTTTAAATCTTCTACATTAATTACTCTTTATCAGATATATCAATAATACTCATATTTTTCCTGCATCTTGTAATACTAGTAATCTTTGACATAACGTAAGATTATTTTAAATTTTGATTTATGCAAATCAAATACAGCAGTAATTACTAAAGGTGTCTGATTCTCATAATCATGAAACAATTAATAAAATATATGGACGAGATGTCAATGGTCTTTATGTAGTGAGTAACATATGCTATTTTCATCAACTTAGTTTGAATAGTTTCTGTGCTAGAACTGATGAAAGTGTGATAAATCTACTGTTTTATTATAAATTATTAATAAATTGTTAATGATTAGATTTTTTTAAATATTTTTTTCATATATACTAGATGAACCTACACAACACGCAAACAAGAATTAATCAATTTTTATAATTTTTTTTTAACTATATAACCGCAAAGTCTACAATTATAAACTGGGAAATTATACTCAGATTAACAATTTAACTAGTTAAGTAGATTGGGTGGTAGAATTTGCTAATTGCAGTCCAAAACAAGCAGTTTGCAAATTTTGCAATTTCACGTATGGAATAATCTCAGAGAACGTTCCTTTCAAGAATAAAAAATCAATGTCAATAACCGTGCTGGTATAACATTAATATAATTAGAATTTTGCATGAAAAACACATAGACAAATTCAAAGTGACAAACTCGTTTCATTACCGGCAGTTCTCTTTGCTAAGACCTAGGGTAAAATACTAATTAAGGAAGCTTATAATAGATATAATACGTAGAAATTTCTTTAATAATCAAGTAAGTAATTTGTATAATAAAAATGTAAATATACATCAGTACACCTACATCCTCGAGGATTTGTTTGTTTATTATTAATTATTATTTTTTTTTATTACTAGATATTTTTGCTACGGGGGTTTACCGTTAATTTTGGTACGATTTTAACTACCTATCAGAAAAGCAAATGAAAAAAGGGCATAAAACTAATAATAGTTGTAATAAAGTTCTAAAAATAATAATTGTAAGCAATACAATTAAAAAAAAATTATACTAAGATGGGGTTTGAACCCGCGATTTCTGATTATGAATCTGATGCCTGAACAGCTACACCAATCAGTGTCAAGCTTCCAACTTTTTTTATAGCTTATTACTAAAAGCAGTAAATCAATAAACTTTTAAAGTATTTTTCTAAATAATTTTTGGTTTTCTTCATAAAGTTTAATATGTTTTTGACGTAAAATGAGTTCTTCTTTCGATCGATACCAAAATTTCTACTTACATTTGCAATGGTACAAAATTAGGAGGAAAATGATAAAATTCCATAAAATTGTATTTTCTATATTATTTTTTAATATTATATTATATTAGTTTTTCTATGCAATTGTATTTAAAATCTGCTATATGTTCCTTGAATCTAATCAAAATTGAGCTTTTTGTTTTTCCGATCTAACTCTTATTACAATCATTGCATTCAATTTCGTATATTCTTAATTTCAGTTTTTTATCAGTCTTATTTTGTGGGTTGCCTAAAAAGTTATTTAAATAATTATTTGATGATAACACAATTTTCAATTTTAAATTGAAACTGTTATCATATTTTTGTCAAAAAACATGATTCAACTTTCACGTGATGGAAAGTGCTACATCATCTTTGAATCCAAATCTGTTAAAGTTCGTTAAGAATGTGTATGCAATGAAATACTGCAGTAGGACTAAAAACGGATATCTCCGTAAAGAAAAAAACTGTGAAAGACAAATTATATTTAATTATGTCAGTTTATACTCATAGATAAGCTTACACAAAATTAAAAGAGTGTGTGAAATTCTCAAACGATACCCCAGTATAGCCTGTTTTTTAATAGTGTTCCAAGCCTGTGGTGTCATCAGCCAGGAATAATCATCTGTAAATCTCGCATACCCTATTCGGCTTATATACATTCCACGAAGACATAAAATTAAAATGCATTAAGCTTCTTTGTATACCTTAAATAAATCTTTAATTTAAAATTATGAACAGTCAATGTCTTAAGATAAATAATGTAATAAATTTTAAATGTAATAAAAAGTATTCGATTCAATTTCTAATTGAATTTGTGACAAAATCGACAGCACAGCCTCTGATAAAAGCTTATAAATAAAGCGTAAATAAAACTGTAACACAGTCTACCAATTAATGTAATTGTGGCTAAAGATTTACGATTTGTTAATGAGGTGTTAATAAAATATTGTTGTAGCATAAATACAATAATTTGGATTTCGGTAATAGGCGATGGTTTGGTAATATCGATTTCTGGAATTTACCTCTAAGTAAGTTTTGTTAAGAAAATAATTTGAGGCCATCAAAGATTGTTAAACCATACTAAATTAGTTAATGCAGCATTGATGTGGAAAAAATGTTGAAGTAAATACATACTTAATAAACCTTCATTTCAACTATGTATGTATTATTATTACCGACTTTACGAGTATAAGAATTTTAGTCCCTATTAAGACCAACTGAAGATTGCTGAGAATTAACTACATTAGTAGAATATAGAATATAGTACAAAGCAAAAAGTTGGACTGGCGTTTCTCAGAATAGTTAGAGGTATTCTATAATAGTAAACGATACCACTTAAATACTTTAACGTTCTTTTGAAAATAATAACCAAAATGCTGTTTAAATCGTCTATTAATAAAGAAAAGATTATTTTACAATGCATTTAATTAAAAAAAAACACTATAACTATAAACTATTTATAAAACTATTTAAATGCTAGGTATTTACAAATTTATATGAGTACTATTTATATAAAAACTAATTATGTATTACAATAATTATTAACATTTATTTATTCAGAGTACATTTCACTATGCCGGTCAAACATTAACTGTCCCCTTCTACTCGCGATTCAATTTATATCTTTCATACGATGACTCATACATCTAGAATGTTCGATGACGTGTTGATGAGTCATGCATGCAGCTGTTGATAAATGACGTCGATGAGGCGTGTTGATGAGTCATACACGCAGGTGTTATCGATGAGTCATACAGTTGATGACTCATACATCTAGAATGTTTGATGACGTCATATGTGGGTTTACTATTCGTTACAATACGTTTTTAATTCCATAAGAGCAATTTGGACCTATAATATGAGGTCCTAATTGTTCATCTTCATTCAAGCGATCTATTAAGCGATTTCAATTTTACAAAGTTGGTGAGTAAGTAGGTTAGATATACACAATAAACTCAATTTTAGAATTAGTTTAGTTCTATACTAAACTGAAAACTGATAGTTCTGGAAATTCCCGAAAAATACACAATAATAGTTAGACATAAATTATACACGGTTAACTCATATAACTACAAACCTAGCAATGGGGGGCTAGCTGTAATGATTTAGAACATATTTTCCTTATCAACATGTGGTCGCTTCCTGCTAGTTTTCGAAAAAACCCTGTTTGAAATTTTAAGTAAACTCTTTATACTCGCACTTCCTTAAAAATGCCAAACAAGCAAAAAAAATTTATTATTTAATTTTTAAAATTTATGAGACGCATTATATTCTTAGAATATTATAATTACACACTCAAACCGGGCGATAATAAAGAAATCAGTACAGCAGCTGCAGAAGAATTTTATAACGTACTACTGTAACACCTCCGCTTCGTTGTGAAACTTTGTAAATACAGTTTTGAAAATAGGACGTTTTTCAGGAGATTTTGATAATAGTTTCTTAGGAAAAATCCTAGATGTAAGACCAATACTGGAAAGGAATAACAAAAGTTGGTTAAAATATTCAAATACTTAAAATGGCGAAAGTAGAAAATGCAGGAAACGGAATAGAGAACGCTCAGTGTCCTATCACAGAATAATATATATGGTGTCTCAGAGAAAAATAACAAAAACAGCCAAGAGATGTAAAATCATCATTACTGTATGAAGGAACATACTAAAGGAACAAATACATTCAAAATACAAGTGCATGTATTTCTGAGATGTTAAAACGATAGTCAATTAACCTTGTCTAAGTGATACTAATTAAATAATTGTTTAGAATCGAATGGCTATACTAGTAAGACTACATTTAAAGTGAAATGATCAGATTCATGAAGGCCATTAAAAGAAAACGTTAAGGTCATTCCATGCCAAATCATCACAGCTCACAACTCGACCATCTCAGATTTTCATGAAATTTGGTAGGATCGTAGAGTACATAAAGTAACTTCAGTATGTAAAGTTATATAGCCCTGAGTGGATACATAGTATTCATATAGCAGGGTTGCAAACACGATAAAAAATGTAAAATTAACGCTTACAAGGTGAACAAAAACAATTCATAACTCTGCTTCTAATTCTAAAGCTAAAAGAACAGTTCGTATAAAAAAATGTTTTATAATAAATCATTGAGCTTTTTATTCCAAGGTCACATGATGTGACCCTTGATCTTGAATATCTTGCTCAGTCTGACAAACCATTTTGTTGCTTGAGCAGCTTAATCTTTAATTTAAAAAACAAAGCAAGTGGATATTCCACCACGGACGGAGATGCTGCAAAACCACCTCTTCGGGGTGGTCAGCTGTGGAAATGTGAATTCAGAGGCTCTGCCTAGCGTATTTTTATGCAGTCACTTCCTCCCTTGCGTAATCCTTGTACTACATGAAGATTTTCATGTGCAACTGTATTGTTGTGTTCTTCCAGAAAAGGAAACAAGGCACTGATGATGTTAAATGTTTATTTAATTATTGGAAATTGTGACAATGTTTATTAATACTAAAATTGTTACACGTTCCCTTTTTTAACTATAATTAATTTCGTACTTAGTTATATAGTATGATGTTTCTTCGATGAATCTACTTCTTGTACTGTCTGAATAACAAACTGCGTTCCATAAGGAAACTTACTATCAATTACTCATTAAAATAAAATGTTCCAAAGGAAAATTAACGACAACAACATGATTCACTTTGAACTTAAATATTTACGTCCAATGTAGCATTTAATTTAATATATTTTTGAAGGGAAAGTTTAGTTTAATGAGTTACTAATATGTAACTAATGATAGTAGTTATTTCTGAATTATGGTAAGCAAAGAAAATGAGATATGAATAACGTTGCTTACAATTTTATAATAAAATCTAACGATTAACAAGCTATAATTAAGAATCACCTTAAAATATGATTATAATAAAAAAGGATGTATCTAACAGTATCATTTGAAAATAATACAGAAAATAAGCGTTTGTCTGAAGAGTCCAGTTACAAACATCCTTTTTGATTATTGTGGTATTATTTAAACCCTGTTACGACAGTTCTTACTAAATTATAATAATAATAATAATAATAATAATAATAATAATGTATTTATTCTGAGTAATAATGATATGCAATTATAATAATATACAGACATACAAATATATATAAATAATTACACAGAATCGCAAGGAGATGATTCAGCGTAGCTGTTCTTCCATCATCCCCTTGGAGTTAGAAAACTAATATTTACAGGTTTTTACTATAATATTCATAAGTAATTACATTTATAAAAATCATTTACATAAGAAATCAATTACATAGACTATTTACGAGCTGGTGTATCAATCAGTTTATAGCAACTTTTTGAACAGAGCTTTTTTAAATTGTTTAATATTAAGCGATTTGATGGAGAACGGTATCTCGTTATAAATTTTAGCGACATTATAGGTAAAAGAACGTTGGTAAAAAGTAGTATTATGTCTGGGGATAGTCAACAGACCTCTATGCCGCAGATTTATATTGTGCACATCTGTCCTGTACCTTATTTTATTATATAAATAGGGAGGCTGCTTGTCAGATATTATCTTATGGTAGAAAGCGGCTGTTTGTAAATAAAACCGTTTTTTCATATGAAGCCAACCAGTATCAATTAATTTATGGGAAATATGCTCATATTTCGGAATTCTATAAATAAGACGCAAGCAAGAATTCTGAACACGTTGAATACGCTGAGTTGTCTCATAATCCAGGCAAGGGGCATATACAGGAACACAATAATTAAATTGTGATATAACCATAGACTCACATAGTAAAATCTTCGATTCTTTACTTAAGTAATCTTTATGAGGATAAATAAGTTTTAGGTTATAGTAAGCTTGTTGTATGTATTTAGAGATTTGCTTATTGAACCGAAATGTTTTGTCAAAAATGACTCCCAAATTCTTTATATTTTCTACTATTGGTACCTCAACTTCACCAATTTTAATAGGTGGCACTTGAAGATTACTTGATTTTCCTAATAATAGAGCGCACGATTTTGTGGGATTTAACATTAATGCGTGATGTAATGAAAATTTAGAGACAGCTTTGAGATCGTTGTTTAAAATTTCAATTGCTTCTTTGATTTCATTTGACTTAAAAGAAAAGTAAATTTGAGTATCATCAGCATACATTAATACAGACCCCGTGATTATTGGTTTGCCAAAAATATGTAAGATACTATAATTTAAGCACCACCACAAATGGGCGTCAAAAATATGTAACGCACAAAATCATAATAACTATTTACAAACAGTAATACTTACTTTTCAATGATGCTGCACCCAAAACGACTCATGCTTCAAAAAGACTCTTATGACTTTTTGATAAATTACTTCCAGACCGTAGTCCGTAGGTGTTAATTAGAAGGCTTACTGATTTCAGATTTAAATAAATAAATAAATAATTATAAAATACATATACTCCGGTACTGGTGCTAATTAACGATTTAAACGATATTTTTGAATTCTCTAAGCTTAAATTAAAAATGTTTGTATTATTATGTTACGCCCGAAAGTAAACTAATCCCATAGAAGAAAATAGTTTCAAGGTTTCGAATTGGATGCCGTAATAATATTTGCTATTGCGTTTCCCTTTACAGATGGTACTAACATGTTTTATCGTTTAAGTTTGTAAATAAGTTATTGTGTCTCTTTGTTGAAGGTAAAGTTTGTATTATTGTTAATTAATTGTCGATTAAATTAGTTCTTTATTTACAAACATCAAATACAAAACTATAAAGACTACAATCGAATCAATTCCAAGTTTTTATCAGGTATAGAACGTTAGATCCCATTAAAAGAGGTTTGTGTGTGAAACCCTATTTATTATAATCCACCAGCCTATACTACGATCAAAAATAAATGCAAATATAATTGAAGAAAGAAAGTGGGTCTTGTTTGATCGTTACGGAGAAATGTCCTGGACCACCTGAAAATCACAAAACCAAATTTTGGTTAAAAAGACTTGAATAATAATCGTTTTAAATGTATTATTATAATTAAATTAAAATTGTTGTTTAAAACAGTGTCATAGAATTTTAAAGAAAAATAATTTCAATTGAATTATATACGTAATAATACATTTGAAACAATTATTTATTATTCATAGTTATTAACCAAAATTTGTTTTTGGAGTTTCCAAGTGGTACAGATCATATCTCCCGAACGACTTTTACAATTAAACATGTCTACTATGTTTTTTCAATTACTTGCATTTATTTTTAAACGCAGTAGACTGGTAGATTATAATAAATGGGGTTTCTAATTACACACAAATCTCTTTTAAAAGAATTCTATACCAGATAAAAATTTGGAATTGATTGGACAATAAATAAGAAAGACAGAAGAATTATAATAATAATATAAAAAATTATAAACCATATCAGTTTATATTCCATCCTTGTTTGCCAGTTTGTCACGTGCTAATTTCGTAGCACCCTGTATAGCTATGCTTTTGTGTTATATTGTATAGTGTTGGGGGAGTTTCGTATTCTTTCTCCTTTTAGTTGCCTTTTTGTTCGCAAATAACTTCCTGTTGATAAGAAAAATTACTTCGTTTTGTTCGTTCGTGCGAAGCAAATTCTTTAAAAGAATGTTTTAGTGGCATCGCCGTTAAATTGACTTTCCCTTTATGTTGTAAAATGGGAATTTCATTTGTGCAGATTTATAATTAATTTTTGGTAATGATTTCCAATTTTATTGGTACCGTAATTGATTTACCGGTAGTTCTTTTGGAGGTTAGCAGCACACGTGTTCGAGGTTCGTAGTTTTGCTTTTCTTTACGTTCAATCTCTTATACCATAGTTCTTTTGACAGGATTCGATAGTTAATCGACGATAGCCGCATTTGGTAACGGTATAACTATTTCACTAGGTCGCCTTCTATCTAAGGTACTTAGTAAATGTTTGCTTGGTGCATTCTGGTAATTTGATTTTGTTTGTTACAGACCTTCTTTTTTATATTACTCTTCTTATTTTACCATAACTTCATACACTACGTTGTATATTTGGGTTGTTAAACGACCATTACACTGAGCTAGTTGCTCATGTACCGTTACTTGGTTGTCTCCTTCGATCACGCTACGCTCAACCTGGTTGGTGCCGTTCCCTTCCAGATTTGAAGAACACACACCTGTATCGTGAGTCACTTATATTGTAGCAACTATTCATAACAGCAATGACGTTTGACAATCCTTTATTGTAAATATAAAACATTACTGTATATTTGTATATTATAATTTTATGTGTGAAATGGATTTTGCCCAGTGTGCGTGTAGCACTTATACCTACTTATCTATTTCATATATGTATATTAATTTTATCAGTTTACATACATTGTCAGGAATATTTGCGAGTAAATGCAATACATATAGCTTTGCTCAGTAGTAGTTAAACAGCTCACTACTGGAGTTGAGGATTGTGCAATCTGATTGATACCTGTAGTCGCGATAATTTTACTGTGCTCTTTTGATTATTTTTGAGATTTGAACTTACAGTCAGATTTAGAGTAAGTAATCCCGCAATAACCTACATTTAATTTTTACCAAGGTTATTATCCTTGATTAAAATATAACCACACTTGATTGATTTGTTTTAATTGATAATTTGTTTTAACTGTTTTGCCTGATTTGATAATGTTTTTAATTGATAATAAAGCTTACTTGAAGACTTATTTTTATGTGTGGTATTTGGGGTTTATATTTACAGCCATCGAGGAATCAATATTGGGAAAAGTAGACCACATTGGTAGTAGTCGCAAATGTGTTGTTCTTTTCAGATTTTGTCGGCAAATACTAGAGCTATTTTAGACGATTCTAGGCGCCCATTACAGAACACCTCTTGTGAGACCCATGACCTCACACTAGTTAGCTGGCAGCCGACAGATTTAACTGCGGTTAAAAGTTGTTACCGTTTCCCAATGAGCAATCCCCATCTTGTGGGTAACAAGTTTTTAAAGATAGTAAACTGTATATTATGTTGCTAATTATTTCCAAACATTAACTCTAACCACCACGTGACTATTTATTATCAACAAGAGTAAAAAGATGCAATTTTGAACAAATATAGACAAGTTCCTATTCTACAGTTAAGTTATCAATTTCTTTCTGTTAATTATCAATTATTATGTTAATTATCATTAAGTTATCAATTCAAAAGTTCTGTAATATAAACAAGAAGTAAATGTAAAGGCAGGGGAAATCGAAGATGCATGAGGTACAGCTACAGAAATAAGTAATGCTATGTGCGCATATTCAGTATGTAACACACCTTATACATTCAAATAAAAGAAACATAACTTTCTGTTATTAAAAATAATAAATTTTTAATACCTAGATAATCGCATCGAGACCCGTGGTACTGGGTCTCGGTGCGAAGACCAGTAGTTTTATTTTTTTAATAAATTATATTTTGTATTATTTTAATATTAATCTGTTGTTTACATTATTTACTCAGGCTTTTTAATGAAATGTAGTTTCTATATAGAAACAGTAAATATCTGGATATTTCTATAGATAGATTTTATACTGCGAGTAAGCAACTTTACAAAACAACCTAAACAAAAGAATCCTTGTCCCCTTATCCAGCTGGTTCTTGGAACTGACAAATTATATTGTTACCTGGGTTTTTGTCAATAAGTGCAAATGCAAACGGATGAAGTTACTTTTATTACAAATTTCCTGTATTTATCTTTCTATTTATGTTAAAACTGTTATTAGAATGTTTATTTTGCTTGTTAATTTATTACTATTTAACTTCATTGTATTTGCATTTATTGAGAAAAATCCAGGTAGCAAATAACTTGTCAGTTCAAAGAACCAGCTGACAACGATTCCTTTGTTTAAGTCATTTTGTAAAATTGCTTACTTGAAGTCTCAAAATTTATATATTGAAATATCCAGATTTTTACTGTTTTTATATAGAAACTACATTTCATTAAAAAGTTTGATTAAACAATGTAAACAACAGATTAATATTAACATAATACAAAATATAATTTATTAAAGAAAATTAAACTTTTGGGTGGTGTCGGGGCTCGATGCGAAGCTCAAATCGCCCTACTACCCTAAACTAGCATAATAAGCATCACTTCACGTGACTAGAAATACAAATGGAAGTCTTTTCTTTCTAGTAACCCTTAGAATTATTCTTTTTTTAAATTTGATTTTTATTCTTTTTTAGCAGGTATTGCATTCATTTTTCATGTTACTATTATTATACATAATTCTCATATTATCTATGCATTAAAAATTCATTATTTTTAATAGTAGAAGTTTTACATAGTCACTACTAGATTAATAATTGTAAAAGTTATGATTTAAAGAGAGATAAAAAGAAGATTGTTATTGGGCGCAATTGAATTTGTCATTTCAAAGAGGCTGTTAAGGTCGTTTTGTAAAATTGCTTGTTGGCAGTCTAAACTTTATATTTAGAAATATCCAGATATTTTATTCTGTTTTTAGAAACTAGATTCCAATAAAAAGTTTGATTAAATAATATAATCTACAGATTAATATTAACATAGAAAAATATAATTTAAAAAAATAAAACTTATGGGTACCGGGGCTCGATGCGAAGCTCAAATCGCCCTTCTACCCTAAATGAGCATTCTTACCACCAACTCGTAACAGTTGGGTGTATCACTACACACATAAATAAATTCGAAGGCATGGTGTAACACCTCACTCATTCATTATATACATACGAGGGTGGTTTGAAGACTAACTTGGTTTGGCATTAAAGACTAATTTTGGCGGGTTCAAATGTACTTTACTTTTCTACATAATTTCTCTAAAGTTCAACACATTTTCCTCAACATTTATCTAATTTTGCAATTCCTTCTCAGAAATGTGCTGCCGTTCACAGCATCAATACTTCTGCAGTTGATCCAACTTGCTTACCAGCAAAAACTGATACCATCACTTTCCCAGCAGAAGATTGATTTCTTTAGTGCTGTTTCGTTTCGTCCGACGTATTGTTTTGACCGGAATTTGAACTCAGGATACAGTAGTGCATCCAAGTTCTTCCATGGTTACAAATCGTTGTATAAAATCTACTCGGTTCTTTAAACAACTGCAAACTGTCTGCGGTAGCACGCGCTCGAATTCGTTTTTGCTATACACTTGACAAATGCGGCACACATATTGCGGAAAGCTCCCTCATGTCCAATTCTTTATGCAAAATGGACTGCATTGACTTGTGCAATCCCGTGCACCTTTAATCGCCGCCGACCAGATAAAACCACATCGGAACTTCATCCACAAACTCTGTGGTAACAGCTGCGGTGTTAGAGCCCCCGAGCGTGGTTCATCTTTAATGCTTGTTTTGCCCATCTGGGATTTATTCACCCAAAATCGGATAGTGTCATAGCTAAGACAAGATCCACCCAACGTAGAATGTACCTTTTCGTGAATTTCTTTTGGCGTTTTGTTTTCCAAATAAAAAACGAATCACACCTCAAATTTATCCATTTTTAAACTTACTCTTAAACGCGAGACAACTAATAACTGTAAAACAAAATATATAAGACGGTAATTTCATCAAACTTCACTTAGGTTACGAACACAGATGAAACTATTAAACGACGAACTGTGGTGTAAAAGTCGAAAAACTAAAACAATGCTCGCAAAAATACCGTTCTTTACCAATGCTTGAACTGTTTTGTAGGAATAACGACAATTAAAATTAAATTTTCTCTTGTGCAAGAAAAACCTGGATACCATTTAGTTTTTGTTTAATTATCTAAAAAATGTTCTGTCGCACTTTTTATGTTAAATCTTAAATAAACTATGAATTGCAGTAGTAACTTTAATAAATAGTAACTAAGTAGGGGGGTCGAGGGGTCTGAAATTTTCAGGAAACCTTCACCAAAGATGCTTCTCTTTGATGTATAAATTAGAACGCAGGAATTGACGGGAATCGAAACTTATGACAGATTATTGCTAAAATTCCAAAAAAATACTCATAATCTTCGTACCTACATTTAATACATCGTTATAAATACAAGCGGAATAACTGTAACATAGACTAAAACTACTTATCTTGAAAATCTAAATCCATATTTTCAACTGGCAAATTAACCCTTCTGTTTAACTGGGGGTACACTTAATTAACGCACAAGTGTACTTGCTTTTAGCGCTACGATGAAATGTCCAACTACGGGGGTGTTATTTCAGTACGTGGCTACTTATCAGTACTAAAATGGTGCATAAAAAATGCCCCCCATTCATTCTTAATAACACCTGACATATACTTTAAGAATTCCAAGAACTTGATTTTCTACCCTTAGGCGGCGTTTTTGTGAGTTTTATACCAGTGTGCGACATACCTAACCGATCGGTACACATACACAGACGAGGGAAAATTAAAATGAGATCTACCTAGCCATGAAACAAACGCGTTGTCATGACAATTGTTTACTGTCAAGTGACATCAACTTCTTAAGTATACTTGGGCCGCTGAACAGATATTATAGTAATAAAAAACGCCTACAATTACCCCCTCTTTGTAACAAAACCTTTCTATTGGTAGCATTCACATATACCGCTCAAATTGAAAGGCATGTTTAATTGTACCAAAAAGATATCAATTCGTTTACTGTCAAATATCCAGCAATCACTTGTTAGTTGTGCGTGACGCTTGTATAACTAAAATTTTAGATATTCTGTATTTGTTTGTTTGTTTAGTTTTCCGTTCTTTTCTGTTTTACATTTTTAAAGCGTGTCAAGAAAAACATCCAATTAATTCGAACATTGAAAACGTCGAATTTACTGCAAAAGCGGCAGGTAGGCAATTGTAATTTTATTTTGCTTATTACGTATTGTAACAAGAGAGAAAAGGAACGAACCTCTTTTCGAGCGACAGGTGGTGTGTTCTGCCGCCTTCGAGAGAATGACGCATCGCGCGGGCATGTGAACCAGACGCGGTTTATTCTGGTGTATTCTAGAAATACATGGTATGTTCGGGCGACTTCTGGAACGTTTATATTAGGGTATAAAAGCGGATTGCGGATAAAAGAGAGTCAGTCAACAGCAAGTCATTAACTGTGTATTACAAAATAAATAGTGGATATAAATGTTGTATTAGAAATTCATAGTCTGTAAATAATAGTTTTTAATGGTTTATAATTATAGCGTTAATTTATAGTGTATTCATTAGTGTATAGAAATAAATATTTGTTTGTGAATAGACGATTTAAACAGCACTTGTGTTATTATTTGAAAAAGAATGTTACAGTGGTGTCAGGTGTGGGGTTTTAAAATAAATAAAATCGCGTAATAATTAATTAAAGTGCTGTGAGAATAAAATTTTTGGTGTTAAAACATAATTTCAACAAACAATTAAAATGGTGATGAAACTATTAAAGGATCTCTTAGTAATAGATTTGAAACGGGAATTGGACGAGAGGGATTTGGATAGTAATGGAAAGAAAGAAGTTTTGATAAGTCGGCTAAGAGAATGGCTTTTAGAACAGAAGGAAGATCCTGAAAATTACCGCTTCGAAATACCTGGACCCGCAATTGATACTAACGTGTTGTTAAGTAAAATGGAAGAGAATTCTAGAAAGTCCGAAGAGAATTCTAGAATGTTAAAAGAAGAACTACTGGAAAAGTCCGAAGAGAATTCTAGAATATTAAAAGAAGAACTACTACAAAAGTCCGAAGAGAATTCTAGAAAGTTAATGGAAAATACTAAAGTGCTAGAAGAAAAAGTTTTTGAAAATTCTAGAATGCTTAAAGAAGAATTACTAGAAAAGGCCGAAGAAACTGTTAGAATGCTAAAGGAAGAAATACTGGAGAATTCCAGAAAATCTGAAGAAAGTTCTAGAAGGCTTAAAGAAGAATTACTAGAAAAGTCCGAAGAAAGTTCTAGAAGGCTTAAAGGAGAATTGCTGGAAAATGTCAAAGCGTTGGAAGAAAAAGTTTTCGAAGAATTTTTTGAGAATGCCAGTGCGTTAGGACTGTTGGAAGGGAGATTGGCAGAACAAGATAGGGTAATAAAGATGGTAGAAGAGAAAATAGCCCAAATCCAATTACCACCAACAACTAAGAAAGACGATATAACCGAAATGCTGGAAGATAGAATGAGGCAACTACTGTTTCCCTCGACTTCTGAGTGGACGTGTAATGAAGTAAAGAAACAAGTTAAAGAAGAAAAGGATGCTGCCGTAGGGATAAAAGTAAAACCACCCACGTTCGATGGAAAGATACCTTGGTCCACTTACTACAAACAGTTTGAGGCGGCTTCTGGGGCCAACGGATGGACAGGCAAGGAAAAGGCCGTTTCTTTAACTGTGGCTTTGCGTGGAGACGCGTTGAACGTCCTGCAAACAATCCCAGCAGGACAGGAAAATGATTACCAATTGTTAGTGTCTAGATTGGAAATGAGATATGGAGACGCGCATCTTCAACAAGTGTATCACGCGCAAGTGAAGAATCGTATCCAGAAGAATGGAGAAAGCCTGCAGGAGTTTGAAGCCGATGTTGCGCGGCTTGTCCGATTGGCGTACCCTACGGCACCCGATTCATTTCTGGGACAACTGGCTGTGCAGACCTTCATTGATGGGTTAAGAGACGGAGAAACACAACAATCATTGAGGCTGGCACGACCAAGAACAACTGATGATGCGCTTGCTCACGCCTTAGAATTTGAAGCTGCAAAACAAGCGTCCCGAGGTCGCGGACGTGTTCGGACCGTTTTGGAAGAAGATGAAGGTTCTAAAGATCGCCTAGAAGAATTATTAATGAGAGTTCTTCAGAAGGAAGAGAACCGTAAAAAGAATCCTCAAGAAGTTCGAGGACCCCGTTGCTGGAACTGCGGTGAACAAGGGCACATACGACGCCGCTGCCCTAAACCCAAACAAGTTCAGCCGTCGGAAAACTAAAGGGGGTCGACGAGAGGGGGCGAACGTTGACCTTGAGTAGAGATGCCCCGGAGATCACCATCCATGCCGTAACATCGAAGAACAGTACCAGCAGTTTGTTCGTAGATGGGAAGATTGCTAACCGAACTGTTCCACTACTTATTGATACGGGAGCGACAAAATCCATCGTACGCCCTGATGTTCTACGATCAAGTATTAAGTTGTTACCCACAACTACTCAACTCCGTACAGCAACAGGTGAAGTGATACCAACACGCGGAGTGGTGAAGATGAAGATTGGCATTGGAAGTGAAGAACGTGATCATGAGGTGCTGGTAGCCGATATCACTGATGACTTCATCTTGGGAATGGACCTCCTGAGAAAATTTGGTTTTACGTTGGATTTGAAAGAGGGTGTTTTGAAGGTTGGTAACGAAGAACTTCCGTTGCACCCACGAGAAGATCCGGTTGTAAGGGTTTTGCTGACTAAAGATGTAATATTGCCGGGTCAAAGCGAGATGGTTGTCGAGGCGGGTTTGGATGGAGATCTTCGGGTAGGATGTGTGCGAATGATGGAGCCTGTTTGTGATAAGAAGATCCATAGTGGCATACTGGTGGGAAAAGCGCTGATCAAGGTTGGAAAGAGAGTACCGGTGAGAATTATGAACGTTAATGTGGATCCGGTGACATTGAAGAAGAGTACCCTTGTGGGACAGTGTGTGCCAGTATTCCGAGTAGCCAGGTGTATGGCTGATGTTCCAAAACCAGCGCCCAAAGACCATGGTGGAAAATTAGTGGGCATGGTTACTAGTTCGTGCGAAGACCTTAACAGAACAGAAGTGAAAGAGGTACAGGGTTTGGTTCACCGATACCAAGATATCTTCGCTCTTGACGATAGCCAGAAGGGACGAACAAATATAGTAAAACATAAAATCAATACAGGCAACTCTATGCCTGTCCGTCAGCAGCCGAGGCGTCTACCTCTAGCAAGGCGAGCAGAAGCCGAAAAGATTATTACTGATATGGAAGAACAAGGGGTCATCGAGCCATCCAGCAGTCCATGGGCATCACCGGTGGTCCTGGTCAGTAAGAAGGACGGGTCAACGAGATTTTGTGTGGACTATCGGCAGCTTAATGACGCGACCAAGAAAGACAGCTATCCCTTACCACGCATCGACGACACGTTAGATACCCTGTCTGGTTCACGATGGTTTTCGACTTTGGACTTGAAGAGTGGTTATTGGCAAGTTGAAATGGAACCTGAAGACCGGGAGAAGACCGCGTTCACTATTGGTTCCGGAGTATGGCAGTTTACGGTATGCCTTTTGGTCTATGTAACGCTCCGGCCACCTTTGAGCGTCTAATGGAGACCATCCTGAGAGGGCTGTCGTGGAAGACCTGCCTGGTATATCTAGATGATGTGATTGTAGTCGGAAAATCATTCAACGAACATTTGAAAAACCTAGAGGAAGTGTTCCGAAGACTACGTGGAGCCAATCTGAAACTGAGTCCGAAAAAGTGCCACATATTCAGAAGGGAAGTGAAATATCTCGGGCACGTCGTATCACAAAATGGAGTGGCAGCCGACCCCGATAAGATTCGTGCAGTTCAAGAGTGGCCAACACCGAAAGATAAACACCAAGTTCGTAGTTTTCTTGGGTTATGTACCTACTATAGGCGTTTCGTTCCTGGGTTTGCCAATATAGCGAAGCCTCTGACAAGGCTAACTGAAGATGGACGCGAGTATGTTTGGAGCGGAGAGTGTGAAACAGCTTTCCAACAGCTGAAGCGTGCCCTGACAACCGCACCAATATTGAGCTATCCACGGACAGAAGGGAAATTCATACTTGACACAGATGCAAGTAATCTGGCCATTGGGGGTGTACTTTCTCAGATACAGGATGGACAAGAAAAGGTCATCGGCTATTTTAGTAAGGTTTTGTCTAAAGCCGAAAAGAATTATTGTGTGACCAGAAAAGAACTATTGGCCGTCGTGAAGTCCGTTGAGCACTTTTACAAATACTTGTACGGACGGAAGTTTTTATTGAGGACGGACCATGCAGCGTTGAAATGGCTTCTACAATTCCGTAATCCTGAAGGCCAGGTCGCAAGGTGGATCGAACGATTACAAGGATACGACTTTGACACCGAACATCGAGCGGGCACTAGTCATCGAAATGCCGATGCTCTTTCAAGAAGACCCTGTCCAACGGATTGCCGTCATTGCTCTCGTTTGGAAGAGAGGGTTTGCCAAGTATTAAGGACTACCATCGTCAACGACAATTGGTTGCCGAAAGAATTGCAACGACAGCAGGAGGGTGATCCCGAACTAAAAATGGTACTGGAATGGAAGCCTGGGAGGCCGTCAGCCCTTTCAACAGAACGCTCAAAGCATATTGGGCCCAATGGGAGTCCTTGAAGGTGGAAGACGATCTCCTGAAGCGAGTACTGGAGAGTGAAGATGGCACCACCGTTAGGTCTCAGTTCGTGGTTCCAAGAAGCCGAGTGGCTACAGTATTGCGACATCTCCATGACGGTGCCTCAGGAGGACACTTCGGTGTGAAAAAAACTTTGGAGAAAGTTAGGGAGCGTTTTTATTGGGTCAACTGTAAAGATGACGTGAAGGAGTGGTGCCGGAAATGTGAACTATGTGCCACTGGTAACGGACCCTTGGGGAAACGAAGAGCACCTATGAGGCAGTGCAATGTGGGTAGTCCTCTGGAAAGAATAGCCATAGATATTGCCGGACCATTTCCCGAAACCGACGATGGGAATAAATACATATTAGTGGCAATGGACTATTTTACCAAATGGCCAGAAGCATATGCCCTACCAAACCAGGAAGCTGCGACTGTTGCTGACGTACTAGTCAAAGAGTTTTTCAGTCGCTTCGGAGTGCCCATGGAGCTGCATTCGGATCAAGGCCGCAATTTCGAGTCTGTACTCTTTGGAGAAGTCTGTCGATTGTTGGGCATTCGCAAGACTCGGACCACACCGTTACATCCGCAGTCCGATGGAATGGTAGAACGCATGAATCGAACAATGGGCAAATATTTGGCCAAGGTCGTCTCCGATCATCAACGAGACTGGGACCAATACCTGCATCTGTTCCTGATGGCTTATCGTGCATCGGTCCACGAAACAACCGGTCAGTCACCAGCGTCTGTGATGTTTGGACGCGAGTTACGGTTACCGTGTGATCTGGAATTTGGGTCTCCACCTATAGAGCAGGAGGTAGCCGGGAATGATTATGTCATCAACTTAAAGAAGAAGTTGGAGGATATTCACGACCGAACCCGAAATAATAGTCAAATCGCGAGTGACCGGATGAAGGCTACGTACGATGTGAGAGCCCAAGAAGGAGGGTTTCAACCTGGAGAGCTTGTCTGGTTATATAACCCGCAAAGGCGTCGTGGCTATTCTCCAAAGTTACAGCGGAATTGGGAGGGTCCATACCAGGTGAAGAAACGAATAAATGACTTGATTTATCGCATCCAGAAATTGCCAAGGGGGAAATCAAAGGTGGTACACTCCAATCGTCTGGCGCACTATGAGGGAAATAATGACGCAGTCCCGGATCGGGAAGATGAGGCTGAGGTGGCTATCAATACCGTAAGGCCTGAAGATGATCAGCCAACCTTTAGAGAATTTATGGCTGCGTTTTCTGGAACTAGAAAAGCGCGATTCGGAGTCACGACTGAGATGCAACAAGATCTCTTCCAGGTCCCTGGTGATTATTCCATTGCCCACTGTGTCTCCGAGGATCTCCGTATGTCCAGGGGGATCGCAGTAGTGTTTAGAAATAAATTTGGACGGCTGAATGAACTTCGAGAACAAAAGTTGGTAAATCCTTACCCTGGCCTGATCATGACCGATCCATTTACTACTTGGTAACCAAGCAGTTTTACTACCAGAAACCGAGTTACGCCGACTTGTGGAGGGCACTATGGAATTTGAGGATCGAGTTGCTTACCAGGGGAATTAACAAATTGGCAGTTCCCAAACTCGGCTGTGGGCGGGACCAGCTGGATTGGAGAATCGTTAGAAACATGCTGGAAGTTGTCTTTAGAGGTACGGACGTCAAGATCTTCGTCTGCAATTTTGACCCACAACCCGCATTAAGGCCAACGAAGAGTGTAGACTGTTATTTCTACCGTAATGGAACGTGTAGTCGAGGTGAAGACTGTCGATATCGTCATGACCCGTTCTACAGGAACCAGAGCATAAAACCTGTTCTGGGACAGAACAGACTTGAAGAGGGGGGCAGTGTAACAAGAGAGAAAAGGAACGAACCTCTTTTCGAGCGACAGGTGGTGTGTTCTGCCGCCTTCGAGAGAATGACGCATCGCGCGGGCATGTGAACCAGACGCGGTTTATTCTGGTGTATTCTAGAAATACATGGTATGTTCGGGCGACTTCTGGAACGTTTATATTAGGGTATAAAAGCGGATAAAAGAGAGTCAGTCAACAGCAAGTCATTAACTGTGTATTACAAAATAAATAGTGGATATAAATGTTGTATTAGAAATTCATAGTCTGTAAATAATAGTTTTTAATGGTTTATAATTATAGCGTTAATTTATAGTGTATTCATTAGTGTATAGAAATAAATATTTGTTTGTGAATAGACGATTTAAACAGCACTTGTGTTATTATTTGAAAAAGAATGTTACAGTATTGTGTTATTTCTTCAATATCAATGTTGTAAATATTCATTTTATGACAGGCGTGGGTGTTGCAAGTGATTATAACGTTTTTCGAGAATATAAGGCTGACCATAAATTCAAGCCGCCAAAGTCGTATCATCGAAGTACACCCATTTTGGACAACGTTGATGAGGGCATAAAAAGTGGAGTCAGACGAATAATTCACCAATTTTATCTACGAAACGAACCACCAACAATAGCAAAAATAATGCGTGCTATTAATGATAACGAAGGAAACCGTCTTATTGTGTTGCACATTGGGTCAGAGGAAGGATTTGTAGAAAATGGCCTACTTTTGTTTGAATCCAAGAAGACTGGCGACTATCATGAAGAAATGAACGCCAAAGTCTTTGAAAAGTGGTTCCAAGCAATATTGCCGGCTTTGGAGGAAGGAGCAGTGATAATTATGGATAATGCCTCATATCACAGCAGAAAAGTTCCTTCTTCTTCAGCAAAAAAGGCAGAGATTCAAGCTTGGTTAAGTAAGAACTCTGTTACATATGAAGCCGATATGGTTAGAGCTGAATTATTAACGCTGGTGCAACAAAACGCACCGGCGAAAAAGAAATATGCTATTGACGAATTAGCTACAGCAGTTGGTCGTAAAATTCTACGATTGCCACCATATCACTGCGAACCTAGTCCTATAGAATTAATATGGACCCAAATAAAAGGAGAAGTAGCAAGAAATAATACCAACTTTAAAATCCAAGATGTACGAAACCTACTACTTACTGCAGTTGCTAATGTTTCTTCCGAAAATTGGAAGAAAGCGATATCACATACCATGCTGGTAGAACAGGGCATGTGGGAAGCTGATTTAGCAGCGGATATTGTGATCGAACCATTGATTATCAATTTGGAAAATGAATCTGATTCATCAACGAGCTCGGATTCTGATTAATATTTATTATGTAATTTATCGTGTGTACATATTTTATAGTTTTCATTTGTATTCTGTATTCGTTTAGTAGTTGCAGTTTCTGCTCTATATTTATATTAATCTATAATCTGCATTTCTATTTTGTATAAAACATTTTGTGCCAAAGATATATATATACTTAAAGCATGTTTGTATGTAAATTCATTGTTTTATTAATAATTCACAGACAAAATAAATGCGTTTACAAACATCGCACTCAGAACTTTTAATGGCAATTTTATCAAATTAATAAAACTGAAATTTTTTAAAATGTACGGTTATTATTTATACTAGCATTTCTCGAAGTGCCATTATTTATAATGAATTAACAATTCATTTCTAAAAATGTTCTATTGTAAATTTAACTTGTGCAAAACCAAATTAAATTGGTGCAAAACCAATCAGAACAATCTGTGCTGCCTTGATTTTTTTTAACTATATCTGTTCAGCGGCCCGGGTATAGTATCTGTCAAGTTGTGTGTAAATCAAATCAGTTTTATGATTTTTGTGAAGCTGCAAACGCACGAAAATAAATGATTTAAAACTAGAGCATAGAAGCGTGATAAAGCTTTTGACAAAAGAAGGCAATCATACACGAACGTATGACTGCTGTATACGGTGAAAATTGTCCATCATATTTTCAAGTAAAATTCTGATCCAAGTAGTAGGGGCAGAAAATCCATTCGAGAAGACCCCTAAAAATGGACGACCTGTGGAGGCAGGGCGGAAGACAACATCAATAAAGTGGAAAAATGTTGTTACAGGATCGACGAATCACGTTTCGATTATCGCTCGTGAAATAGGAATCTGCAAAGCATCCGTGTTGACAATTTTACTTGAAAATTTTAGGATAAATAAATTGTCAGCGCGCGCTTCGCTCCTGAACAAAAGTTGTGCAGGCAAGAAATTTGCGAAGAAAACTTGGCGGATCTAATTTGTGACCAAGACCTTTTTTCCAAAATTGTAATGGGCGATGCAACGTGGGTGTTCCACTGGGATCTCCCAACAAAATAAGAATCAATGCAATGGTTGGCAACTGCCGAGTTCATAAGGCTCACAAAGTTCAGGAAGAAATCAACTGACAACTGTGGGTTTGTTGAGT
Organism: Agrypnus murinus; assembly: GCA_929113105.1. NCBI lineage: Eukaryota > Metazoa > Arthropoda > Insecta > Coleoptera > Elateridae > Agrypnus > Agrypnus murinus. The sequence continues at coordinate 35,859,426 of OV816024.1, forward strand.
TACGTTACGTGTTACGACAACCCCCTTACAACTCTGACCTATTGATCGTCTCACGTTGAGACTACAGTGTGTGTTCTTATGGACAACGGGGTTGCCAAACATCTTGCAAGCAACTTTTAAAAACACTTTCTAAATATTGTAGTTGTAACTGCATAAACCTTTATAATCCCTATTGTTCGGGCAAGTTATATTGCAGGTAGTCACTTCTTCTGACAGCGGGAGTAAAACAAAATTTCAAAATTTGCTGCTGTTCATGTAGTGCGCATATAAAGTCTGGAACTATCGAAATAAATCTTTTATTAAATATTTTTGAGAAAAATCCTCGAACACGTCGATTTTTATCTTAAAGGAGACATATTTTAGTGTAATCGTTATTTGTAGATCGTCTTTTGTTTCCGATTTAATTGACATATACACCACCCATTGAGCTTTGATGCTATGGCCAAGATTGACCCAAGATTCATCAATATAAACTATATTGTTATAGCCTTGGTAGTGTAATGTCTAGAGTGCTGGACTTTCACCCAAGCGGCCCGAGGTCGATTCCCGGTGCCGGCAGATCTGGTTAAGGTTTTCTGCAGTTTTTCTTAGCTGTAACACAAATGTGGGATTTGCGCTGTTCCATCTGTAAGTCGGCTGCAGCCGCACTTAGGGCCTACGTAATAATAATAATCGCCCCCTCCCTCCCGCACAAGCTTATAGCTTCTGCGGCCTGGTTTCCAGGCTATGGGTTGTAGCAATTATTATTATTATTATTATTATTGTAATCCTCTTCTCTATATTTTTTAATTTGTCTTAAATAACGATGACGCCTTGCAATTATCTCTTCTCTTTCAATTAAATAAGATCGTCGTCTTCTCTTAACATACTGGAAATTCATATCACGTAATAATCTAGTCAACGTACTTCTACTAAAGTTGGGCAAGTTCTCATCGTCATTTACAGCTGCTACAATATTGTTCATCGTTGGTGGTATATTTTGCGAAAAAAACTTGTGTACCTTTCTTCTAATTTCACTCCTAATTCCATCACAGTAGGTTATATTGCACGATTTTGAAGTATTTTTATTCTTCGCTCTTTTTTTGGAGATTTTATTCCATCAGGTGAAATACTTTCTTGACGTACTGAGAACAAAGTTTTTTGCTAATACCTGTTTCTTTAGAAACTTGTCGAATAATTACTGATAATGACTGCCGGGTCTCAGTAAGACGATATTTTATCAAATTTGACAAAATCTGTTTTTCACCAACCTTTAGTACACAACCCATTCTGTTTTTAACAATATCCGCCATACTTATGTATAATGTACTATGTGCGTTATGTAATACTACAATACGAATAGTTACAACAAACAACACGGCAATGTTAACAATCATTACAAACGATAAAACCCAAACAACTAAGTGAAGATCTATAGACGCACAAGCTATCAAAATTTAAAACCAAATAATTATTTCTGTATTAAGAAATTTGCTTATATGCGTTCGGTGACAAATAATAGTGCCGACAAAAAACCTGATACTATAATTTCAGTAAGTACAAACTGTATTATGTAGTTCCGCGAAGTAAAAGTAGAAAAAAACCAGAAGGGTTTATTGTTTACTAAAATCTTTTGCATTTGCTGCTAATCCTAAATTTTCGTTTTTGCAAATTTCTTTTGAAACAAGTTGAACAAATGAATGATTTTATCATGATGAAATGATTTTACCGTTAAAATCACGCTTGGGACTTCCTGTATTTACCTGCGAATTAAAAGATTAAAAAGATCATACAGAAGCTAACTAGCCGTTATTTTTACGTTGAAGGAATTTGAAGACGAAAGAATTAAACAAAAAAGTATAAGTAATAAAATATCGGATATTTAGATATATGTACGATGTAAAAATCCCAAGTAATGTTTAATAAAATAACAAATACATGTTAATAAGACTTTCTTTTAAATGCTTCTTTTGTATGGTTACGATTACACTTTTCGGTTACTGTTATCAAAGGTTTAGAACTTCTGGAATCTAAATCCACATTTCTATAGATTCATACAGTGAAATAGGCGGCAACAACGAAGTACAAACTCCCATAAGAAATACATTGGCTATCTTTCCTTCACTGTAGTCCCAACGTGAGACGGACAATAGCTCCGTCGGACTATTACCTCTTTCCTGGACCCACTTGCGATGACGTCCATTTTCTTCAGAGGAAAAACTAAAAAAGCCCATTTCTTACATACTTTAATAAAAATACAGTAGCAGAAAATCATGATATCAACTTGCGAAGATCAAATAATGTCAGTACGTTACAAACACTGCATGGTCGAAAAACAAAGCCGGTAGGGTCTTTAAACCGTTTCAAAAAATATTAGAAATGTTCATTGTCTTTAAATGTTCAATTATGAGAAATTTGCGCCAGATAACCTAAGGCAATAAAACGTATTGTTTTTCGGTTCCGGTTCTGATTCCGGTCCTTGCTTTGAAAAGATAAGGGTCCACATTCTGGTTCTGGTATGACAGGTCCGTACCTCTCTACTTCATTTTTTCCTATTTCACTTGTAGAATTCCTTGGATACTATCTAGTATTTCGTATAGATGCATTTCGGTCCGTGTCAAAATTAAGGGTGGGAATAGTAGGTGACACAGGATATGTATTTAGTGATAAAAGATTCCCATGACTCGAAATCTCACCAGTTAATTAACGTATTATAACAGCTAATAACAATAATAACAAATTTGTAATAAAGTCCATAGCAAAGTCTCTGGTAAAAGTTAAATTCATTTTAAAGTATAAAAAGATCTAGCCTCAATAAACGTAATTATGTATGAAGTTTTTTTTATTTGTTAATGAGGTGTCATGGAAATATTGTGTCTACCACTTGAAATTACCACTTGAACTGGAATTTTGTTAACAGACGAGGTATCTATTTCTAATATTCACCGCATAGTTTTGTTGATAATGGTAATTATAATTACAGGTCATCAAGAATTGGAAAATCATACTAAATTGGTTAATACTACAATAAACACATTGATATGGTAAATGGTTCTAGTAAATGAACCAAACTTAAAACTGTTTTTAACAAAATGTTTTTAATAAAACTGTTTTTATAAAAATTAAGATATCTACTGAACAAAATAAACTGGAAAATCCTTACAATTAATAACATTAGTAGGAGAGTATAAGTGAAAGGTAGCTTAGATGCCACACTAAAAACTAACTGTTCACCAGAACAGTTACATTTGGCATTACGAATTATACTATAATAGTAAACAATTTATAAGTATTGTGTATTCTCTTTTGTAGACTATCATGCTCTATTCTATTTTAATGTAGAAGGATCCAAAAATGTTGAAGACCATTTGAAACCTCATTGAAATTTCAGATTTTTCAAAACTACAGTATTGGTTTAATAGATCTATAGATCGAGCTAGTCGTAAACCAAGAAATTAGATGCCATTAAAAGTCACTTAAGAGACGTATTATATTGTTAGGGTTTTCTAAACCATCCAGAAGCGCGCGGCGCGCTTCTGAAGCCTGACGTTATTAGAAAAAAGCAGTGTTACTGACAAGTTGCTACGCTCTCCGTTATTTTGTTTACAAGGCAACAGTAATGGATTATTGTAACGTTTTCTGTAAAAAAGATAACACTTATATAAACAGTACTATAGTCATATCTCTGCTCTACTAAAAAAAATTGTAACTCAAGTTTCCAAAATACGAGATATTGTAAAAGAAATTCGGTAATAAATATATACAGAGAAAACCTCACAAGTAAATCGAGTATTCGGAAAGAACCATACCTAATAGGAGAGTTGGTTAAAGCATCTCCTTAGAATAGTGAAACTAAAACAAAATTACCGCCTCAAGTGGCGGAAACGGAATAGAAAACTTCGCTACTACCTTAGAATACATCTGAAAGAAAAGAACATCTAGGAAAAGAAGGATCATATTAAAAAAGAATAAGAAAATTCATAATATGGACAGTTACATTTTGAAGTAACATAAACTATTTTTAGGATATTTGTTTAGGTGATAATAATTTAAAGAAACTGTCTTCTTCTGAAACGTAGTTACATCTTGAAGAAGCCTTATTATTGAACAAATTATGCAACCATGGGTTAAGTATCACGTTCCATTCACGACCAAACAACATTTGTTGTTCTATTACTTAAAATCTATACTTCCTTAGCAGGAAGGAATGTAACACACCTATGATGGATATGCCAACTACCGGTAAACTGACGAGAATATAAGCATCTCCCTCTACTATCTCATCGGTGGTAAGAGTTACTTCAGTAAATTTTTGGAAATGTCCATATAAAGTATAATTACCTGGGATTATTGGATTTCCTACTTCATGGAAGCTATTTTGTACTGTAATTCCCTTAAAACAAAGAGTTAAATGTTAATGAGATGATAAAATAAACATTTTCTAATAATGTTTTAATGTGACTAATCAACAATATAAATAAAATGCGTTTTGAGAAATCCAGTCAGATCAGCAACCATGTCTCGAATACTGTGTATATCTTTTGTAGTCGCAGTTGCATTTTACACTACATCAGGGCAACAATGTCAAAGGATCAATGGTATGTTAAATTATACTTAACTTTCAATTATAATTTGCTTATAAAATTCGTCAATATAGAATCTGGAGTAAACGCTGCCGACCAAGCCGTTATAGTTAACAAGCACAATGAATTGAGACAGTCTTTAGCAAGAGGTGGAGTTAGTGGTCAACCAAGAGCTTGTAATATGAGAAGAATCGTAAGTATTAAACCAAAAATTCTTTTTAAAATTTTATTCTTCTTACATAATCAATTTCAGCAATACGATCAACAAATCGCCGCTGAAGCACAAAGAATTGCTAATACATGCAGATTTGGACACATTACAGTTAACGATCGTGAGTATCTATTTTAAAAGCAATCCAGAAAGCTGATAAAAGATTATTTATTAATCTTCTATATTTTTTAAGAACGTTGGTTCCGTGTCGGTCAAAATCTATATACGACCTTCTCATCTGATGTCCAACGAGGAGCAGACTGGAATACTATAATACAAAACTGGTTTGACGAATATGCGAATTATCGGTATCCAGACGATTCAAACTCCAGAAATAACCATTATACTCAGGTAGTTATAATAAAAAAAAGATATTTTACACTTATGTAGTATAAATGTTTGATTTTGTGCAACGTTAACTTTATCTACCATTCTGTCAACTGGATCTTACTACATTACACTTAGATTTGAATAGTCTATCCTTAGTTTGTGTCTGTTTAGATTGCTTGGGCGAACACTACATTAGTCGGATGTGGTTACACGAACTACGAAAGCAATGACGGAGGATGGAGATACAAAAAACTCTACGTTTGCAATTATGGACCAGGGTAAGTACAAATAACAGTTAAACGGTAATATTTTAATTATTGTGGTTTCTGTTTAATTTTCAGGGGAAATATCCGAGGTAACCCTCCATATCAAACGATGAATAATGGTCAATGCGGCTGTGCCAATCTGTGCTAAAACTCTAGTTTTCTTGTATTAAGCCAGAATTAGAATAAAAAGATTTTGATTCTAAATACATTTTGTTTTAATTATTTATTACATACTTTTATACATTCAGTTGTAATTATATTGCATAATTTTTGTTTATTAAGCGTGCACTGCTGTGTCCGTATGCATGTGAAAATTTTAAAATCTTCATGAAAAAAGTTTTAAATACTGTTTCCGACACTACCATTGAAATAACTATCCTGTGTGTAATATGTGGACTAAACTGTACCAGTTGTGTATGTAGAGTCAGGCGCGTAGCCAGTGGGAGATCATGGGGCTGAAGCCCCCCCCCCCACCCGAAGCACGATTTATTTTTATTTCTTCGAGTACGCGCGTAGAAATCATTTATATCGAATCTCTCCTTACTATTTTAACAGCTTTTAATAACAATGTAAATTCTTTTTCAAAAAATAAATGAAAGTTTTACTTTAAGTCAAACGAAATATATAAATTATTTTATATATTTAGTACTGACCCACTTCATAGTTTCTTCACAAAACATTGATAATCCTCCCCCATGCACATTATAATTTTTACCTCTTTTTTGAGATAAATAATATTTTAAAATTATCCCCCCCAAAGAAAATCCAGTCTATGGGCCCGTGTTTATTAGCGTTTATTCAGTTACATACAACAACACAATAAAATATTAATAAAATCTTTAATACAATTTTAATTTTATGAAATTAATAAAAAATAATTTCAGTGAAGATTTTATTGTGTTAGTGTATTTAATATGGATATTCACCAAGTAAAGGCCGGATCAATCCAACTATTTATTCAGTTAATTAATCCTTAGTTGTATGACGCATCTAAGTACAACTTGTCAAATTCAAAGTTTGGATGCGCATAGTATTTGCGGCATTAGGGTAGGGATAGCTCATTTCACCTAACGTTCTCGTCTAGTACAGATCGGTAGATTCTATAAAAAAGTATAAAATATATGAAAAAACACGCTAAGATTTTATCACAAAAACTCGTTAGTTTTAATCTTTCTACCTGAAAAGTCTTATTTTTGGATTGTTAATAATTTTACACAGGGGTATAATAAATATTTGTATCGCTAAAGTAAATTCCAATTTACACCCTTTTTGTGAGTTGAAAATACTTGTACCACAGATTGTACTTTCTCTTTACCTCCTATACTTGGTCTTTGTCGAACATAGACTCTTTCTTTTCCCCATTTGCGCATTCCGACGGCCATCCTACACTTGACAAGTTGTAATTTCGTTTTGGTGCAGCTGCCAACAAAAGGGTCAAATAAAAACCATAATGGCCATGTATAAAAATTACGTAACACGAAAGGTTAAGTACCTATTCATGCTAAAAAATAAATGACAAAATAATCAGTCCTTTTTTTGCAAATGACAAGTTTTAGGTGGCTGGAAAGAGATGTAATTGTTTTCTTTAAGTTCTGGTAAACAATCGAGGTAGGTAAGCACCAGATGATCGATTCTAGTGTTTCAGCCGGTGCAACTGTATTATGGAATCCTTTGAAACTTTGGTTTTTGACGATTAGATCGGAATATGCAGTGAAACTCGAAAAGCATTCCATTGATAAGTCACCCAAGGGTGGCTAAGAAATATTAAAGCAGGGTAAAACAAACGTTATTTTCCCAGACTAAATTACATTTCTTCAAAATCTCTACCGGTAACTGTACTACTCAAACATAAACAAAGTACGTCGCACGATGGACGTCGAAAACTCATAAAAACTTCAAAATATTTATACTTACGATACGTAATGCTCAAAATTGCCACAGCTTGAGATCTTATCTTTGCAAATTTTATTTCAGGTCGCAGGTATTGTTTCCAATAGCTTCAAATTGTAAAAGAATAGATAAAGGTGTAAGACGCAAGAAAATACATATTATTTAGGGCGCCATCTGATTAGAAAAATCCAGTAATTTTTATAAAAATATTGACTCGATGCCAGAACCAGAAACTGGAATCAGATCTAATAAATTTAATTTGATTTTTATTTATTCATAATCGGTTATGTCAAAGTTAGGTTGAGTAAAATATTTAAAGAGTTTCATAAATATATGGTCCTGTAATATTCAGATTAATTAGATTTAATTATAGGTTTATTTAAAACCAACAAAATAAAAAAACTTTCATATAAAGCATCGTAGTAAACAATAATAGAAATAAAAGGTCAAAAATATTTAATACACAATGATAATTCTCTTATATTAACATTGACAAAATAAAATTCATAAAGTCACAATACCTTCGTCGATTGATTAACTCCAACATCACCTTACAAAGCAATTAATACAATATTGAGTTTTAAATTTGAACAAACACTTGTCACCAAGCTTGACCGCCAGATGAAACAGAAGTATCTGGAATTCTGATATGGCTCCAAAATCCATAAACCAAGGAATTAAAGTTCGATATAATTGTCTTTTTGTAGAACTGATTTTTAATCAAGTTCCCTTTTTAATTAACTGTATTTTGATCAAGCCAATTAAAACTGAAAATGCCTCTACTAAACGTTAACTGCACTGTAAGTTATTTATTAAGTTTCGGTAAGCGCGATTTCAAATTAATCACTTAACTTTCTGTATTTTTCACCACTTTTAAAGAACGGGAAACTTTATAGTTTGGTTAACTTATTAACCCAAAAAATCAACGATAAATTGAAGCAAGTGAGCTTCCGGTACGATAACAGAACTAAACGCACAAAACGGTAGTAGTATAACTTAATTATACTCTTGAAGACGGTAACTTTATTTATATTAAAAACTGTAGTGTTTTAAAATAAAGATTAACAAAAACTTTACCTGGGGCATCCTTCCAAGAGAGAGCCCCAGAGCTCCGTGCTCTCCCAAAGCTTATTTCGGACTATGGTTAAAAAAGAATTCAAACTTACATGGTGACGGTCAATCTTAAGAGGGAGCATTTCGAATAGACCAATAAGGGAATGACATGACTTTTTTAAACCAACCAAAATTAGTATTTTTACACAAAGAAAATTCAGAACCCGGGGTTTCACAACAAGATTTTCAGACATGATATCTTTCGAAACGCAGATGTGTTTATTTGAAATTTGTCAATAAGCACGTACAAGGAAATCATAAATTAAGGCAAGATAGGTTTTAATGATATTTTTTCATAGAATTTCAACTTAAACGTGTATGAGAATATTTAAAATATACGTTTACATCAACTGAAACCGCTGGCCTTTTAAATTTTGGGGACAAATTCATTCGAGAATATTCTTGTTTTCTTCACGAAAACAAGAGATGGTAAGTGTTAACATGTGCGAAAACGGTACCTTTGTTTAAAGCGAAGTCTATAGATTTTTCTAGAAATAATTTTATTAGTCTGGAATATTTCTTTTTTAAAAGTGACCCTTGATATTTAAGAACTCACATTTATATCGAATACCAACACAATTTTAAATCAAGAAAAGATATACATTAATATACAGAACCGCATTAAGGGTTTTTTATCATTTATACAAATAAAATTGCATTTTTCGGAAGTTAAAAAAAATGAAACGTTACAAGGGTGACTGAGATGCAAATTTCTTATGATCATATTCTTGTTCCTCGTATTCGATATGATACGATTAATGCTTTCTGGCATGGTAAGAAATACATTAATAAATTCTTATTGTGGGATTTCTAACTATTAAAGTTATGTCAAATTCTTATAGGTCATTGAAAAAAAATCGCTTATTTCTTAAATATCCTGAAAACTTAATAAAGCTCTTAAACTTAATATATAAAATAACCGCAATTTTTAAATGTATCTATTCTAATTTGCGTATGAAATTCGTTAAATATAAAGTTTTGAGTAAGAGCTGTCGATCAGGTAATTACTCGTATACATACTTAGTTAATAAACACACAGAGCTGAGACAATTTTTAGCAAGTGCAACTGATGAGGTTGGATGACAACCTAGAGCTTGCAGTGTGAGAAGAATCGTAAAGGTGCTCGCAGACTTTTGTATTGTGCAATCTGTAAAATGGCGCAATTCTAATATTGCACTGTGTGAATAGGACTGCAAGTCAAAAAATTGCATGCCACTTTTCGAGTTGCATACATTTTTAAAATTCCCATGTCTGAACTGTTCCAGGTACTGGAGGAAAAATGCTGGCCACGAATTTTATTTTTGATGTATCGGAATAAGAGCAAGTCATTGGGCGATAAATCCGGCGAATATGGGTAATGAGTCATTGCTTCAATGTTGTTACTGGTCAAAAACGCAACAACTCTTGACATGCAATTGATCGCGCAAAATCGTAATGTATTTGGTTCGCCAAAATGCCTAAGCCGATCTGCTAAAATCATTTCACGCACAGCATCGATATTCTTTGCGACAACAGAGGTGCATGGACGACCTTTTCGCGAACATCGTCATCAAACGTAGGTCTTCCACGCTTCAATTCTGCGAACCATTTGTAAACCATAGCTTTGAATAGTGCTTCATCCCCAAATAACGAATTAAGTTTCCACACACTGCTGTGGTGTTAAACCGTATCGAAAATCATAAAAAATCATCACTCGAAAATAACGCTTCGAAAGTTCCATTTTTTCACACAATTATTACTTTGTTAAATTTTGTTGAAACGAAACTGCTAGGTTTGAAATCGAATTGTCAACTGAATTATAAGTAAAAAGAATTAAATTTTACGTTGGCAATACTAGGAGTACTAGACCCTCGTATAAAGTGGCGCAACATTTGTTTTAGTGCATCTTTACCTGTAAATAATAATTTTTTAAAGGTGTTCGCAGACTTGTACACTGTTTGTATTGCGCAATCTGAAAAAAATGACGCAAGTTTGGTAAAATGGCAATTTGTGATGTGTGAATACTGCTGCAAGTTCAAACATTGCGCAATTTTCAAAGTTGCACGCCACTTTTCAAGTTGCGTACATTTTTAAAATTCCTATGTGTGAACAGTTACATATACTCAAGTTGCGCAATATAAAAATTGACCGACGTGTTATATAAAGTGGCGCAATATTTGCTTTAGCGCAAATTTACCAGTAATAATTATTTGTTTTAATAAATCACTACTCATTTATTTATTAAGAAAATAAATTGTTGAGACATTAATTCAATTAACAACTGATTTTTTGCCTCAGAATTACATTTTCACAGAGATTTTTAAATTCTTCAGGCTCAGTACTAATTTCCAAAAACAAAACTTTTATTTCAACAAACAATTAATAATAATAATAATAACTACTACAACCCATAACCTAAACCAAGACCCCAGAAGCTATAAGCTTGTGCGGGAGGGAGGGGGCGATTATTATTATTATGTAGGCCCAATGTGCGGCTGCAGACGACTTACAGTTAATGTTTGCTTCTTGCCACAGCTAATATAATATGGATCTAAAGGTTACTAAATAGGCACATCTACAATAAAATATTGTGTTGTGAGAAAATGTAAAAATATAAATCGAACATCTTTTTTGAAATTCTAAATTTTCCAGTGAATTAAGTAAATGGTTAATCTTTAGAATAATCTCGTAGAAGTTTTGGTATGTTTTATTTTCAAAGTTTCAAGGTTCCGAATTGTAGTGACACAGTAGTATTTGTTAATTCATGTTTATCTTTACAGATACTACGTGGAATCATATTTATCTTTTAAGTTTGTAAATAAATTACTGTTGACTTTATTGTGTCTTGAAGTTAAAATTTCTATTACCGTTATCACAATTTTTTCGGTTTCTTTTTCTACAAACATCAAAGACAAAATTATAAAGACGATTACAGCCTACGATAGTATTGTTTCACCATGAAATTATAAAATACACAAAGTCTATCTTCATCCTTGTTTGAAACTTTATACCTTCTTCTTTATTCTTTATAGTTTGCTTATACATTCTTTACACTTTGTTGTTAATTATTCTGAAACATCAACGTTAACTACAGACCGTACGATATTGTTGAGACAACATTCCTAAAAGACCGCTACGTCACCTTCTCGGAATTCGCAATCGATACCCGAGTTGGAAAGACACTGGAGGCGTCGGAAATATATTTTTCTTTGTTTATTCCTTTTTTTGTATTGTATAATAACATGGATCTAGATGATAGTCATAAATTATTGTAATAAAAGAAATAAAAACACATGACTCACAATATTGCAAATATTCTTACAAACAATTTACGTTTTAAAGCACGCCGCTGCTTACAAATATCAAGCTGTGGCAGACCGTTGCGTTCCGAGAATAAAACGTCATCGGCTTTCTCCTTTCTGGGAATTCTGGTTCAACAAATATCGTACGGGCTGTACTACATAAACTATTTGCCATAATGAAGAAGAGAAAAGAATTTTTGAACAAACAAGTACTATATGCAATTAAAATTGGGGGTGAGAGGTGTACCGCAGTTGGTGGCAGTATGCATTAAGGTTAATTAGAAATTTAAAATTGTTAATTGGTTTGTACTTTATAAGAAAACAAGTCTATCATAGTTCAAAAAACCGAGTAAATAATAAATAAATACTAACTATAATATAATAACCGAGTTTGTCGCCGTTCAATTATTTGAATTCCAGACATGATATTTATAAAGCCGTGTTAATTATTATGTGTCATTGCCCTTGTGTTTTTAAGTTCGTATACATTATTTACCATTGTTTCGGTTCTTGAACAGTTTGCAATTAATCCGTCTTTCTCGACTCGTCAGACAGCTATAGCAACAGGGTCATCTATCGAATCAATTAAGAACGATTGAAATTTCATGCTTATAAAATGCACATCCTTCAAGAACTTGACGACTATGACCCGGACAACCAAATTCAATTTTGTAAAACTATAACGGACATAATTATTGCTGTACCTGGACTTGTGAAAAATATTTGTTTCAGCAAGGAGTGTATCTTCTTTAATTTAAATGGACATGTTAGAACACGAACTGTCGTTATTGGAGAAATGAGAACCCACAATAGTTAAAGATCATATCAAGCATACGTATAAGTAGTAGATTCACTTTATTGCCGGCAAAGTTTTCTAGCTAGTTTCGAATATCGCACGCACCACAATCAGTTCGCTGGGCTTGTCGATCGTCATCTCCATCGTATGCTGGTAATAACGAGCAGCGGATATCGCAGCATTACTGTTATTCCGTAGCCTACCAACAGCTCGAGAATATAACAAGGTCATACGTGGCCGGCTAAAAATATTTGCGAAAGTGCACCTGCTGTTTATTCTTATGCTATGGTCATACTCAGTACCCAGAAAACATTAATGTTTGGTCCGGTATATTAAATGATACTATTATTGGCCCGTTATTGATAGAGGGAAATGTAAATAGTGAGATTTACTTATAAATAGCTCATGAATTGGAAAACTAGAGGGATATAAATAGACAACTATCTTTAAACAAGGATTTACTCAATTTCCAACAAGATGTAGCACCAGTAGCCCTCACTATGTAGCCTCAGTTAGACAATAGTTAGACGAGCATGACCATATGGATTCTCCAATGGATTGGAGAAAAAGACCCTGTTGAGTGGCTACCTAGATCCCCAAATCTATCTCCACTAGATCTTTTTTTGCGCAATCACCTACAATCTGTTGCTTTTGAAACCCAACCTGAATCAATTGAACAACCACGAGAGAAATAATACAGTAATAAAAATTTAACATCTGACACTTCCAGTGACTGAGAATTATTGAGCTCAAGTTGTTCATTTATTACAGGTACCCTGAGTTTATATTTGTATATATACGAGGATGAATTGATAAATCTCCGGCCTAACCCATATGGGATACAAATTTTTGCAATGTTTTTACGGCATTTTATTTTTTCATAATTTATCAGTATGGCTGTGAAATAACAAAAATTTCTGTCAAACAATAATTGTTTGGCAAGTTGTCAAAGTCGATAAAGTTTTGTGTGGTGTTAAAATGGAAAAAGCTGAAATTCGTGCGGTTATTAAATATTTTTACATTAAGGGTTTATCCCCAAAAGAAATCAAAGCTGAGCTAGACGGGACATTAGGCGAATCTTCTCCTTCCTATAGCACAGTTAAAACCTGGGTTGCGGACTTTAAACGGGGTCGCAAAAGCACAGATGACGCACCGCGTTCAGGAAGACCGAAAACTGCCACCACAACGGAAATTGTCGAAAAAGTCCATAGAGTTGTGTTGAATGATCGGCGATTGAAGTTGGCTGAAATAGCAGATACCCTGGGCATTTCAACGGAACGAACATATCATATCCTAACCGAAATTTTGGGAATGAGAAAGTTATCGGCACGTTGGGTGCCGCGGCTGCTCACAGTGGAACAAAAGCTGACTCGCAAAACAGTTTCAAGTGAGTGTTTAGACTTGTTTAATCGAAATTCAGTGGACTTTCTGCGACGGTTTGTAACAATGGATGAGACGTGGATTCATCACTACACACCCGAAACAAAGCAGCAATCAAAACAGTGGACTGCCAAAGGAGAACCTGCTCCGAAGAAAGCCAAAACAGTTCCGTCAGCCGGAAAAGTTTTGGCTTCAGTCTTTTGGGACGCCAAGGGAGTACTTTTCGTTGATTATCTTCAAAAAGGTAAAACAATCAACGGAGTATACTATGCTACCTTACTGGATGAATTAAAAAAAAATATTGAAGAAAAACGACCTGGATTAGCAAAGAAAAAAATTCTGTTTCACCAGGACAATGCACCTTGTCACAAGTCGGCAATTGCCATGGCAAAAATCAATGAATTGCAATTTGAATTGTTACCCCATGCCCCTTATTCACCAGACTTAGCCCCATTGGATTTTTATTTATTTCCAAACCTAAAAAAATTTCACGCTGGAAAGAAATACGAGTCCGATGAAGAAGTGATTGCTGCCACAAACGCCTATTTTGACGAGTTAGAAGAAAAGGCTTATAGGGACGGTATAAGAGCACTTGAACAAAGGTGGACCAAGTGCATTGAACTCGATGGGGACTACGTAGAAAAATAAAATTTTTGTTAACCTGATATTCTTTTGTTTTATTGCCTAGGCCGGAGACTTTTCAATTTATCCTCGTAGCTTGAAAGCTTCTAAAATGTCTAATTTGCGTTTGTTATTACAAGAATGTAGGAATTTGATATTATTTTGGGAAGTCACTCTGAACAGAATCGCACAATGACTCCCCAAAATTATTATTTGATATTTTAGATTCCTACAGTTTTGTAATAACAAACGCAAATTAGACATTTTCGAATCTCGAAGCAAGATATATAAACACAATTTTATTTATTACCTAAAACAGAGCTCGAACTTCAAGAGTGAAACAGACAAAACAGGTGATGTTGAACTTAAAACCAAACGTCTATAAATGGCTGCTGGAACTCCTTTCTCCAGTTACTACCGATGCACTAGAAACTGTTGTAGAACCAGGGTTGATGTCAAATTTAGGATTGACATCACTCAAGTTTACTTCTCAGATCATTTATTAGTAGTTTCTTTCACAAAAAGTAATATGCACATTTTATTTATCATCTTACGCAATTTTATATTTATAGACGTAACCAGGGGGGGACTTGGGGGGCTAGGTCCCCCAAAAATGGATTCGAACCAGAAATTTCTTGTAGTCAATTTTGTAATCAGATAGCAAATATAAATATCAGTAAAGCGGTTAATTAAAATGAATAAAAAAATCAGAAAATGGCTTTTATGTCTTGATTTAACGAAGTTAGATAAGGAAGAAACAATAAGAAACTAATAATGAAAGATAAGTATGACTTGGTCTACATTGATTTTAGTTGGCATTACAGTGGAATGCTCCACGTTGAAACAAGCCAAAAATATATGAGATGAAATCCCCACTTTGGGAGAAATCAAAGCAATAAATAGATTAGCATTTTCAATTTTTTTTATAATTCGTCTTAAAGAAAAAGCTTAAAAGGTAAACTTCATATTTTAGATTATCAGAAATGTTACGAAATACTTTTGATGAATGTTTAAATGAGAATGAAATAATAACTTCAGTTATGTAAATTTTGGTATAAACTTTAACAATACGTAATAAAATGATCGAAAAACCTTGAAAATAAAAATCTTTTTTTTAAAGAAAATTCATTTAAATAAGTATAACCTGCTATTAAGATAAATGTGGTACGCGCCGGCACTAATAATTTTTCGTAGCTCAGTTTGTTAAAAGCGGGGCATTAATAAACCAAAGTCGCTGTCGTCCCAGCTTCGATTGCAGCTGGCAAGTAACATTTTAATTTTTTTACAACACACAAAATTGAACATGACACTTTTTCTTTTTAAGAAATCTACTGCACGTATATTTTCCTGAAAACAATATTATACAAATTTAATTTAAATTAATTAAGTACTTAATAACCTAGTCAGGTTGTCAATTTTTACTTAATCTTGAAACATTTCAAATGGCATGCTGGTTTTTAGTCGTGTGCAATATCGCGGATTAGAATTGTAGTTTTAAGATTATGCGGAAAATATTTTTGGAAAAAATTGTTTTAAATTTATATTTTGAAAAAAAAAATAAAATTACCTGCCAGCTGGAATCAAACCTGAGCGGCAGCTACTTTGGTTTATTGTCACCCCGCTTCAACTAACTACGCTACGAAGAAAAACATTAGCGCGCGTGCCACATTTGTTTTAAAAGTTATATTCATTTAAATAATTTTTCTTTAACAAAATTTTAAGTATTTAAAGTGATTTCCAAAAACTTACACCTACTTACGTCTATGTTTATATTGTTCCATTTTTCCCGATGTATGTTCCAAATAATGTTTATAATTATTTAAATTATCAATATGAATGAATCGTGACCTTAAGTTTATCAGTAGATTTCAAAACTAATTTAGCTGCATAACTAGGCTAGACTGCCAAAAATAATAACGTTTATTACTATCAATTTACTTTAATACATAATTAACAAAACCAGAAAAACATTTTTTAATGTAAAGTTTTTAAGGTATATTTACATACTAGTTATGTATATATTAAACCTAATTAGATATTGCATTTTGTGTTTATGTGGTTTTAACATTATTAATAGAAACTGGACTTATTAAGGGACCGTTTTTCTTTCCAGATTATGTGGTTATTTCTATTGTAATAATGTAGCTGTTATTTTTTTCATTTATGATTGGAAATAGTATAAAGCAGGAACATTTAAAAAAATATCAATGTTTCTGTGTTCTATAACTGTCATTCAATACCCCTACTGAAAGTAAATAATAGCTATGGTGCTTAATTTTTTCGTAATTATTTTCTAAATATTTTAATAGTAATATGAAGTAAGAAATATTTAAAAAATGACAATATTATAGTTTATTTCAGCGTTTATATTAAATTGTCGTTAAAATTAACATATTATACCTTAATAATTATGTTTTGGCTATTAGGAAAGTCAACGTCCGATGGCATTGGTTGCATTTATAGTCTAATTGCAGTTTAAGTGTAACTGATTAACTTTTGATGTTCAATTAAGTTTGAAAATAAGAATAGCCAGAATAGATTATTATCGGTCTTTGTCAGAGATAAACAGATTCCTTGAATCTAATATGCAAGATGAAATGAAAGGTAAAATGAAGATAAATGATGAAGATCATTTTAAGAAATGCAAAAGACAATGAGATGAAAGAACGAAATGCAGATAAATAAATAGTGCATGTATTCATGCAGTCTTCGGTACCACATTGAACAACGGAAAGTCCACTTCGCCCAATTTTTGAAATGTACACATCACCCAACACGCGCAATCTTCCACTAGGACACAATGCCCAAGCTTTGTGTAAACCCACAATGCCTAAAATAAAACCACAACGCCAAAAATCCGTTTGCTAGAAGAAAGGAAGAATTTTTGAAAAAACAGATTCAAAGAGCGTCCCATTTGTTCTGAGCGAAAAGCTCAGACTCGTTAAAATTGATCTACGTCACTATTTTCAGTACAACATATAATAAATAAATTCCATCAACTTAATATTATGGAGCAATGGCCTTTTATTTACCTAATATGTTTGACTTCATCCAAATATGACATGATTTATATAGAGTTATCAAACGTATGTAGATTTAAACTGCATATTTATCAATTTGCTTTATCATCATTGGGCTTCTAATAAATGAAAGTGATTTACTGAATGTTGACAAACGATGCATAATAATAAATAGTTATTTAAACATCTTTCTATAGGCACACTTAAGATATCTCAATACATCTTTCAAGGTTATTGTATCATAATCAACGATTACAAAAGATCTCACATTAATTCTGCATCAATTGATTTGATTAAATTCAATTTATAACGTGGTCAAAAATAATAAATGGCTCATAAAATGTTTATGAAAAAACATTTTTTTAAAGTGGGGGACAGTTTTTTGTATAAAACGCATTTGGTAAACATATAATACTGTGGAAATATTTATTTTATCGACTTAATCATGAACAAGAAGATGTTCTTATCGTGCATCTTGTGTTTAGTGATTTTAAAAACAGTGACAAAAACAAAAGCAAATACCATGCTTGGTAAGTATTTAAAAACAATTACAGAAAAGACGATTTGGATTCTGTTTAACTTTCTGCAAGCGTGATTTGCCTGAAAACATACTTCATAGGAATCATAAAAATTATAAAAAATAAAAAACTTTATCATAAAATTCTAAAAGACTGAAAATATGGTGTAGTAAGTACATGGTGTAGGTAGTGAGTGTAGATCAAAATTTTGGAAGCCAGAAAAAAGCCTCACAGTTTGGGAAAAAAATAAGTTTTAATTGTGGAAATATACTTTTCAAAAAGTAGTGGGGCCAAAACTTTTCGATGCTAAAATTTTTGTTTACTAAGACCTTGCATAACAACGACCTGATCTAGCTGCTTTCTGAACGCATTATTTATTTCAGGCAGGAAAAAGTAAACACAATTATTTGTAACGCAAAAATGCAATAAAGCTTTATCATAATGGCAATGTAGTATATAAAGTACAAGAAAGATTTTAGCTCATTTTTAGACAAGTTTTAGCAAGTAGGGCTAGCAACAATAAAATATGCAAATCTGTAAAATCTGCAAGTTCAATTACATAAATTCAAAAGAATCATTCCATTTACTAAATATGGTACTTAAAAATTAAAACCCTCAAAAAATCATTACGCGATCGGAGAGGACGTATGTCATCGTTCTCCAAATTCTCTTACTTTGTTACTCAAGGTTTAGGAAAATATTTTCGTTTAGTAAATTATTACTTTAAAAACTAAGAAAGTCGATTTGGAAATAACAGAAAAGCAACAAAATTAGCGATTAAAAATGTAAACTTAAGGACAAATGTTAAGTTTGTATACAATTATTGTGAGACCCATTGTTAGTTACTGCAAAGCTAATTTTATTGTGTCGTCATTCCTTGATTCCATAAAATAAGGGCAATTATCAAATGTGGTGGATTTTCTTTCAAAATTTTGGTGTAGTAACTATAGGACTTCAACTGATCAAAATCGATAGTATTAAACTTGCATCTTTAATAGTTTCGTCTGATAAGTGTCCTCGTCAAGGGAAATGATTAAAAATCAGCATTCTTTGAGGATGAGCAGCTAGCTTTTTTAATTCTTTGGAACTATGTAGCTTTATGGTCCATTTATAAGAATAAAAGAGATTGATAGGAAGGAGTATACTGTTTAATACAAAACCTTTAAAACCATAAGGTTAATTGGAAAGCGTTTAATAGTTTTACTTTTTAAGCAATAATTTATTCT
Source organism: Agrypnus murinus (assembly GCA_929113105.1). Classification (NCBI taxonomy): domain Eukaryota; kingdom Metazoa; phylum Arthropoda; class Insecta; order Coleoptera; family Elateridae; genus Agrypnus; species Agrypnus murinus. The sequence continues at coordinate 35,878,640 of OV816024.1, forward strand.
GTTCAAACTTTCTTTATTGAAATAATGATTTTAGGACGTTTTTTTAAATTTCTAAAAAGGTTGGCAACTTGAAATCAAAAAGGTCGTGCGACTTTTGCATGTGATATTGCCACAGCATATAAATAATCAGCAGATTTTCTCACGCTAATGTTTTCAGCGGCTGAGAGTGACCTTGATTTATTATTTATGAGCAGCGTTGCATATAGCATCCGCAGTGAACACAGCGATTACGACAGAGCCGGTTAACTTTAGTTTTGCGTTGTTTAGTGGCCCCGTAATAAACGAGTTTTATGATACGCTGTGCAGACAAAGGCTATGTAAATACTTCGGGAACTACTTCCTTAAGTTTTTCAGATTTTCTTTGGATAATCATCGGTAATTAATTGTTAATTTTAATGTAATTGTGTATTTTTTAATTGTTTTAATAAAAATTATGTTCATATTTAAGAATTCACGTTTGTACATACTACTTTCTTACAAAATCCTCTTCAAAAGTAACGTTATTAAATAAAAACGTGTTTACATTGTAAAGTGTTAATTGTTAAAGTATAGTGTGTCATGAGGCAATCCTAATTGTAGGACAGTTGTTCAATAAAGAACATTATATATAACAAAGCTGGGTACAATTTACAACCTATTATTACCATAAATCATTGAACTTAAAATGCATTTTTAAGTTGCTTCAAGTAAGGCACTTTTTTCTGAGATGTTTTGTATAGTATTCAATAAATGAGTTTTTATTTCTAAATACCGACTTAACTACCTTTGATGGTATAATATTTTTTATTAAATACTTCCTACTACATGCTGAATTACAGACCTATTTAAGTTAATAAAAAACGAATTGTTAAAAGGCGGCAATCAATTTTATTTGTACACAATTCTATTTCCTATATAACAGTACGAACTCGTTATTAGGATCGACGGAACATATCGACACACTTCGACGAACTGTTCGCCCGTGTGTACGATATTCGAGACGGGTTGAAAAAAAGGAAAATGTCGACAACAGAGTTATTTTTATGCTGTGACGTTGTCGTGTGAAGTTTGACTGAAGCAATTAGAAAAACGTTTTATACATTGATATAGCATGTTTGGTAGATATGTACAAAAAATATCATGGTTGGCTCCAACACATATTTTTTGCATTTCAAAATTTTGTTTGAAATTTTTACAAATCTTAAGAATATAATATAAATATAAATTTTTATCATATGATTATGTTGCATAAAAAGTGTTTTTGATTTATTTTTACATAAATATAACAAGATATAAACAACATAAATATTAATGTACAGGGTGGACTGTTTATTATGAGTTTATACCTTATCACGGAAGTTTGTAAGAAAAACTTTAGATAAAAGTTGTTTCTATTAAAATAATGTATAATCTTTTAGTAATAGCATATTTTTTGCTTGTGTATACAAGGTGTAAGGACTTACTACGTGTTAATCTTAAGGGGTGATAAAAGACATGCAAGGAATAAAAACTTTTTAATAAATTTTCTTCCTAACCTTATTAGCTTTCAAGTAGTTTAGAAAAATCTTTCTTAAAAAAGAATAGCATTTCACAGCTGATGCCCCTGACCTTGTTTCTGAATTCAAATCGTAGTCATCTTGGTTATTCGTATTGCACACTAGTTGAATGATACTGCCCTAGTTTTGCTGTAAAAGCTAAATTACGCAAATTTTATTGATTTTTATTACAAAAGGTTGATGGTCTGTCTTCCGTAATTTAAGTGGGAATTATCGATTGTATGTCTAATAATTTTAAAACATAATCAGTTGTGAAGTGCGTGCCAAGGGTAATAAAAACATAAAACTGCGGGCTGTTTTGTCACCTATTAAATAATAAAACAAACTAAAACATTAAGTAATAAAAAAAGGTGTTTGTGACCGTCCTTGTCAAAAAGCTGCTTACGCAGGTATAAACTGTTTAGGGCTCCGTATTGTATTAAACACACTGCAGGGTTGCCACATTTCTTAACCGAGCAACAAATATTTTTAAATGTAAAAAGAATCCGATTTTACGCGTAAACGATTGATCATACAAAAAAATGTCACTGAGGTTTTTTGTTATGCTGGATGAGTTACATCTTCTGACTAAGCCCCATAATTAAACTACTATTATTAACGCGGAAAAATGACGTTAAAGTATCTAACTTTATTTTTTTTTCTGAGAAAGTGGTACGTTCTAAAACAAAATTGTATTAGGCTTTTTTTGTTCTTTTTGATGTCTTCTATTATTCCTTAAGATTAACGTATAATAACTTCTTACAGCCTGTACACAGGGGTAAATGGAGAAAATCTACCTGCTAATTTTCAAAGAATGTTGATTTTTTCATTCCGCTCATTTTCTTTGATAAATGACACTTATACAGACAAAGATATGAAAGATGCAAGTTTAATATTATCGATTTTGATCATTTGAGATCCTTTAGTTACTGCACCAAGATTTTAAAGAAAATCCAAAACCCATCACATTATTTGATAATTATTGATTTTATTTCATGGAATAACTCTGTATACTTTCAAGTGTAACTTACCCTATATGTTTACCAGTTGCAGAGTGAGAAGAGAATTACTTTCAAATCTAAACAAAAACATTGAATTCTTAAAATTGCGTCGTTACTCATATACAAACTAAAAAGAAACGTTTTATGTTCCGTTCTCCAGATCATAGTACTAGAATGCATCAAACTCAACTATGGTCGATATTAGGAATCTATGTTCTACACGCAGAGACGTTAGACGTCGACTAATTAATTAATTTACGAATTCAAATGTTATTTACTCGAGCTTTGTGTCAACGTCTTTTCGACCTTTCTAACCATTTAGAATTATATATGTAGGTGTATATACTACATATTTCATGCGAATATTTCGTGTAAATAAATATCAAGTTAATCAATTAAATATTTCATTTCTGTATAAGTGTAACAAACCTAAGAACTTATAAGTGAAAGATTAATTAAGTACGCAGAAGAATACTACAACATGAAATAGTGTCGATCACTATTAAATGATCCGGCGTAATAATAAGAAAGCATCAATTACAACTCAACATTCAGCTCAAGGTATGCTTTTTCACGCGTCGAAGGGCTACATGCTACTTGAGGATAGGTGTATATTACACATGTCATGTCATGTTGCTGTCAAACGATTAAAAATCTGAATCCGTGGATAACAGACAGCATGTCTTTGGTGACAGGTAAAAGGGATGTTTTTTAACAACATCCGGTTGTTATACTACGCGAAGGGGTGCTATGCAAAGTATAATTATTAAAATGTGAATGAAACAATCAATCATTAAACTAGAAGGTTTACATTTTATTATCCGATGTAAATGAAGAAGCGGTTGACCGTCACCTAGGCTACGATCCAGCGTTGGTCGGTAAATTTCATTTTATGTTGTTCGCCTGTATTAGCATCGCGACGTGGGACAACAGTACCTTTAAACACCGTCTTCTAGCCATGTCCCAGAATTAATGTGATAAATTCAGTCCTCTGTCCACTTCTTAAATACTATTGACGGGACTAGAACTATTAGTTGCTGGAATTGTCGACAGCAACGTCATTTAACAAAGAATTGTCCTGAACCTCCTCGGATACATTACTATCGTTGTGGTCAGTTGATTGAGAACTTGTACTGAATGTACTTCGGGACACGAGTCAGCAAATGCTAATTATTCAACGGTCACAATGTCTTCTGAATTCAACTGAACCATTCAGGCTCAGTGAGATTTCATTTTAGCCAATCCTAATGTTATTGGGGGTGAAAAACCCTATTCCAAAGTAAATGTGTACCGAAAAACTTTACTTGGTCTTCTCGGATTAGGTGCTTCTAAAACTGTCGTTGGCAAGCCCAGTTACAAAAAACTTAAATCTTTTGGTCTAACTTAACTTCTGGGTGATATCAGATCGTGTGCTGTTCCGAATGGGAATGAGTGCGTGGTTTCAGGAAGTTCCAATGCACCTTTCCATTTTGAGGATCGTTTAAAAATTATTAACGTCTTGGTAGTATCTCATTTCTTTGTTCTCGGTACAGATTTTTGGTGCAAGATGAGCATTGTCCCTGATTTTCGATGTGGGAATATTAATAACCCGATTAGATCTATTTCATCCATTGTCAATAATACACCCAACTTTCTATTTAACTGGGAGAGGACTCCACAAAAACTTCTAGATAGTACATAATTTTTTTTGAGTTGCCCGATTCTTTTGATTGTACTTTCAGAGTCTACCATTAGATTATAGTTATACCTATTAAGCAGTGCTTCTATCCTATATCTCTGGCGTTGCAAAATATAGTTAATGAACAACTTGATGAAATGTTAAAGTTAGGAGTTCTAGAACCATCATTTAGTTATTGAGTCAATCCAAAGTTTTGGCCAAGAAAAAAAATACTTACGGTTTCTGCATTGACTTTCGCAAGCTTAACCAAGTCACGGATAAAGATGGTTATCCTTTTGTGTACATTAATTTATTCCGTTCAGATTTAGATAAACTTCGGGATGCTAGGTATTTAACATCAGTGGCGTATTTAGGGGGGGGGGCTATCGGGCTGAAGCCTTCCTGAAGTTTTTTTTAATAAAGTCAAAATCTATGTTATATAAAAATCTAAGTATTTTGATTTGGAATCTTTATAGAGTAGCCCTCCCCCCCCCGGAAAAATCCTAAATACACTACTGTTTAACATCACTAGACACTAAAAGTGCTTATTGGTAAGTTGCGCTAGAAGAAAACTCCAAACCAATCATGACCTTTACAGCCCCTGCTCGTGGACTTTTCCAATTTTGTAGAATGCCTCTTGGGTTGTATACTGTCCTGCTAAGCGAAACAGTCCTATCTGCAAAACTGCAACGTAGAAATGTACTATATAGAATGTTAATGTGAGCTAAGAAAAGATATGGTATTTCTAAGTTGATATTTTGCAGATATGACTTTTTCGCTTAGCAGGGCAGTATAATAGTCCTGTAAAAGATTACATTAAAAAATTAAGATTACAATTAACAAAGATTTACTAAAACATATTAGAGTATGATCTTGAATCTTATGTCTTTGTCTACTTAGACGACAATATGATCATTAAACCTTTTTCTGAAATAACCTGTCGCAAGACGTAAACAAACTCTAAACGATGCTATTGGCCGGCGCGCACGTGGTCTCATTTACGCTATGTCCTAGGTAAATACGATATGTGCGGGAATCGCATGCACCGCAAAACGGATGTGGCGATTGTAATTGTGGCAAATGTAAATACCATAATAAAAAGTAGCACATCGTCCGTATGCGATAACGCATACTGCATATCAATAAATTATTATTTAAATATGCCTTTCTCAATCATGGCTCTGTCAGAAACCACATGTACTGGGTTATTGCTGAATAATTAATAGTTTGCTAAAATTAAAAATTTCAAAGACAATTTAAACAAAGAGAAAAACCACATATAGAATTTACAAAGACAGATTCAATTTTGGAGAATTCCATCATCTATATGAACAGTTGCGATCAGATGAAAATACATTTCGTCAGTATACAAGAATAACCCCAGCTACTTTTTATTATGTAGTGAAAGCAATCCCTGATTCTTGTTACCATTGTTCAACTGATGGCTGTTCTTTAGTTTACGTCCGCTACCCGCAGCCGCACATGCTATGTAACATTAGATGCGTCTCATCTAGTTGAACAGTAGTGTCCATAAGTGAAATTGGGGTGATAATGGCCAAAAGCTTCTTTGGAAGGGAGCCATAGACTTTCATCTTAATTCCATCACCCTATCTGAAATTGCATGTTTTGATGACCATGCGACCTAACCTAACCTAACCTAACCTCACTTATCCTAACCTAGCCTACCCTAACGTAATAATAACCAATTAAAATACGTATGAATTGACGAACAACGGAAACCTAAATTAAACCTAAGTAAAGTTATGTTAGGTCAGTTTAGGTTATAAGTTCGCTTGTAGGTTAGGTTATACGTTAGGTTATAGGTTAAGTTACGTTATATGTTAGGTTGTAGGTTAGGTTATAGGATAGGTAAAAGGTTAGGTTCTAGATTAGATTATAGGTTAGGTTAGGTCCTCCAAAACAGTTTTTGGTGATTATCTCGAAAACTACTGCTCCTCCCCAAATTTCACTATGGACATTATGGTACAGCTCGATGAGACGCATCGAATGGTATATTGCATGTGCGGCTGTGGGTGACGTAATCTAAAGTGTTACCCAACTAATTTTCAATTACCTATTACAGTAAAGGAAAGGCTTTTTCTAACCTTAAGTTAAGTAAAAAGGTAAATACAACAGGTTATTTTTATTAATTTATTTAAAAAAAAAGATATGTTCATATTGGGTATTACGATAGTGTCTGTAACATGAGCGTTTGATTACCCTGAATGTATTGTGATGAGAACGTCCATCGTGCAGGATTTGATTTTTAAAACATAACCTGCGATGCGACAACGCAAAATCGTACGAATCTCAGAAACGCCGTGTTTACTTCGGACCCATAATTGCTTTCTTCAGGTTTTGTCGTTTGCGATTAAAGGATCGGACGCAACGCATGGGACGTAACGCATGGGACGTAACGCATGGGACGCAACGCATCGGACATGCCGCAGTCACCGTATTTACCTAGGACATAGCGTAAGGAAGGTACTGAAAGCCGAGAATGACGACGAAACCTTACCAAATTTTAAACTAGACACTTTTTGTAAAATACTAAAGGAAAAGTTAAAATTTAAATATGCACGTCGGTCAAAGAATGCCATGCTTGTTGATCCTAAAGACATTATCCTGTGGCGGCGAAACTTTTTAAAAACCATTAAAAAGTATCACAAAGAAGGTCGACAGATTTCTTTTACCAATGAATTGACGCTATTAGAAAAGAGACAGTTATTTTTCTGAAAAATCAATTACCTACTCTTATTTTCATTTCAAATACATATTTAATTTATTATGTAAATGCAGGTCATACACATAATAAGGTTTGGCAAGATACAACCCTAAGCAGTTCAAGAGATGCATTTCTGCAGACGCTTTAAAAAAACTTCGTAGATTGCTGATGTATTTTTTTTTCAATTCGCAGAATAAAAAGATTTGCCACGGACGCTGTTCAAGAATTGCCCTTTTTAAAGCAAACACCTCTTTTAAACTAGGCTTTGTTGTGTTTAAAAAGCGAGTGAGAGTCTGATTTAATTGTGGTGTATTTAATTTTTATCAGTATCATTTTCCATTCCATATTACGCTGAAACCGTAAGAGCGCGTTAAGCGCACACGATACGCAACAGCGCATCATCGTAAATAAAGCTTCATGTATCAGCTGCAAGTTTGTTTACGTGTTGCGACAGGTTATTTCAGACGTAGTTTAGCAATGATTTTAATAAACATTGTCAGATTATCTAAGTAATTTTTAAGCATCTTTATAAGTCCCACCATAGGTTACGATGAATGCCAATTCTGTAAATCCAGTCTTCGGTATTTAGGCTTCATAACAGATGGCAATGGATTAGATGTGGATCCCAAAACGTTGTCATCTACCGTTGATATACCTTCGCCAACCATTCGTTACACTTTATGTGCAGTTATAATCACAGATTTGATGCAAATCCCTCGACCATTATTCGTCAGCATTCTTACAAATTAAAGAACATCTTGTGTTGTTGCAAAGTACGACTTGTCCTGATTTCGCTGTACGAACATTTGTTTTGTTTGATTATCATGTTAATTCGTATTCACTTTTACGATGTCATACTAATTCACATCATGTTACATGTTCATCCAGTTTATCTTTGGACCATGCCATCCACACTTAACACATTGAGATATGTAATACTAAAATGTTCTGACTTAAAACTGCCTAAAGGTTTTACATATAACAAAAAACGTTAAGATGTCTAGTGCACTTTCTTTTATTAATTTTTATAAACAAATACAGATTTGTTGAAATACAACAAAATGATTTGTTAAATTTGCGTTGATTTGCTTGTAAAGAATAATAATAAAACCTTTGAAATAATCTTGTGTGCGTAGATTAAGATACATCTGATTTATTATGATAATACATACAATGGTTTCATCAAATTTCAGAAAAAGGAGTTGATAAAAAAGAAAAACAGCAAATCCTGGATGTTCATAATTGGTTCAGGTTAATGTTAGCCCTTGGAAAGGTGCCAAACCAACCAAAAGCCACTAATATGAAAAGATTGGTAAAATAACTTTTTATGCTATCATTTCAGCATACTGTGAGTATCTTTTGATTTTTGAAAGTACACCAACACAATAAAATATGGATATGTGAGATGTCTGTGTAACATATACTTTCGGCGTATACTTTCAAGAGATACTCACGGTATGTGCAAACCCTAACAGAAAATTATACCTATTATTGTAAATTTGAATTTATTATAGGAACAAAGTGTGTACCATTATGATGGTTTCTTAAATTTTAACATTGCCCATAATTCTTACAAAACAATGAAAATAACAATAATTAGACAATTATTTCCTTTTCGTTAGTAACTTGTTTAATAACTAATATACAAATAAACTTGAAATTACAACACCTAAATACACGGAGTAAGTGCATTTGCAAAACGGGTCCACGCGTGGTGACGTCACGCAGCCCGCGCCAGCGTAAATGCGTTTCAAGGACCTGTATAATTATTTAAACTTATTTCACTAATAACTATAATAATAACAGTTATTTAGCAAAAATATTTTGAATAACAGTAAAATATACAATTCTGAGCTCGTTGGGAATAAATCTGAAAATCATGCAAGCACCCTATTTACTAAAAACCATAACACATGGTATTTTTTGTTTCAACATTTATCTTTAGTAAAAAAAATCTAAAATGTGATACATTAGAAGTTGAATCTATATTTTTCTTTTTTTTCTATCTTTCATTCCATTAAAGGATATCTAAATTAAATCAAGCAATTGCAGGTTTAAAAAATCTCTATTCTTGTGTTCATTCATCAGTTGCAAATGTTGATTTGGGAGAGGGCTTGCATGTTATGATTTGTGTCAATAAACAAAGCTTGCTAGTTCATCTGAAATAATTAAAACATATTGGATCTTTTGTTGCAGAAGGTTAACTATGTATTTTGCAAAGAAAATGTCACAAGATATTCAGATTTTCAAAACAGATTATTGCGAACACATATCAATATGCTTGATGCCACCTTATTAGAAGAAATACTTATTTAAATCTACTTCAAGTAAGCTTAACCAATCAAAATTCATTCCATGCCATATTTACTTCTACTCCCGAATTTAAAAATGGCTTCAAAAACATTTATGCCTATAGACAGACAGGGAAAATGAGGTTTTTTTCTATTTATTGACATTTTTCATTCACAATTTTTTTTCTACAATTTCTATAAACAACCAACATACATTTGTTTCTACAACTAATTCAGCATTCTCGAACTTATAGTTGGCAGGATTGTATTAAAAAGTTGTAAAACTTTGTGTATTAAATTTTTAGTGTTGGGATTCCCATTTAGCACAAGAAGCTCAAGCAATTGCAAGCACAATGATAAATAGACATGTTCGAATACATGATGGTAAGTTAAATATAGGTTTTCATAACACAATTAACTGCAAAAGTTATTCAACAGATCGTTGGTTACATGTTGGTCAGAACTTAGCACAAATTGGCTCGAATGCGCAAAATGCAACAAAAAACTGGCAGAGAGTTATTACCAGCTGGTTTAATGAAGTAAGAAATTATACATTTGGTAATAAAATTGTCGATGGAACTGGACATTACACACAGGTAGGTAAAGAACACTAGAGGTGAAGAACACGGTAATAGTAAAATTTAATTTTGTTCCTAATCCTAATCCAATTTATAAACTTTTGATGTAGCATTATTAAAAAACACTATTAAACATAGTATAGTATGTACTATTGGAAAATATTCTAGTAGCGTAAACTGAAAATTTTTGCCATTATTTCTAACATTATCGAAATGAAGAAAGTTATTGTAATTAGAGAAAATAATGTTAGATCACCTTGAGAAGCTCGCTTCTGAATACAATCCAAAATCTTCCTTAACTTTTATCTTCAGGACTTTCCTAAAAAAATTTACCACATAAAACAACAAACAATTAAAAATGGTGTTACATTTATCAAATTTAAATCCATTTCAAAATGGAGAAATCTTCCTTCAATTAATAAATAAACTGGTGAAGAAGACTGGGAGAATTTTATTTATTATTTGAAGGTGTTAATTAATAAAACTAGAACACAGCGTTACAAAAATCTTTAGTACTAAGCAAAGTACTTCTAGTACCATTCTCTACATACCATATGTATCTGGAACAATCTAACGTAGCGATGAATGATTGCAGCCGAAATGTGGGAAACGGGCAGAAGATTTCAGACCGGTTTGTGTGGTTTATAATAAGTCACTTGCTTCACAATCATAATAATCGTCTATTGCTATGTATGTAGTGCTTAATACGTGCGCTGTATAATACAATCTTCATGTTTTTAGGTAGCATGGGCAAACACAAGCAATATTGGTTGTGGTTACACACATTATATAGATAATAAGAAGGCTCGTCAATATAGAGAATATTTTGTTTGCAATTATGGACCAGGGTAACTAACTAACTTTGCACATTTATGCTTTTCAAACAGCTTTTAAATCTCTTTCATTTTAGAGGAAACATACTAGGAATGCCACCATATCAAATTAATAAATGTGGTTGTGAAGGATTGTGTAATTCTGATTGTATGAGCAATGCAAGAACTACCACTAGTAGAACATAATTCCATGTATCATGCCCATTTGAATAATATATATGTATATAGTATATATGTACTATGTAATGTAGTTCATGTACAATAAGCAAAAAATAATATTATAACCAAAGTCTTTTCTTTGATACCAGTCTAAATATTTTTTTAATGTGTGTTACTTTAAATATAGTTATAATAAATATGTAATACATAGAAGCTAAGAAGATTTACCATAAGCTACAAAAATTAATTTAACAGAAACACATACAACAGCTATGGCACACATACAGCAAGCATGGTCAGTGCATCTGAAAACCTGATACTGTAGCAATACAATGCAAATTGATCTAATCTTTGCACACAGGAAGACAATGACATACATTGCGTTGCCGTAGCTGTCATAGGCGCAAGTAGGGAAGACTGGGAGGTGTTAACCACACCCCAAAATCAAAATAATCATTCAATAACATTCAAATCAAAATAATGTTAATTTTGTCAGTTAATAAATAAACTGAAAACATAACTATCAAAAATACATATTTTATTGTAAAAACTAAAAAAAGGCGCAAAAAAAGTAATCTAATTAGCATAGACCAATAGGCAGCTCAGCAGGTGTGGAAACTTCGATTACTCAACACTGGGTGGTGAATCACCCGCCTTGGATCTCAGCTCTTTTGTAATTAAGGTATATTTAATTATTTTTTAAGTTGTTGAATCAAGGCATCTACTATAAGCTGTGCTATAAGTAGATACTATATTATACAGGGTGTAGAATCTCTTTATGCACAATATAGTTTCACTGCATTTGGTTCAAACCCTAATATTATCTCCCCTAATTATTTTACAGTAAAGCTATTAAGGAGTGCTGTAAAGAAAAAAAAAATTACGAATTAAATAATCCTTTGGTTACGGATTTCATTTGATTTTAACCAGAAAAAGTAAAGAAAATAAAACTTTCATTTATGCAAAAAACAATTGGAATGCAACTTGCGGAATTAAGAATTATTTAAAGTCTAAATAATTCCGTTTGTGACAATAACCTTACAAATGACATTTAGCAAATGTTTTCCCTTCATTGCGCATCGTTCCAATGTTTCCAAGGCATAACTGATTTTTGTAGAAACTAAAGTTTGATTTTCTTTACTTTTTCCAGTTACGATCAAAACTAATCCGCAACAAAGAGAATCAATGATAAATTTTCTTTTTACAGCACTCTGGAATATCTTTACTGTAGAATAAGCAAAGGAGATAATATTAACGTTTTAAAATAAATGCACGTAAAACTGTATTGTGCGTCGGGCTATTCTACAACCTGTATTGTACATACAGTATGCATAAATACACTGGACCGTATTCACATTTCACTCTCACTATTTTGTATGTGAGCAACGCCACGGATCACCGACATCACGGGTCAGTGCTACCCCAAATTCTTTGAGAATTAGTTTTAGTTTTTGTGGAATATTATAATAAGAGTTATGATATTAGGATTTTAGGAAACTGTAACATGTTATTAGAAAGGCGCCAGACGAGGGATTCTTGTATGAGAGTTATTAGAATAAACTTGTATTGTGCGCTGAAGGGTATTTGTTGGTTTCAATAAACTTGTATTGTGTGTAAAAGGGAATTTTTTTTAATTTCCCTTATACAAATCTTAAATCAGGAGTGGGATTCTACCACTAAAAGTACCACGGCAATAACATGAAGCAATTAGTGCAAGTATTAAGTGATACGTTAAAAGAACTTAAGGACCAATCGTCCAGAAGCAATGTGCCATTGACTAGAATCAACATTCCAACATTTAATCCGCTAACTGATGATAATGGAGCAGTAAAATGGTGCGAAGAAATAGAACGCTTGGGTAAAATGTTTAATTGGTCCGACTACGAACTGTTAATACGAGGAGCGAGTGGCTTAGTAAGAAATACCCACGAATGGTTTCTAACGTGGACACCAACGCAAAAAGCCTGGGAGATTTTTAAGGCGGAGATTTCGAACTTATACCAACTGAAGAAAAATCTCAGCGAAAAATTTAGGAAGGCAGGTTTATTCACGAGTAATCATGCCGCTTCATACTGTGAACTACAACTTAATTTGTCAGAGAATCAATTGCTTGAATTAGTTATTGGTGATATTGTTGATGTTCATGTAAAAACTGCAGCTTTTAACAGCAGAGTAGAGTCTGTAAGTGAGCTCTAACTTTATTAGGACATTACGAAAAATCTAAAGTAACTTCATTTGATACAAGCATGCAACAAAAAAGAAAATATCCGTTTGAGTATCATACCTCAAAAGCCCTTTGCACACAAATTTTACAATTGACGGTCGCAAAACTGACTTAGTTTGTACTTATTGCAAGAAAATAGGTCATAGAGTTGATGAGTGTTTCCGTAAAAAACGTGACCACCCTTCAACATCATATTAATTGTTTTTCGTAACTTTAGACAGAGACTTCTGTACCGAGTTTAAGATTCAAGGAGTTCGGATAATATGCCTGGTCGACACTGGGGCGGAATGTAGCTTGACTCGCGGGGTAATTAATAAACTTCAATGTCATTTAGAACCCACCTACATGGTGCTAAGAGGTATAGGAATCAGTTCAGTTACCGATGATCACAACTCTTTTAGTGATCGAAAATAACAGTACGGCATTCGAAATTATGTTTTATGTTGTTGCCGATAATGTTCTAAGTGCAGATGCAATTTTGGGCAGAGATTTGTTTACTTTCAAGGGGGTTAAACTCTACACAGACATTACGGGAACACGTTTATGCTTAGATGAGAATAATGGGTACAATGTAAGGCTAGTAAATAGTATTTCGACTACTTTAGAGTTCCTAGTATGGCCTTTGCAGGGTAACGACAAAAAACGATTACTACATTTACTTGGTAAGTTTTCAGCCTATGTAACCACCGGAAATGCAGTAACAGCCATCAAAACCAAACAACTTCAAATTAAACATAACGAGGATAAAGTTATTCATTATCATCCATATCGTATGGCTTTGTCTGAACGCGAAAAGGTTAACACTATAATAAATGATTTGTTGACAAACGGCAGTATTTGCGAAAGCACTTCTTCTTACGCGAGCCCAATTATTTTAGTTCACTAGAAAGACGGAAGTAGCCGCCTGCGTGTTGACTTTAGAGCTTTGAATAAGATTACAGTTAAAGACAGGTTTCCCTTGCTTCTCATTCAAGACCAGTTGGATCTACTGGGTCAAAATCAATACTTCACTGCTTTAGATATGGCCACTGGTTTCCATCAGATACCAATACCTGAGGATTCTATTGAAAAAACGGCATTTGTCACTCCTGACGGTCACTATCAGTACTTGCGTGTACCGTTCGGACTTTCCAACGCTCCGGCCGTATTCCAACGCGCAATTTCGAAGGGACCCTTAAAGACAACGATGCTTTAATATATCTAGATGACGTACTCGTGTCTTCAAAGAACATTACTGAAGGATTAGAAAAATTGAATCGCGTTCTAGTCGCTCTGACAAATGCAGGGTTTTCACTTAATATACGAAAATGTCGTTTTCTTGAAACAAAAATTGAATATTTGGGACAAGAAATATCGGGAAACGAAATACGACCGGGCAAGGAGAAAGTGGCAGCTATTTTACGTGCCCCAGATCCCCAAAATGATAAGCAAGTCCGCCAATTTATGGGTCTAGCCAGCTACTTTAGAAACGTTATTCCAGAATTCGCGGCGCGTACAGCAAGCATAACAAAACTCACACAAAACAATGTTAAGTTCACGTGGGGTCAAGGTCAGGATGAAGCAAAATATTATGTGTCCGCTTTCTTGAGCGGTAGGCCATTGCTGGCGGTGTTCGATTCGCAGTTACCTACCGAACTGCACACCGATGCCAGTTCGCTTGGTTTTGGCGCCATTTTATTTCAAAAACACGTTACAAATTACAAACGCAACAATTAAAAGTTGTTTCGTACTTTTCAAAACGAACTACTGTTGAAGAATCCAAGTATTACTCGTATGAGCTCGAAACGTTGGCCGTGTTTTACGCAGTTAAGCATTTTCGTGTTTATCTGCTTGGCATTACATTCAAACTAGTTACTGATTGCAACTCGTTAAAACTAACCCAATATAAAAAGGATCTGCTCCCAAGGATAGCAAGGTGGTGATTGTATTTACAAGCATTTAATTTTGAAGTTGAATATCGTAAAGGCAAGTATATTTCGCATGTCGATTACTTAAGCAGAAATCCAGTTTGTGAGCAAACACGCAAATGTTCTGAGAAAGCTATAAACGTTATTTCAACAGATAACTGGTTAAAAATGGTACAAGCATATACAGCATACAACTAACCATATTAACAACAACAACTCACTGAAGGGAAATTGACTTTTGAGTATTTCTGTCAAAATGACATTCAATTCCGAAAAATAAATCCCGGACAAAACCCACCGATTTATTGTGCTTTTATACCCAAGGGAAGTCGTATTGGACTTCTCAGACTTTTTCACGATGGGCAATGCCACGTAGGGCCTGATAAAACTTGCAAAAATGAATCACTACTTTTGGTTTCCCGATTTGACTAAATTTGTAGAAAATACTGCGATCACTGTCTAAAATGTCTTGTTAATAAAAAGCATTCCGGACCTAAGCAAGGGTCATTGCATCCGATTGACAAAGTGTGGGGCCGTTCACTACCTCTCCCGAAGGGTACAAACATCTATTGCTTATAATAGACGCATTTACTAAATATCTGTTTCTTATACCTCTAAGATCTCTTTCGGGTTCTGAAACTTGTGGGGCACTCCAAATTTATTTAAATATGCTTGGTCCAACAAAAAGATTTATTTGTGAACCAATTTTACTGACAGCTCGGTAAAAAAGTTACTGACTGAACTTGGCATAGAGCAACATTTAATTGCTAAAAGTGCAACACACGCTAACGGACAAGTAGAACGATACGTAAAGACCGTCATAAACCTTTTAACTGTAGAAATAAAAACTAAGTCAGAATCGCCGAACGCGCTTCACAAACTATAAAATACCTCAAATACGGCAAAACAAAACACTACGGGATTTTCGCCAATTTACTTATTGATTGGTCGCGATGGTAGCATTCCAGAAATCGCTACTCTTACGGACTCTATTTCAAATAACACGTCAAGTAGTTTCGAGAACGATCGAAAACTAGCTTACGAACGTATGAAAAAGCATTCAGATAGATCCAAAGACCTGTTTGACAAAGTTCGCCGATGAAACAAAAATATCCATGTTGGCGACTTCGTTTTCCATCCTTCCGGCAACTCACATCTAGCGAAACTAGACGAAAAGTATGATGGACCATTCAAAGTACTGCAGCTTTTACCCAATGACTGTTTCGAAATAAAAAATTTGGCTACAAATCGCAAACAAATCGTGGCTAATGATATGATTAGAATTTGGTCTGGAGAATTTTCCACGGATTGTGATGTCTAGCACAAGTAAGTACTGTGTAGCTGTGAGCGACGCTTTTGTCCAACTTAATTGTGTTTTGTCCGAATTAATTATGAGCGACGCTTTTTCACAGTATGTTATTTTGTACGGATAGTTAATGTTGATGCCTGGGCCTTTGGGCTTTCTGGCGATGTTACTGCTTGGGCCTTTGTGCTTTCTGGCAGATAGTGTTGATGTTTAGGCCTTGTGCTTTCTGGCAGATGACACTTGTACGACGTAATGTTGATGTCTGGGCCTTTGCGCTTTCTGGCGATATTGCTGCTAGGGCCTTTGTGCTTTCTGGCAAATATAACACTTACACGACGTAATGTTAATGGACCTTTGCGCTTTCTGGTAGATATGACAATTGTGCGACGGAATGTTGATGTTTGAACCTTTGTGCTTTCTAACAGATAGTGTTGATGCTTGGGCCTTGTGCTTTCTGGCAGATATGATACTTGTACGATGTAAGGTTGATGCTTGGGCATTTGGGCTTTCTGGCAATGTTGATGTTTGGGCCTTTGTGCTTTCTGACACGTAGTGTTGATGCTTGGGCCTTGTGCTTTCTAGCAGATATGACACTTACACGACGTAATGTTCATGGGCCTTTGCGCTTTCTGGTAGATATGACACTTGTGCGACGGAATGTTGATGCTTGGGCCTTGTGCTTTCTGGCAGATAGTGTTGATGTTTTGGCCTTGTGCTTTCTGGCAGATATGACGCTTGTACGACGTAATGTTGATGTCTGGGCCTTTGGGCTTTCTGGCAATGTGGATGCTTGGGCCCTTGTGCTTTCTAACAGGTAGTGTTGATGCTTGGGCCTTGTGCTTTGTGGCAGATATGGCACTTACACGACGTAATGTTAATGGGCCTTTGCGCTTTCTGGTAGATATGACACTTGTGCGACGGAATGTTGATGCTTGGGCCTTTGTGCTTTCTGGCAGATAGTGTTGATGTTTGGGACTTGTGCTTTCTGGCAGATATGACACTTGTACGACGTAATGTTGATATCTGGGCCTTTGGGCTTTCTGGCAATGTTGATGCTTGGGCCCTTGTGCTTTCTGACAGGTAGTGTTGGTGCTTGGGCCTTGTGCTTTCTGGCAGATATGACACTTACACGACGTAATGTTCATGGGCCTTTGCGCTTTCTGGTAGATATGACACTTGTGCGACGGAATGTTGATGCTTGGGCCTTGTGCTTTCTGGCAGATAGTGCTGATGTTTGGGCCTTTGTGCTTTCTGGCAGATATGACACTTACACGACGTAATGTTCATGGGCCTTTGCGCTTTCTGGTAGATATGACACTTGTGCGACGGAATGTTGATGCTTGGGCCTTTGTGCTTTCTGGCAGATAGTGTTGATGTTTGGGACTTGTGCTTTCTAGCAGATATGACACTTGTACGACGTAATGTTGATATCTGGGCCTTTGGGCTTTCTGGCAATGTTGATGCTTGGGCCTTTGTGCTTTCTGACAGGTAGTGTTGATGCTTGGGCCTTGTGCTTTCTGGCAGATATGACACTTACACGACGTAATGTTAATGGGCCTTTGCGCTTTCTGGTAGATATGACACTTGTACGACGTAATGTTGATGTCTGGGCCTTTGGGCTTTCTGGCAATGTTGATGCTTGGGCCTTTGTGCTTTCTGACAGGTAGTGTTGATGCTTGGGCCTTGTGCTTTCTGGCAGATATGACACTTACACGACGTAATGTTAATGGGCCTTTGCGCTTTCTGGTAGATATGACACTTGTGCGACGGAATGTTGATGCTTGGGCCTTTGTGCTTTCTGGTAGATAGTGTTGATGTTTGGGTCTTGTGCTTTCTGGCAGATATGACACTTGAACGACGTAATGTTGATGTCTGGGCCTTTGGGCTTTCTGGCAATGTTGATGCTTGGGCCCTTGTGCTTTCTGACAGGTAGTGTTGATGCTTGGGCCTTGTGCTTTCTGGCAGATATGACACTTACACGACGTAATGTTAATGGGCCTTTGCGCTTTCTGGTAGATATGACACTTGTGCGACGGAATGTTGATGCTTGGGCCTTTGTGCTTTCTGGTAGA
Organism: Agrypnus murinus; assembly: GCA_929113105.1. NCBI lineage: Eukaryota > Metazoa > Arthropoda > Insecta > Coleoptera > Elateridae > Agrypnus > Agrypnus murinus. The sequence continues at coordinate 35,896,907 of OV816024.1, forward strand.
TAGTGTTGATGTTTGGGTCTTGTGCTTTCTGGCAGATGGCACTTGTACGACGTAATGTTGATGTCTGGGCCTTTGGGCTTTCTGGCAATGTTGATGGTTGGGCCCTTGTGCTTTCTGACAGGTAGTGTTGATGCTTGGGCCTTGTGCTTTCTGGCAGATATGACACTTACACGACGTAATGTTAATGGGCCTTTGCGCTTTCTGGTAGATATGACACTTGTGCGACGGAATGTTGATGCTTGGGCCTTTGTGCTTTCTGGTAGATAGTGTTGATGTTTGGGTCATGTGATTTCTGGCAGATATGACACTTGTACGACGTAATGTTGATGTCTGGGCCTTTGGGCTTTCTGGCAATGTTGATGCTTGAGCCCTTGTGCTTTCTGACAGGTAGTGTTGATGCTTGGGTCTTGGGCTTTCTGGCAAATGTCACAAAATTTTATACTGTTGAAATGCATAACGCTTCGAAGTATGTTATTCATGTTTTATATAGTTGGACTGCAGGACGCTTCACCGTGTGCATTGATGTTTTATAAGAAAGGGCACAAAGAACGCCCTACAGTTATTTGTGTTCCTTGAGCTGTTGGATGCGTTGTCTGTTGTTTATATTTGTTACAGGTTTCCACGTTTTGCTTTGCCCATTGAATTCGAGAACGAATTACGAGGTCAGGATTAGCCGTGTGAGCGACGCCACGGACCACCGACATCACGGGTCATTGCTACCCCAAATTCTTTGAGAATTAGTTTTAGTTTTTGTGGAATATTATAATAAGATTTATGATATTAGGATTTTAGGAAACTGTAACATGTTATTAGAAAGGGGCCAGACGAGGGATTCTTGTATGAGAGTTATTAGAATAAACTTGTATTGTGTGTTGAAGGGAATTTGTTGGTTTCAATAAACTTGTATTATGTGTAAAAGGGAATTTCTTTTAATTTACCCTTATTAATCTTAAATGTATGTATAAATGTTAATTGTAATTAACATTTGCCAAACCAATAAAGTAAATACATACTAGTGCGTGGTATAGGGGGTGTTATTTTTAATGACAACCACAGAAAAATGTTTATGTGGTTGTTGTGACCGATTAAGTAACATGTTTAATTACCGTGGTGACCAATCTTAATCTTAATAAAATAATCTTTTTATTCTGCGAACCAAAAACATTACATCAGCAAACTAAGAAATTTTATATAAACCTATGATTTTCTTTTCGCGCCTGGAAATTGCGACTTGTTCCTTTTTAAATGAGTGTTTTCTTGATTTTTCGCCATTCTTGAACACTTACACAAACACAACACTCTTACGAAACAAGTGCAACTGCACAATACAAACGAGAACTGATTACATATACGTGTTTCCAAATGTAGGTAAAGTAGCTTAAGCGTTAATGAGACCACGTGTGCACTGACCAATAGGCATCGCTTAAGGTGGTTTACGTCTTGCGACAGGTTATTTCAGACAAGGTTTAGAATGGTATAAAGCTATTTCTTTTCTTGTTGATTTTAATCAGAACTTTAGTTAGAGACATCTTTAATCATGGCATGTGAATACAGACCATTGCCTTTATTGAAAAAGAAAATATTTTAATCTGATTCCCGGAAGACCTGTACATAGCTGTTAGCTAGACTAGAAATTTCTGAAGGTGCCCAACTGACTTGCGTATGGGGCTTAGCTGCTATGTTTCTATTAATAGTACTTACTTTATTCCTTTGAAGCTTGCTAGGAGTCGATACAAGACAGTTGGCTGGAACAAAACTATCTCCCAGAGCAGAGTGCCGTCTTATTTACATGATTTTTTAGACATGTTTGGTCGCTGATGGCGAACTGATCTCGAATAAATAAAATAAACCTAAAAATATCTTGCACACTTAGCGCTAAAATATTACTTGATATTTAGCTTGATTATTGTTGCAGGCTTAATCATTTTTATAAACAAAATAAACAGATGTGGTGCACACGTTTTCGAAATTCAAACTCTGAGTGTTCTAGCATCACGTGACCGGTATCGGCAAAGATCGTGAAAAACAACGCAATAAAGGAGGCGAATACATGCAAAAAGTTGGTTGATTTTCATCTCCTTTCTGCTGCTTGATGTGCACATATTTCGTTAAAAAAATATATGTTTGTGGTATTTTATTTCTGGACATTTCCTGCAGTTTTTGTGTGCGTTGATAAAAGAAATTAGAATGGCATTTCATACAATTTACCGAAAAGGACGGAGAAAGTATAGCACTCGTTAATACGTGTTGGCTGACGCCTCGAAAACAACAGACCTTTTATGGCCGCCATATAAGTATACTAATATCGATTCTATTTATGTATCAGAATTTTAAATAATAAATCTCCTTTTTACAAATTAAGGTGTTTTATTTGCAGAAGTAGCTATAAGTAGGTCATTAATAAGACGTCAATATAAAACGTCATTTAAATCATTATATGACATTTTCTTTATGTTATAAGACAACGTCTTTTTCACATCGTAAAATGACGTTTTTCTGCTGTGGTATTTACCTATCTTATTAACATCATTATAATGTTACTTCAAAGGTGAAAATGACGTAATGACTGACCAATAATCGACGTTAAAATGACATCAGTCAGCTTATTGGGATGTAATATACAATTCATTCAGCGACCATGAAAATTCTGAATTATATTTGTTTGTAGGCCATATGGGACACATTTCAATTTAACGTTATGTTTTCTTGTTGGCTTAGTAGTTTGATTGTTCGGAGATGACCATCGTCCGGGGCTACCCGCACTTTCCCCTCATTTATATAGGTAGTAACTTTTATATCTGTTTCTGTCTAAATATCCACTAGGTAGGTATCGCATGATACAAACAAGTAATTTTCACAGATGATTTTACGAGATATATTTTTCAACAGTGATTGTACTAGTTAAACATATTATGAAATGTCATATGGGTAAATATGAAAGAACTTGAATAAACAAACAATATGGTTTCTAACATATCTGTGACAAGAGGTAAAGCTTCATCGTTTTAAAACCATGCAATAATTCTAAGTATTTCCTGAAACTCAGACTCTCACCCAGTTTAGCTATTCCTCGGAGTAGATAGCTGTCAGTTAATACTACCAACATTTGTGAAGGTTGTTTCATTGGAAAAAGTGTAAAATAGGAAATTTAGATTATTAACTGAATCGCGTCTTGTAAAATTTCAGAACTTTAAGCGTCGATTATAGTAGATTACATACCGAGGCGGGAAGTGTTTCATTCCTGTCGAGAGCTAAGATAGCTCACCGAGGGCCCAGGCCCGAGGTGAGCTAATGCTCGAGACAGGAGGAAACGTCCCGCCGAGGTTTGTATACTATTTTATTCGGAATAATCATATTTTTTAACAAATAAATAATTATTTACAACTGACAACTGAAGTGACAAACTTGACCTAATAATGCACCCGCCCTCTACCGAGCAAACTACGAACTTACAACAGGTCGGGAATGATCACATTCCTGACCAAGAGAGGGATAACAGGTAGGGAATGATTACATTCCTGACCAAGAGAGGGAATTAAAAGTAAGTTAGGAATGGTTAATTTCCCACCCTCTGAGGCGGTTAGGAATGCACATATTACCATATGATTCCGAATAAAAATTATTTCTCATTAGGTGTTACACCATTATTGATAAGGATGATAAAAGTTTCACTCGCGTGATGCTGAATACATATCACTCACTGATATTGAAACAAAGCTTTTTTAACCGAAACGAAAACCAAGCCCCGCGGTGGAAGCCAGTGAAACAACTGTTTTTCTTATCACTCTAAATTAAACAACACAAAGCCCCTTATTTCTTACTCTAAATTATTCTGAATACTTGCAATAAGGTTTGTAAATTTCTTACTGAATACAAAATATGATACTGTAATATAGAATGCTCCGACTTTCTTTAAGACGTCTTTTCACGAATTATGGCTCAGGATGTAGGTATTGATTTCCATAACACACAAATTATAAGGAAAAGTAAGGTTTTTTTGAAGTCACAAAAAAGAATGGGCGCCAGTTATTTGAAATACGCCCCCAAATAACAAAGGGCTAGATTAAGTTGATTCAAGATTAAAAAAGAAACTAATTAGAATTAGTTTGATTGACGTTAATACAAATTAAATTATCAAATAATTTCAATTAATGCTAGGTCCATTTTCAATATGGTAAGGTTTAATTTATAAATTCATTTATTCCAAAATAAAAAAATATCGGATTATCTCCCATGACAATAAAGAAGTTTTGATGGTAATAATTTTAATAATAAAATTAAAAAAAAACTTTGATAAGAATTCTTATTCAGAGGACCAAAATGTTACAAAAACATTCGATGAAACAAAAACAATACAAATAAATTTCACAGTTACATAAACTTACTCTTATCAAACAAAAAAAATCCTTAATATCTTTGATGCAGAAGTAGAATTTTACAATTCTTCAAAATGTCACAAAACACCTCACAATAAAAGACCTTATTCACTAAACTTTAAATTTTGGTAAAGATGCTGCAACGATGAACTGAAATTTCTTGAATGAAGTTACTAAAATTATTTCTATAATTTTTCGGCACTGAACCACCATAATAAAATTCTTAAACTGCAGTCATTCCAGAAGTTTAATTATTAATTTCAAATTTTATCAATTACTGAAATTCGTTATTAGAAGGATATACTTTCAAATACTTTAAATTCTCTTCTTCAAGTATTAACTAATAATCTTCTAAATTATTCTTTAATGCATTAACCGAGAGACAAACCTTAAAATTCAATAATAGATAAAATTTTCACTAGAACTTTAACGAGCGGGAACGGGATTTGGTTAATTTTATTAAGACAAAACTAAAACGGTAGGTTGAAGCCAATAAGCTTCCTGTATTTGGCGAAGAAACGCAAAACGGTAATCACACAACTTAGTTAACTTTATTCGATAATAACGCGGGAACTAGGATACTGGGACAAACTTGCTAACTCGAGGTGAACACCTATTGTCCGAACGGACGCCACTTCAGGGTATGAGACCCGCTATCCGAATTGAAGCTCTCGAAGAGACTTGCTTTTTTTAAAACTCCGTACTTTGACTTATTAACTTCATTATTATTAATTATTAGCACGGGTTCCGAGCCCGGCCTTATCTGTATTCTTTTACTAACTATAAACTGTAAATTCTAATTAAAAACTGAAAACCAACTAAATACTGAAAACTAACTGAAGGCTGAACGCCAACTCTGTAGCTTAACTCGACGTCAACTGTACTGTTTGAAGAGTTAATATCAACTTAACTTAAAAACGGAGAGTTATTTTACTGTAGACGGATTTTCTATAAAAAATTAAAACGTATATGAGAAAGTTTGAAAACATGATTTCACACTTAATAAAAAATGCCAATCCTTTAAATTTTAACAACGGAATCATTTGACGCTGCAAGCACCTGTCTAAACAATATTCTTGTTTAGGACGGAAGCTATAATTCTTTATTATTTTATTATACGAGACGACTCCACTAGTCTGGAAAGATTATAGAAGATGACCTTTAACATATTTTCATGAGGTTTATTTATACCGCATGCCAATATAATTTTGAATTACAAGAAAAACGCATACTTACAGGACCGCATTTAAGATTTTTAATAACTTATGCACCAAAATTTCATTAATTCAAGACTGGTAAAAAACATACCGTTACACTCACCAACTCGTCAAAGAAAAAAACGATAAAAAAGAAAAGCTAGGAAGCCCAACTTATTCTATACTTAGATCTATAGAAATGCCCAAAAGCATACAAAAATACTATACTAATGCCTAATCAAGACACTGCCAATTGTACCTAACACCCAAAACTTCTTAATTATGATTGTATAAACAATCAAAAGGAAAGAGGAAAGGAAAAGGGACTACTCGGCTAGGAAAAATGAAAGGACTGAAGGTAAAGAACGCCGAATAGAGCCGTTAAGGAAGCCACCCTGAAATAGATGTCCTCGTCGAACATCTAGACAAAGAAACCGAAGGTGATGGAGAAGCCAGACGCGCCTCCGGGGACCCTAATAGTCATGTACCAAGAAAAATCTAATCTGTGGTTTTCACACGAAATCACTCACCAACATCACAAAAACATAGCAAAAGCTATCTAAAACCGTAAAATTTCAGGTACTACACAAGATAGTGTATAAAGCGGAAAATTGACAGTAGGATGCAGTGTCGGGTACCAAACAACTACAAGAACACCTCTACGTTTAAACGTAGTCAAAACTATTCATCCACAACGGGAGCTCAGTCACACTAAAACAATGATCAGAAGTTATCATACAACTGAACGGTATATTTAAAATAGAATTCGTGATCGGTATTTTAATGAAGCGACCTTCAAAACTATAAGATACGTTAGACTATAACTATAAACTAACCAAAGTTTATCAACAAAAAAATCTCAGACTGAACACATTAAAGTTACTCGAACCTTTTCAAATCTTTACTCATCAGACAAATTCTGATTCAAAAACACTCACTCCAATTCGAGATCATAAATTGTCGTTACCATACAACACCAAAGGTTAATAAGGGTTAGATTAGCATAGAAGGACGAATTAAAACCGTTTACTACCTCTCCAAAAAAATTATGTCAAAAAGACAGAGGGATTTGCTCAACGAATGGCGAAGAATTATCTAAACACCAAAAACAAAGCCATAAGGAAAATTCGCAAACTTGCCTGATGAAAATTATCATCCAAACAAACCAAAACGAAATGGAAAGAATCTGACACACGCTTGATGAAAGGTATCATCCAAACGAAACAGAAAACAGGGCGATATAAATCCGACACACACTTGATGAAAGGTATCATCCAAACGGAACAGAAAACGATAGCTTGTTCTGAGAAGAACATTCACTGAGTACTTCAAAACTGTAGGTTTGTCTAAAAACAACTGAAAATTGATGCATCACGCGCATTAACTCTGGAAAACGGCAAGACAAATCGATATGCCATACTCATCACGGGACGTTACAAAACAACTGTAACTAATATTTTACAAAAGATTCTATAATAAGTACATATCCTAAAAGGATAAAAAAGGTGGTCAAAAAGACCTATAAGGGGAAGTATGATCACTAAGACCAAAATGGAAGCCAAGATACCAAATTCTTGTTACTTTTAATAATCTGCACCGATTAAGCGGCAGAAATATGAAAGGATTCCAGAAAAAATCAAAGCAAAGATGTCGATAATCCCAAAAGCAAAATTATACTAAAAAAGAACACACAAATTAGGGTGGTCAAAAGTGACCAAAGGATCAAAGATCCGCTGGGGATTGAAGGGAATAAAAATTTCAGAGGAAAAAACTGTTCCATAAAAGAAACATACAAATTTACTTAGTCAACGAAGTGACCTGAAGGACCAAAAGTCCTTACGAAAGTGGCCAAAGGTGGTAAGAAGGACCACGGTAGCTTTACCAGACTCTTTCCTTTTCTTCTTCTTTTCTTTTGTCTTTTCCAGACTCAAGCAAAACGATAATTGCGGTGATCAAAATCACCAAACGGTACGGAATAGAGACCAAAATGCCTCCAAAAAGTGCAGTACGAAACGATACTGCAAAATGATACTGTAAAGTGATTTAAATTATCTCCAAAAACGCAGTACAAAACGATACGATATTGTCGGAACGGCACGGAACGGTATATGGCACTTACCAACGATACGATATGATATTGCCTGAACGACACGGAACGGTAAATGGCACTTCCCAACGTTACGATAAGAGAACCAAAATTGTCTCCCAAAAGAGCAGTACGGTACAAAGCTGTACTGCAAAACGACACGATAAAGGGACCAAACAGGTCTCCCTAAACCAGTACGATACGAAACTGTACTGCAAAACTGTATCACTAACGATACACAAATCGGTAAATGATGGATGCCAACGGTACAAATAAAAACTGAACGACACCACCAAAAGCAAATACACCTCTAAACTTCAAAAGGGTTCAAAACCACAAGACCTAATAGATCTCAAACAGATTTATAATTTAACTTTAGAAAAAGCTCATAAACGTTCAACGAACTTGAAATACATGACACAAAGTCCCAAAAGATTATCATATTTTCTAAATATCCTGAAGTAAAAAAACTTTCGGACCCGCTATCCGAATTGAAGCTCTCGAAGAGACTTGCTTTTTTTAAAACTCCGTCCTTTGACTTATTAACTTCATTATTATTAATTATTAGCACGGGATCCGAACGCGGCCTTATCTGTATTCTTTTACTAACTATAAACTGTAAATTCTAATTAAAAACTGAAAACCAACTGAATACTGAAAACTAACTAAAGGCTGAACGCCGACTCTGTAGCTTGACTCGATTTTAACTGTACTGTCTGAAGACTTAATATCAACTTAACTTAAAAACTCAGTGTTATTTTACTGTAGACGGAATATTGAGAGGGGTGCACTTTTACATTGGCCAATAGGAATCGCATGATCTTGTTTAAGCGAATCAAAATTAATGTTTCTCACACAAAGAAGTCTGAAACGCAATGCTTCTTGCAGCGTAAATTGCAGACGGAATATATTTTGAAATGCAGATGGTTTATTTAAAAATGTCATTTAGCACGTACAAACGATCATTCCTCGAAACGAAATAGATTTTTATAATATTTTCGGGAAATAAAAAATTGAAACGTATATGAGAAAGTTTGAAAACATGATTTCAGACTAATCAAAAATGTTAATCCTTTAAATTTTAACAACGGAATCATTTGGCGCTGCAAGTACCTGTATAAACAATATCCTTGTTTATGACGGAAGCTATAATTCTTTATTAATTTATTAATCGAGACGACTCCACTAGTCTGGAAAGATTTTAAAAGATGACCTTTAACATATTTTCATGAGGTTTATTTATACCACATATAATATAATTTTGAATTACAAGAAAGACGCAGACCTACAGGACCGCATTTAAGATTTTTAATAACTTATGCACCAAAATTTCATTAATTCAAGAGTGGTAAAAAACATACCGTTACAATACCTAGCTTTCTTTCCCACTGCCATATATCACAATCGCTTATTTTGGGATTTTCCCCAAAACTAATTATTACAAAAAAATTATTGCAGTTTATAAGTTTTCTAAATACTGGGTGGAAATGATTTTCATCAAGTTACCATTGCATTCCCCATGTAAAAGCACGACGTGCCGCTCTACGAAAATAGAGAAGGCAGTACCATAACCTCAAAATATACAAATTCAATAAATTCTATGAATTGTTTGACAGATTGATTTCATTTATTGACAGAACTAATTTAGTACTAAATCAAAAAGAGTAGAGCGGTACAGAAAAATTTACATGTAAAAAAATTCCAAAGGGAACTTGATGAAAATCATTTATTTCCACGCTGTATATAATAATTAGATGGAGTAATTCTGTTGAGGTACCAGTAGACATAAAGTCCACAAGCGGCTTCATAATTTCTGCAACTTTCTCCTAATACGATACGTACTATAGTAACATACCAATGGCACGCGAAAATTACATCATTTTTACGTACCTTGAAATTGTGAGGATGAAATTTGTGGCATGCAAGATTTACGCAATTTTCATGTAATATCACTACTTGAGAAGCAACAGTACGACCATCCATTTTCCTTAAATTGGAAAACATACTAATTTTATTAGATTATTTACATTAAGTTAGACTTTTTACATTGGCTTCTGGTGGTGTCAGATTTATTTATTATGTCTGGCGTGACAGTTGGAATTTCTTTTTGTCTTGGTCCAAGGTATCTGTGTCCCAAATTGCATTAAAATCTAACAGATACAAAAATTTGAACCTTTAGGTGGTCCTATGTCATTTTGCATGAACATAATGAAAAAGTTTCATTTTCATAACATGCTGTTCACAATGTTTTTTTTTGCATTGCGATTTTGAAACCTGAAAGAAAAGTAAATTTCTTAGAATTTATAACAAGAAACTTTTGTTTTTATTAATGTCGTAAATGAAAATATGCTTATCATCAGCCGTATTATTAATTTAAGAGTAGAAGTTATAGGTAGTGTATAGTCTTTAAACAAAGTGCTATGTCGCTACGCTACGCTCATGCAAATGTGCAAATCTGAAACACAAGGAACTAACTATTTCAAAGGGTACATCTTAAAAATTAAAATGGAAAATTTTCTACTCTTTAATTATCTCTATGCTTCTTCACATAAATATTTACTGTTCACGTTTGCGTCCAAGAAAGCAAGAATTTTTGATTTAAAATTATTAAAAAATTGGCATTATCATTTTCGATGAAAAAAGTAATATATAAAAGTATACACTGTTTCACTTGCATGACATACAAAGCACACAAGAATTGAAACTTCATGATCACAAAAATTTAGATTTGATTTAAATAAGATTTTGTGTATAAGAGAAATTCCTTATATTCATCCAATGAAAATCTCCATCATGAATGACAGAAAATACAGTTTTACAAAGGACTCATTTACAGTTACCAAATTGACTGTATGGTGAATACTTTTTGCTGTCGACATAATTGGTTCTTATGTTTTTGAAGATGATGAGAGAAGAGCACTGATAGTCATATTAGTGTGGTATGTACGAGGTAAGCGCCATAAATTCTCGGCCCGGCAAGCTTCTGCAGGTGCCAACATGTTCAAACTCGGTTGCGTCATAGTTGAACATGTAACAGGCCTACACTATATATATTACGGCTAGAAGCGTAATAGATCTTAGTAGCCACTCAAGCATCGTGACGAGTGCATGAAAATGTCGCAGCTAACAAAAATTGAGTACCGCGCGGTCATTAAATTTTTAACAAAAGAAGGGCACACGCCTCATCAAATCAAACAACGTTTAGACGGCGTTTATGGTGATTTATCTCCTTCATATTCCACTGTAAAAAGTGGTCAAAATGTTTCCGTTTGGGTCAAGAATCTCTTGAAGATGATGGTATTAGAAGATCGCCGTTTAAAAGTTAAGGAGTTAGCAGTGATGTCTGACATTTCGGAAACAAGTGTTCGTCGAATTCTTCATGACTATTTGGGTATGAATAAAATTAGTGCAAGATGGGTACCGCGTCTTTTTTCTGATGTTGACTTTTCTGACGTGAACGTCAACGCCGCGTCGAATGTGCGCGCTCGTTTTTAAACTTGTGTGGAGATGACCGAAAGCCGATTTTGGAGTCCATTGTCACTGGAGATGAAGCAATGGTTCTGTATTATGATCCTCTATCCAAAAGAGAATCGATGGAATGGCGGCGACCCGATGAACCTCGTCCCAAGAAGGCGAAAGTCGTTCAATCGACAAAGAAAGTTATGGCAACAATATTCTGGGATTGTGACGGCATATTACTGATTGATTTTAAAGAACGCGATGCAACTGTTAACAGGACATATTATGCGTCTTTATTGCATACATTGAGAAACAATATTCGTGAAAAACGTCGAGGAAAACTGACAAGAATTGTTGGATTATTACACAATGCACTCGTTCATACTGCTGCAATTTCACAAGCTGCCATTCGCGAATGCGGCTTTGAAGCATTGGATCATCCACCGTACAGTCCGGATATGGCTCCTAGAGACTATTACTTTTGCCAATTCAAAGAAAGGGGACATCGTTTTAAGGAAGAGAACGAGTTGCAGGCAGCTTTAATTGAACATTTTGAAGGAAAAACTTCAGATTATTTTTACAAGGGCATTGAATTATTAATTCCACGTTGTAATAAGTGTATTTACATTAGGGGAGATTATATTGAAAAATAAAAATTATTATATTATACCAAGTTTATTTTTTCTATATCAGGCCGCGAATTTATGGCGCTTACCTCGTACACATGGTCCAAAATGTTCTGATTATTATTAATGCAACATGATTTTAATAACACCTCGGGGTACTACCTGTTACTTCAAATGCTATAACAAGGCATATGAAAATGTAGCAGGCATGGTTTAAATATCAAACCTTTATTTATAAACACTTCAAATTAGAAAGTGCAGTCTGGTGCACAAGATTATTTTCGATTAGTTTTCAAAGAAGTTACAATACAACTTGATCTGTCGCTCGGGTTGGGGCTATTTTCCTCACTTTAGTGTAGTTCTATAAAGTTGCGCGCTCTATGCCCGTATCCTAATAAAAAATTCTAGATTGTCAGTAGTCAAAAAAGTAATATGAAAGTGTTCACTAATTTGATAAAAAACGAAATTTATTAAACACAACTTTTATACATAAAAAGAAAAAATAAGAAAACCTAATCTAACTAAAACTAAACACAAATAAGATATTCAAAAAAGCTTAATCATCTTCATCATCACTGGTAATTCGATTCTTTTTCTTTTTTGGCAATTCATTCTCAGAACCTGAAGAAAGCTTCCGTTTATTCTTCTCTGCAACAGGTACATTTTCCTTTTCTGAAGCATCCTCTTCGCTATCGCTATCTAACACATTTACTTTTCTTTTGGTTTTTCGATTTTCTGCAGCATTATTCATATTAGTTTCAAATGACTTTTTGAAATTTCTAAAATCTTCATCTTCATCACTTTCTTCAGGAGCAATAATCTTCCTTTTATGCTTAAGTATATTCTTAGAAATACTAAAATCTGCGGAGTTACTTGATGGTGCACTATTTTGTGTATTACTGACATCAGCAGCATTTGATTCTTGTGGTGTTAGTACAGAAGCTTCAGATTCTTCATCACTATCAATGGCTACAACTCTTTTCTTTTTTATTGAGTTAATTTTCTTATCCTTCTTTTTAGTTGCTGGTAGACTATTTTCTGTGTTGTCAACTTCATCATCAGTATTTGATTCTTGCGCAGTTGTTACAGAAGCTTCAGACTCTTCATCGCTATCAATGGCTACGACTCTTTTCTTATTTATTGATTTAGATTTCTTATCTTTCTTGCTAGTTGTTGGTAAACTATTTACTGTGTTGTCAACATCATCAACAGTATTTGAATTTTGTGTTGTTGCTGCAGAAGCTTCAGACTCTTCATCACTATCAATAACTCTTTTCTTTTTTATTGATTTAGATTTCTTACCTTTCTTGTTAGTTGATGGTAAACTATTTTCTGTGTTGTCGACATCATCAACAGTACTTGATTCTTGTGTTGTTGCCACAGAAGCAGTCTCTTCATCACTATCAATAGATACAATTCTTTTATTTTTCTTTGGCTTAGTTTTCTTATGCTTTTCAGTAATTATAGCATCATTAGATTCATCATTAACATCGTCTAGTGCACCATTTGAAGTTAACGAAGAATTGGAGCGATTGTCACTAATTTGCGACTGCTGTAAGGTGTTATCTGGTTGGTCATATTCTGCAGAAGAATCTTCTTGGGTAGTTTTTTGTTGATTAATTGTATCTGATCTAGAAGCATCAGGAAGCTTATTTTCTAAAGTATCTGTTAGCAATTGACAATATTGTCGAAGAGTACCTATTGTTAGGGTATGGGGAATTCGCCAATGAGTTTCCTGTAAAATATTTACTATAAATACCTTAGCTGTGAAATAAAAAAATTTATTAATTAATATTTCGTTTTTAACATGTATTCAAAACTCTTAGGTAGATTTCATTTGCAAAGTTGAAAATACTTTCTTGAGTTAAATTGTCAGTTCTTTAAAGTTAATATTACTAAAATGCAGTATTCAAGTTGGAAACTGGCCTTGATTTATTTGAGGATACTGTTATATTCTAAAAACACAAACAAATACAAACATCTTCACAGTGCAAATTGTACAATTTATATAATCAATAATTTAGAAGTCTTTTCACAATAAAAAATTACTAAGGCTCCTAAATTTAGTTGCGGATATAAAAAAATAACAATTGCACTTTGTTTAAGCTAACCTAAGTTTATCCTTACAGAGATACCAAAAAATCAATACTAAGAATAGAAGCTAGCGCCCTCAGTTGAACTGGACTAAATAATTCAGAAAACTGTTGCTTTTGTACCACTTTTCCTACAGATAGCATTACTAGGATTAAACTAACTCACCTGTTCGTCGGCAGGTTCTTTTACACCAAATCCGCGTATAAGTCTTAAAAAATTATTATTTTCCATTGCAGTAAGTGAATATTCAAATATCGGTACTAAAGGCACGTCTTCATCACCATCATCGGGATTCTCTTGTAAGTCATCGGCGACATCCGAAAAACTTTCTTTTAACCATTCTAAAGCCTCAGTCATCTCAGAGACGTTTCTTAAGAATTCAATAAGCTTTTCTGTTGGAGCCCTATTAATCTTGCGTTTGGGTTTACCAGACTGCTTGGTTTTAGTTTTTTGTGTATTTTTTGTCTGACATTTTTGAGTAGATGGACGATGATCTTTTTTAGTTTTAGCCTTTTTATCATATGAATTTGTTTCATTCAAATCTGATCCATCACTCGCTGATAGTTCGTCGTTGTCGTCAGATTCATCAGTAGATAATAGCTCATCATCAGAAAATTCAACTGTAAAAAATAAGTCATAAAGAATTTAAAAGAAAGATGCCTCTTTTTTTGCTACAATTATTATTTCTTAATTATGCTAATAAAAATGTAAGATTAAAAATTTCTTTTAAAATAAGAGGTTTATAAAAGAACGACTGAAGTTACATTCAAATTTATAAGATCGAAAAAAGGGAGGAAAAAGGAAATGGTTAGATTCCAAGAAAAAATCCGTCGCGTAAAGAAATTCACAAAGAACTCTCAATTACGAACTTTACAGTTCCGTGATATCCCATTCCCATTGTGATCTTTCAGACAATTGAAAGCGCGTGCCGCTACCATTGGCTCTCCACATGAATACACGATCTTCTATTCTTCTGAATTGCAAAACAGAGATGGACAGGCAGAGCAAAAGCATCCCGCATTGGGGGGACAAATCCATTTATATGAAGCATATGTTTATGATCGTTCACCACGGAAGGTCTTGCACCCTAATTCGCGAACAATAAACTTTTCATGTTCAACAAATAGACGCACATTGTACGGAGTAAAAGTGAAATTGCGGGCTCAAGCCACGGACAAAAGATAAATGATTCAAGTGAAAGGCAATCTTGGCTTGTCATTGAATTAATCAGCAGTAGGGCACTGGTTCTGACAATGCCGTGTACAGCCCAGACAGCTCCATCGCGACTCCCCACAGACTATTACACGCCAACCCTCGGTAGCTAGGTGGGTACTTTGGGGTTGCAAAGAAAAATGGGGGACACCATCCGGTTTAAGTGGAAATAAATTACAACGACCGATCGGATTCCTCTCTATGGAAAATATGCGGCTTTCGAAAATACCGCTGTTAAAATGGACCTAATTTATCAAAAAATGTCTTTCAGGAAGCTATTCTTTAGTCGCTGTTTTTTATGTTAAGATAACAACCTTCCTTGTAACCTTAAAGTTAAACGTGAAGTTTCTTGAAAAAAAAATTATTATCAATGAAATTTCCTTTCTTTCCATAACCACATTTGAATTCTTATTTATAAGAACGGTTACAAAAAAAGCTGTGCAATACACCTAATAAAAATACGAAAGCTGGAGTTGACACAGCGAACGTTTGCGAAGCTAGCACGTGAAAATTTAAACTACTACGAAAAAAAAACAATTTTTATTTTTCTTTTGTAAAGAGTATTTTACTGCTCTATTCCTTTTTAAGGTAGGTGTTCACTTTAAGGCTTGCGTAGGTATAAATGCAAGCTGAAGATGCGTATACATAAACATTTTCTTTGATTCAGATTTTCTATAATAATAAATTACAAATGCAGACGCATTAAATATCATATACGAGGTTACCCATTAATTCGGAGATTGGTTCACAAAACAATAATTTTGCACCTTAAGTCACTTTCAAATTGGTCACCCTGAGCCTGTATGTAACGATCCCAGCGATTTCTCTATGAATGGACACACAAGCACCACTTGCGAATCCGTTTAGATCTCTTGAATGGCGTCAAAACGCCGCTCTTTCAACCATAATTTTATTTTCGGGTCAAATGACCCAAGTCCCGGCGAGTACGGGGAGTGCAAAACAGTGGTCATGTTGGCGGCCAAGAACTGCCTCACAACGAGTGAGGTGAGGGCAGGTTCTTTGTCATGGTGCACTAACCAGTCTTTGCTCTTTCACAAATCAGGTCGTTTGCGCCTTAGCCGTCACAGTAAAACCGTACACCATTAATGATCCGACTAGATGAAACAATTCGTCGAATGTAAAAAAAACTATCGACATGGATTTGCCTTTGCTGCAAACTGTACGTGCTCTTTTCTTGATGAGAAGATAATGACGACTTTCATTGTGAATATCTGGGTCAAATCCGTACATCCACGATTCATCGCCCGTTATGATCTTACAATTAGAGATGAAGTTCGAGTCATTTTTACATAATTCTTACATCTCGGCGCACACTTGGATTCGTGTGTTTCGTTGATCATTGTTAAAAAAACGAGGAACAAACTTGGGCTGCAATTCATCTCATGTTTAGTTCATCCACCCGAATGAGCCGACACGTTTCGTTTGATAATCCGGCAATGTTACAAATATCATGGATGGTCTGCCTTCAAGAGCCATTTTCAATCTGATAGCGTCAAATTGTTCTATTATATGTTCTAAATTAACTGTAGTAACCGTTGCATCTTCATTATTCATTATTCGATCGAATTGCGTTTCGACTAGCGTGCTTTTCCCTCACCCAAACGGCCCGCGTTCGACTCCTGATACCGGCAGATCTGATTAAGGTTTTCTGCAGTTTTCCTTAGCTATAACACAAATGCGTAATAGTAATAATCGCCTCACTCCCCGCACAAGCTTCTGGGGCCTGGTTCGCCAGGTAATGAATGGGTAGTAGCAATTAATATTATTATTATAATAGATAGTTCGAGTCATCTCCAATTCTCGAGAAAAGCTTGATTGTAATCGCAAGTGAACGCATTCCGAGACTCGAATAGATTGAATTCATATAATGTAGCTCTTTAAGAACTCTCCTCTTCTCCTAGAGGAAAAGGAAGAATAAGAGGAGTTTTTTATCGGGAGATGCAGTGATAATTTTAAAAAATTGTCCAAATAACCTATTGAATAAAATTTTTAAAGTGAGCTCCATTGACTGCCAGACAATGACCTAATTGGTATTTAATATTATAGAACTTTTTAACAATCATGTCTTCTGGTATTCTGCGCATTTCGGCAGTTATTCTAGCCTTTAAGTTATTAAAATTACGTGGTCTCCTTTTGTATACGTTATTTTTTACGTTACTCCACAGAAAAAAATCTAGGTGACAAATTTGATGATCGGACAGACCACGCCATAGGTTTCCTTCTACTGATCCATCAGTTAGGAAAAACATTATTCGACTACGCACTAACATGCGCTGCAAAATTGCGGTGGCGCACCGTCTTGTTGGAAGATATTTTTAACGTCAATAGCTCCATTTTTACCGGGAAACATTGCAGTAATAACTCAAGGCATCCATTAGCGTAAGAGTTTCATCAAGCAAAGCAGGTCCTATGATATGTCCTCGTCTAAAGCCTGTCCATACATTGACTTTTTACGGATATTGTGTGTGCCCAGTGTGGATTTGCGTTCGACTAATACCAACAATTATGTCGATTTATAGTATCGTTCAGCATAAATGCTGCTTGATGCTTCTGTCAAAATCGTCATCATTTAGTTTGTGTTTTAGCTGGAGTTTGTAGAACGACGCCTTGCTTTCTTTAAAATTCTATTAACAGATGTATGACTATTTTCTAAATTTTCTGTTATTTGTAGCAACCTTTGGCGCTTCTTATAGATTGTTAATTGGCATACCAAGTCAACTAATTCCTGAGTTTATAAATTATTGGAAAATACACTTGACATCTTAACCCCATTTTATCTCGATCTGTAAAATTGGTAAATTAAACGCCTAAAACAATATCTGCAACCACAAGAAATATAAAACCACAGGAATTTAATATCAGGCTAGAACTGAGATTCTTAAGGTTTGAACTGTTGATTTAATCCTATTCAATGTTAAGATCATTAAAAGCCTACTGCTCAATCTACCACATTCCTTCTTTTACATTTTCCGATCGCATAAAAAAGGTCCTTAAGAAGCACAACATTAGAACTATCCCCAAACCTTTAAGAAATTGCCTCCGCACTGAATCTATATAGCGTAGGGGTACAAGGTAGTCGGTTCACACGAGGATTACTGATCATAATATTATCCATATTACATCAGGTCGTCTATGCGTTTACTTCAACTTTTGAAGAATCATCTACTAGAAATGTAGCTTCTTATTTCTTCGCAGAACAAAAGCAGTCACTTTCGTCTGTGGCCGTCTTGTTTATTTAGCGTAAAATGGAGCAGTAGTAAAATAGTGCGCCCCGTCCCCATTCCATACAGAAAAAAGTATAATTACAGTAAATAATATTTTAAATTAGGGTCATTAAACTTGCGCAGAAAGGTAATACAGATTCAAAAATATTACATATACTCCATATAAGCAACGATTTATTTGTTTATTGCACTACTGAGCTACCGGTCTCGTTAGTGGGCGATGCGTTGTGGTGATACGGTTGACATCGAAAGGTCAAGTTACTTTTAGTGTGCTCGTGCTCAGAGGAATTATTTATTATAATTTGGTTATTTATTCGACTTAGTCTTTGTTAAATGTTACTTAGGCAATGTTAATCTGCGAATGAGACTGTAATTTGGAGAATTTTATTATATTCAATTTATATAAGTTGGGACGTTTTTAAAGACAAATAATTCTATTTCGTTTGTTCTGTACGCAACATTTAAAATTGCTTATATCGAGATGACTGCCAATTCGGCTGTTTGGATAGAAGGTTCGAGTACTTCCGATACATCCGAATTGCGACGATTTTGTTGTTCAGTTTGTAAATTATTAGATAAAGAATAGTTGCTTCCTTTGCCTAAATTTTCACCGCACGCCACTGAAGTCAACATATTTAAATTATCATGTTTTATAAATAAATATCTTCATAGCAGCAGAGCAGTCATACAAAATTGAAAACCAGCTTAAAAAGGGAAATCTGAAACTTAAATCAATGAAAATAATTGTGTTCTGTCAGTTTTACCACATACATTAGACAGAAAAAGCTCAAAAAGTGTATCTATGTTTAAATCTCCCAGAGCTAATCTATTCAATTGCAATATCAAATTACAGGTTCTGTGTTGGAAAAAAAGACTGGCCACCGCTAGTGTTCGCTTACACCATAACACCGAAGGCATGTGCTACTGACTTTAACTCAAAGTCCCAACAAATCAACAAGGAAAGCGAGTACTGTGATTTAATATTTACGTTAATCCTTCCAACGAATTCTCCACTCACATCCCCAGTTGCTTCCTTAAAGGTAAAAGCAGAGGCAGCAGCTTGGCACCAGAAAGGAAAATTTAGCGTTTGGACTGCAATTTCGAATTATTGAATTATCGGTCTGCTGTTCTAAGTAAAATGACGTAAACAAAAAAATCTACATAGCCATGGGGGCCAACAAGTTTTTGTTCAACTTTTGGTAACAAAACCGCTACCGGTTAACAACGAGCAATCGCAATTATTATTTCAACAAAATTATGCAAGAACAGAAAATTCCGATATGGAAATAGCAACTACAAGTTCAACTGACCTAGAAAAAAATTCTCACCTTGAATAGGAGTTAAAGAAAGCCTTGAGCGAAATAAAAATTTTAAAAGAGCAATTAGCAGTAGTTCAATCAAAAAAGATATCTTACAGCCCAATCAATTCTGACGAAGAAGAAGAAATTGTAAATAGAGAAACTGCGTGGTTGTTACCGAAAAACAAAAAACGTAAAGCCGTTTCTTCTCCTGAACAAAACAAGGATAGTCCAGTCAAAAATAAAACCAACGCACTGAAAGTGCAGAAACCTCCCCCGGTAGTAGTAAGCAATGTAGAGAACTATCAGGAAATCAAACAAAAGCTCCAAATAAGAAACCTAACTTATAATGCAACTTTGTTAAACAATAACCAAGTCAAAATTAACGTCAATAACGAAACAGAATATCGTGAATTGACAACAATGATGAATGAAACTAATCAACAATGGCATTCATAAGAAAATAAGCAAGAAAGGCCGATTAGGATTATGGTCAGAAACTTGCATCGATCTTGCGATTCGAAAGAAATATCAACTGAATTAATAGAGAGAGGTTTCAAAGTAATCTCCGTAGAAAATAAATTAAAAAAAGTTAAGGAGAATGACAGGGTTGAACATATTAAGCTACCGTTGTTCGTGATAACCTTCGATAAAACGGAGGACATCAAAAAAATATTTGAAATACGGTATTTGGCTAACATGAAAGTCAAAATCGAAGCGTTGAAAGCCAACAAGTTAGTACCTCAATGTAAAAAGTGCCAAAGATTTGGCCACACTTAGAAATACTGCCAAAGAAGTCCTGTCTGCGTAAAATGCGCTGGTGGTCACCTCACAGCTGATTGTTCTAAGCCTAGAAGTATCCCAGCCAAATGCTCAAATTGTGCTGAAACTCATCCAGCGAGCTACAGAGGATGTGTTATTGCAAAAGAATTACAAAAACGGAAGATGCAACAAATGCAGAAAAAACCGCAACCCAGAACATTTAGCACTAAGAAAGTATCTAATGAGATTTCATATGCTAATGCTGTTCAAACTCGTAAGGTCCAACCCTCAAATCCTCAATCTTCGCCCACAGATGAAGAACATGGGTCCATGCAGCAAATGATGAAACAATTGATGGATATGTTTAATCAGTTTGCTGTTAGATTAGACCGATTAGAAGCCAGAGCCACTGGTGCTATTCCCAAAAAGAA
The DNA here is from genome assembly GCA_929113105.1 of Agrypnus murinus. Taxonomy (NCBI): domain Eukaryota; kingdom Metazoa; phylum Arthropoda; class Insecta; order Coleoptera; family Elateridae; genus Agrypnus; species Agrypnus murinus. The sequence continues at coordinate 35,917,692 of OV816024.1, forward strand.
ATAATTCATGGATATAACTGACCTACGAATTGGACTCTGGAATGCCAATGGCATTCTAAATCGTAAACACGAATTCGAAATATTCCTTATCAATCAGAACATTGATGTATGCTTAATTTCAGAAACACATTGTACTAATCAGTCATACCTCAAATTTAGTGGATATCAATGCTATCAATGCATACATCCAAGAAACCAAGCTAAAGGAGGTAGTGCAATCTTAATTAAAAACAATATTAATCATTATAAATAACGTCACCTTCAATCTGAAGAAATACAACTTACTGTAGTAGGCATCAAGTCAAAAATTTAAATTGGGTGTCTTATACTGTCCGCCCAAATATATCTTGAACTTATACATCATATGGGTGAGAGATTCACATTGGGAGGAGACTATAACGCTAAAAATGTAGATTGGGGATCTCGCCTGACCACAACCAAAGGAAAAGAACTTAGACAGGCAATAGGTGAAACTAGTTGCAATTTTCATTCTACAGGCAAGCCCACCTATTGGCCTACAGACTTAAATAAAATACCTGACTTGCTAGATTTTTTTATTACAAGAAAAGTGTCACCAAACTTTGTTGATGTACAGGAAAACTTCGACCTAAACTCTGATCATTCGGCAGTTATTTTAACACTCAGTGAAAGAATTATCAAAAAAGATACCCAGCCAAGATTAGTTAATAGAACTACTGATTGGGAAAGCTTCAAAATTGACCTTGATAACAATATCAACTTGAATGTCAATCTAAAGTCCAAGGACCAATTGGATAATGAAGCTGAGAAGTTCCTCCGAATCATTCAATCGGCGGCGACTAGCAACACCAAAGAAATTACATATGTCACCAAAGAGAATAATTACCCACTGGAGATTAGAGAATTGGTCAAAGATAAAAGAAAGGCTAGAAGAAACTGGCAGCATTCAAGAAACCCGTTGGATAAAACTATTTTAAATAATAAAACTCAGAGGCTTAAAAGAGAGATTCAGAAGTTGAAAGAGGACTCCATAAGAAGATATCTAATAGACTTGTCTGCAGATGAAACTACGGACTATTCCTTATGGAAAGCCACCAAAAGAATTAGAAGACCTGTTTCATCTATTCCACCAATTAGGAAGGAAGATGGATCATGGGCTCGTAGTAATAAACAAAAAGCTGATGTGTTTGCTGATCACTTAGCCAATATCTTTAAACCAAATCAAATCCAGTCAGATGTATTACTTGAGAACACATTTGATCCAGTTTTAGAAGAAATAATGTTGGTTACGCCGAAAGAACTGGCCAATGAAATTAAGACTAATCTGAATCCTAAAAAAGCCCCTGGTTTTGATCTCATTACTGGAGAAATCTTTAAACAACTGCCGAAGAAAGGAATACTGATGCTTACTTATCTCTTCAATGCAGCATTTCGTCTCAGATACGTTCCTGCTATCTGGAAGGTGGCAGAAGTAATTATGTTACCAAAACCTGGTAAACCAGTAAATGATGTCAAATCATATAGACCTATTTCTCTACTTCCAATTATCTCGAAACTGTTCGAAAAACTACTATTGAAAAGACTGCGGCCTATAATAGAAAACAATAGTTTAATCCCAGATTATCAGTTTGGATTCCGCCAGAAACACTCCACCATCGATCAAGTGCATCGAATTACTGATGTTATTGAGAGAACTCTTGAAGAAAAATTAGTATGCTCGGCTGTCTTCCTCGATGTTGCCCAGGCTTTCGACAAGGTCTGGCACGATGGTCTAGTCCATAAATTAAAAAGAATGCTACCGAAACAATATGTTGAAGTTTTATCATCATACATATCAGACAGACTATTTCGCATCAAACAAGACGAATATTCAGATCTCAAAGAAATAAGTGCAGGTGTACCACAGGGAAGCGTCCTGGGACCATTACTTTACCTCCTTTACACTAGTGACTTGCCAGAAACAAGAGATGTGACTACGCAGCATTTGCTGACGACACGGCTTTGCTTGCAGTTGGACACAATTCTGAAACCTCTACCACTAAGCTGAAAAATGCTAGTAACAAAATTCTTGATTGGACAATAAAATGGAAAATAAAACTAAATGAACTTAAATCTATCCATGTCTACTTCACCAATAAAAGGTTGACAGACCCCCCTACGCTTAATATCATCGGTAACATTGTACCTCATGCAAACAACGCTAAGTACCTTGGCATGAACTTGGATGCTAAGCTACGCTGGAAGGAACATGTTAAAAAGAAACGGTTTGAACTTGGTATGAAATACAAAGAATATTATTGGCTCCTTGGTAGAAACTCCAAGCTGTCGTTGCACAATAAAATTCTTATTTATAATCAGATTTTAAAACCTGTTTGGCTTTATGGAATTCAACTCTGGGGTTGTGCCAAAGATTCCAACATAAAACTAATGCAGACCTTCAAAAACAAAGTGCTGCGTAACATGGTAAATGATCCATGGTACGTACGCAACCAGGACCTCCATCGTGATCTCGGCATCCCAATGGTTCGAGAAGAGATAAAAAGGTTCGCTGGCAAACATCAGGCCAGACTATACCATCACGTCAACGCAGAAGCCCTTCAGCTACTGGATAACCAACATCTTGTCCGAAGACTGAAGAGGACCAAACCGTTTGACCTTGTGTAGTGTTTTGTATAAAAGCAGAGCATTGTGCGCGAGTGACTAGTATAAGTGTATTTTGCGCAGACAATACAAACTAAAGGACATCATTGGATGAACTCTAGCTTATAAATGTTTAGTTATTAAGATTTATCAGATTCAAATTATTGGTTAGTTATTTGTGACTAGTTTTAATATCCCGAACACCATGTAGGTGTTTATTGAAAAAAAAAAAACTTTTGGTAACAGGTCTACCAGTCCAGGCATAGTGGTTCATACAAGCTGGAGCAGGCCCACACACTTCCATCCGTGTCCTTGATTTACTGAACGAATGCCTTTCATTCGTCTTTCATATAAGAATCGGGTTCCTGAAGAAGAAGTTGATAGAATGTGGGTGTCCCATAACCCGGATACTAATACATACATGTGATTTATTTTGCTGGTGTCACCTCAAAGAGAAATTGTACCAAAGAAAACCAGAAAATGTATTGCAATTCAGAGCTGCAATTATTCGGTTGTTCCGACTGTGCCTTATGTGAAGATTTGTGGAAAAAGTGTGGATACGCCGTTACCGACGGAAGAATGCGTATCCATGAATTAGTGAAGAAAAACGGCGTCATATTGAACATGTTATCCATTAGAAACGCCAATGTTGAGACTAAAGAGACCAATCTTTCAAAAGTAAATGCGCATAGAATACATTCATTAAATAATATGAGTTTTCGTGCGACCCCTGTATAGACATGCCTATTTCTGCTAACGCTAAGTTTGAATTGCGAACATCCGTAAGCAATGTGCAATCGGTTGAATCGGCGCGGTCAACTATCATGAGGTCGGTCATCCATGTAGGCAAACAAGCGTGATCGGGTAGAAAAAGTTATTCACGCAACCACCTCTAATACACAGTAGAGTGCACTAGCGGCAGGGGCTAACAGGCGCAAGTTTAATTTAAATTCAATTATTAGTTTTTGAGTTATAGTATATGTATAGTTATGTAAGTGTCAACTGAACCACAATCGCGCTCCGGAGTCAACGAATTATTCTGAGTTACTTCATGACCAACAAGAAATACATAAAGTGACATCTGTATAATACACCGGTACAAATTACTGGCCTGTATACGTTATACAAAGCAAGGCAATATTGAATACAAATATATCTAACCTTTTCATATTGATAAATCTAACAGTTTACCAGAAAACGAGAAAAACATTTTGGGAGATGATTTTTCCCCGGTAACTCTTCCAGCTCGTCTACTATGAATTCGGACTTTTAGGGGATTATATAGCAAGCTGCCTGGATAGCCTATTCAAAAATACTATGACTGACCTACTCTAACAACAACATTTAAAGTATTAGTCCGTTTCGTGGAGACGAATAAAGAGTAATACCTCGGAATTCGTCTTTTGGATACCGATTTTGATATATTTTTTTAATTGTAGGTAATCAACGTTTCAAAGTCTAAATGTTAGATTTGTAAACTAATGCCTTGTTTAATTGTTATGAACAAATTGTTACTTTTTCCATAAGGATCTAATTAATAATTAAATAACTTCATCAAATTTTTATTATAATTGAATAAAATTAGGTACTTATAGGTTTTTGGGATCGTAAATTACAAAATCTGTCCAAAGTGGAAGATGACGGCTACGGAATGGCTGCCGGGGTCAAAATTTAATATTAATTAATATTTGAAATTTCAAATGGAAAATAGTACTAGGGAATTTTTAAAGTCGCAAAATTACGATGTTATAGTATTAACGTAGTAGTAACGTATTAAGGTCGGTTAAGATAGCTATAACAACCAAAGGAGCTGCTTGAAGGCCGATGCAGGGCTTTAATGCTTCCGCGCTCGTTATAGTTATTAACAGACTGTGGTATGTAGGGCACAACGGTTTTCGTCGTACTAAATTTAAAGAATTACATTTTAGATTATGGAAATGTTCAGCATATTATGTTGGCATTAAAAATTTTGAAAAAAGCGGGTCTTTAACAAAGGCGGGCTGTTAAAACTTCTTTTTAGTTCGAAAATGGTGGCAAAATTAAAAAAATGATATAATCTCGGAATAGGGGAAGGTATAGTTTACTATACAGAGAAAGTTTTACACTCACATTTTAACCAGCAATATACAACACGAAACTTTTGCAGACAATATTTTCTTTAACAATTTTGATACTAAATATTTATATACAACATGTAGTAACTTTTACACCCCATAGAATTTTGACCAAAGAAATTGGATACGATCTTTTCTACACTACATTATTGACACAACGTTATTTAAAGACATTTGAAACCATTGCATTGTGTCAAAATTGTAGTATAAAAGAAAATCGTGTTTAATTCTGTGGTCAAAAGTATGTGTTTAAAACTAGACTTCTAAAGTTACTGAATGTTTATTTTAAGTGTTCAGTTTTTACTGTGTTAATAATAATATAATAATAACCTTCGCAAATTTTTATGTTGTATAATTATTCATGGTCAAAACTTGAGTGTAAAGTTTTTTAGGCATAGTAAATGTATTTACCAAAATAAGTAGCGGCATGCAATTTAAAATGTTCCAAAAATGTGTTTTCATGACTATTTCTGGGAAATAGTATGACAATTCAAGACTGGACAATTAAGAATGCAGTATTTCACCCCATAAGAATGACAGAACCTGCAGCTTTAGCAAATGTATTGGAGATTATATTTTGCCGATGCAAAACTGGATGTGGAACAGCATGTGGGTGTAAAAAAGCGAAATATATTGTACTTTAGCGTGCAGAGAATGCAACGCGGATGGCTACTTAAATGTACAACCAATTTTGTCATTCCCAGAAATAGATGGTGAAACTAACAGTGCTTTATAAGAAACTCTAGTAAATAATAATAATTAATAAAATATTCTTTATTTAAATCCGACGATGAACAAAGTTTCAATATTAAACGAAATCATGGATAAATGATGGAGTATTAATTTATTTTAACACTATTCAAACAAAACTCCTTGTAACAATCTTAAAATTTTATTAACTACTATATTAATCCATTTTAAACAAACATGTCAGGAAGATTAACTTTTTAAGTAATGACTGCGGACGCATTAAAGCTCTCCGTCGGGCTTAAACAGCTTCCTTGGCCGTTATGTCTATTTTAACAGAAATTAATACGTAAATAACTATAACATCGCAATTTTCGACTTTAAAACTCCCCTAGTACTATTTTTCATTTTTCCTGAAATTTCAAATGTTAACTTTTTGACTTTGGCAGCCATTTTGTAGCCGCCATCTGCACTTTGAACCGATTTGGATCCTGTATTCGTAATCTGCGACTCCCAAAAACTATAAGTACCTAATTTTATTCACTTATAATAAGAATTTGATGAAATTATTTAATTATTAATTAGCCCCTTATGGAAAAAGTAATAATTTGTTAATAACAATCAAACAAGGCATTAGTTTACCAATCTAACATTTAGACTTTGAAATATAGTCGATTACCTACAATTAAAAAAATTATCAAAATCGGTGCTCAAAAGGCGAATAATACCGTTAATAGTTACGAGGTTCGGATCCTGAGCCTTGAATACTGAGATCCTGAGAGTGTGCTGGCATAATTCTGAAAAAATTAGGGTAATCTCATTACATGAATGTGTACAATGTAAAATGATGACTAAGTTTGCATTTACTCAAATGGAAGCATTGCTTGACTTGTACTGTCAAGCAGGCACGTGCTGGGTCAATTCTAGGGCCCGAGAAAATATTACCTTAGAGGGCCCCACCAACCCACTTCGGTTAATCTTTCAAGGATAATTTATTTATTTACATTAACTAGTAGATTATCTATTATGTGGGTTTCATTAATAACTGTCAGTACCATTTTACATTCCTCTTGCGGAAAAAACCTTGCAGAGAATGAAGGTTGTTGTGGCTACGAGTCTGGTAGACGAGAGAGCCATGGAGGTCCCATCCACCGCAAACTATAATTTAGTAATTGCCAGGGAAAAAGTCTGCATGAGGCTCCATCAGCCGGATTATCTGCTGATGGAACGTAATACCATGACGAATGAAAGCTACTCGGTTAGCCACAAATGTGTTGGAGACTGGGAGTCTTCCAAGCGATCGTATCGTTAAACGTGATCTACTTCTTCCAAGCATCAATGAGACTTCACCAATTCTGCTGCCAATACAGAACGCACAATTCCAAACGTGGGATGGAGATAGTTTTGAGAGGTACAACTCTAATTTCCCCGTACATCAACAAAACTCTGATAGAGCCGTCAGAATATTGAACCATTAAATACGCTACAGTAGCGGACCGCAACCTAATAGCAACCGCAATACGGTCGCGACCTAATTTTGGGTCGCAAAAGTTTAAAAATGGGTCGCATAAATATTTATTTTTATTATATCATTTAGGTTTATGTTAAGAATGTACGCTATAAAGTCATGTAGTTTTAAGTAACCCCCCTTGCTTCTATAATCTATAATTGCTGCATCAACCTTTTTGCAACGAGAACCACTGGGGTTCAAAAATCTTAAAAGATCGTAAATTCACGCTACTTCCGATAAGATATTTCGTTCTGTGCAAAGACGATCTATAGGGTGACACAAGTAAAAAAAAACGTCGGGCATGGGGTCCCAATAAAGACCTAAAACTTTAATAAAGATAGGTTCTTCTTTGCCGAATTGAAACCGCAAGAAGTTCCGGACAGTTACTTGTCGAAACTCGAATCCATCAGATCGTAGAACCTGTAATAACGCCAATTGAAGTTTCTGGGCAGAACCTACAAAATCATATCTGCAAATTGCGTTATCAATATAAATATGATTACGCAACGTATCCGCAACATGAGGATACTTCGATTCTTCTATTAGCAAGTTCTCGCAAGGCCAAAAACGGGGAAGAAGATTAGATTAAATCGTCGCTATTCGTCAGGTGTGGTCTAGTTGAACAGCCACTAGATATATATTGTTTTTACTTAAATATATTTAATTGTTGATAACCCAAGCTCAGCCGTGTCGTAAGGCCCTTCGACACATCTTTATAAAGGCCCACCGGGAAACCCTGCCGATATCCCGGCGGGCCAGCACGCGCCTGCTGTCAAGCAATGTCGTACCTTAGTAAGTAAGTGAATCTGAGAAGTGGACAAACACGTAGAAAGTGGTTGAATGTTTTCTATTTGCAAGAGGAAGCCGCAATCGCTGAGGTTTGTTATGAAAACCCAATATTTCACCAATCGGGAAATATATTTCCACAAAAGAAACAATATCTGTCGCAAGAGGAGTTTTGAAACTGTCAACGAAGAACAAAATTCTTATCTGGAGGCTAACTAAATGTTGGAGCATCAGCGGGAAAACTGTCCGCATATTACAGACCACTTGCGACGACATCAAGGTACCGGCAGGGCAACTATGACTCTCTTGCTGACTGGATCTGTCTCGGGCTTCCATACCTTGGTTTGCAGATGAGTGGTCGCAGTTCAGGGCTGAACTAGTACGGAGAGACTAGTTAGTGCTCCCTAGGTAGTTCCATGCAGTGGCGGTGGGTGCATACGTCAAACTCGGGGCACACGACAAACTGGTATACCGCGTGCTCGTACGCACACATTACAGCAGTATATCATCATTATGTATTGCACTGCGAGTGCCCCAGGTTTGACGTATGCACCCACCGCTACTGATTCCATGGTGTAATAAAAACGAGGATACAGGCAAACTCGAGTCTTCAGGGTTCGAGGAGTAACGGAGCGAACTGGTTTCCACCGCCGAAAAGTGGGTTGGGGTACCCAAGCAGAGAAAGCGACTGCGCTTTGCTCCCACCAGTAAAAACTGACATCACTCACATAAGAGGGTGACGCGTTAATTGAGCGTACCTCAATACCTCGGCCAAATGAGGACCGTGGCTGTAGGCTTAACGCAGGTAAGTCAAGTAAATCAGCAACTAATAATGATATCAAGGTACTAAAAGTAATGTCCAAATATGAGGATTATAAAACTGACTCAAACTGAACAGATCATTTTAAAACGATTTTAATACAGGGTGTTCCAAAAAGGTGTTGCCAAGCTTGAGGGGGTTATAGGGGACATCGCGGTGAAATTTTTTGCATATAAACCCCTAGTCGGAAATGAGCCGTTTTGGCCCTGGAATATCTTTTGTTCAACTATGTAATGTTAATTCGTTGATAAGAAAAGACTTCGATATCCAATTATTCTTTATTGAAGATAACGCAAAAACATAAAATTATAATAATGGTTCAAAATGGCCATCCCCCAACCTGGTTACATAAATTTGTCTGTCGAATCATGGAATTGCGCACCCATTGAAACATGTGTAGATCTTGCTGCACGAAAATATTGGCTGCCATCTCCCTTCCCAACAGTTCCTATTAGGTAGCTACAGGAGTTTCATAGACCAGCGACTTAATGTAACCCTAAAGGAAAAAATCCAACGGAGTTAAATCGGGAGTTCGCAGTGGACACCTGATAGGTCCCGCTCTTCCGATCCATCGCCCAGGAAATTGTGGATTAAGATGATCCTGCACAGTACGGGCAAAATGTGCAGGTGCACCGTCATGCTGGAACCACATTCTATCCCGTATACCCATAGGAATGTTGGCATTGTTCAATACCTCAGGAAGTACGTCTTGCAAGAAACTTAGGTAGATTTTCACATTGAGCCGAGGTGGAAGCAGAAACGGACCAATTAAAAAGTCGCCAACAACGCCGTCCCACATGTTAATAGCGAATTGGTTTTGATGTGCTCTGTTCCATGCGGTGTGAGGATTGTGATCGTTCCATATGTGGCTGTTCTGACTATTGAAGCACCCGTCCTTGGTAAAACAAGTCTCATCGGTAAATAAAATGAGCGAACTAAAATCAATTCAATGCAAGACGTCTTCCTCAAAAGCCACTGTCCGTGCAGTTCGTGGATGTCCGGTTCCTCCAACTGGTTTAAAGTTGCCTGTTGCTCTTAACCGACGATGGATTACCGAAAATGTAGTTCGGCAAGGATGTCGGCGATTCAGAAAAGGCTCAGCGTAAAGACGCTCAGCTTCTCTAGCGTTGCATCTGTTTTTCCATAAATAAGATGCATGTCTGTATACTCTTCAAACGTAAATTCGACCATTTTGACAGATTAATCGCAAAAGTTTGTCACAAACGAAACAAATCTGAAACAATTACTTATCTGCAATCACGAACGACTACAATCAATTTGTAACAACATCGTGTGTAGGAGGAAATCCAGTTGATGAACGCTTATCACAAGACACAAAATTGTTTTATTTTGTTTCTAGTCATTGTTTGCGTTATCTTCAATAAAAAATAATTGTATATCGAAGTCTTTTATTATCAACGAGTTAACATTACGTTTGAACAATATTCCAAAATATTCCAGGGCCAAAATGGCTCATTTCCGACTTGCGGTTTATATGCAAAAACTTTTCACTGCAATGCCCCCTCCTAAACCCCCTCAAGTATATTACATATGTTCATTTTTCTTTGATTTCTGACAATGACAGTAAATCCTAGATGACTGTGCTCTAAATGAATAATTAAATAAGATTAGTCAAATTACTTGTGAGTTGCCAAAAACTTTCTAAAATTCTAATAAGAAACTAAAGTACCTACTTCTAAAAATCTAAAGATACATTTTTTGAGCTGTTCTAGTATATAAAAAGAAAACAAATATAAAAGGCTTCAATGAACACAAAAATAAAACTCATAGGGATATAAAAATTCAGATGTCGAAATAAACCAAAATAAAATAAAAACATGCGAAATAAAACGTTTCAAGTGAAGTCATAAATATAACAGACAAAAAATGTAAAATTACAGAATCGATAGCTAAAGATAAACGTATGTTATTTTTACCCCGTCGTTGTTAGATCAGATCGAGAAGCCCTGTTATTTTGTCATACCTATTGCTCCGGGTTTTGAGCTTCACAGTTCGCAATACGAATATGGACACACAACCACTAAAGTCCGATTTACAAGGAAACAGAACGAAGTTTTCTAAATAGCTAATAAAACTTTACTTCTTATCTTTAAATCCAATTTAGAAGTCATTTTAAAATTTTATTTTGTTTATAGGCAATTCTAATACAGAAAATTAAAAGATTGAATTAAATTTAAATTTTAAAGAAATGTAATTGTTTTTACGGAATTTTCCCTTGTAATGCTATTTTAATAAGTTTAAAAGCCCCTAAAAAAGTTGAAAGACATTTAGAAAGCAATTTCTTAAAAATCACTAAACAAAATAGAATTGCGGTGTTGTGTAAATCAGGCTGAAAGTAGTGCCCTTAGGGCGGATCATTAGTCACCGAACACGAGGCAGTGATGAATAACAGGGGGGTTCACATACAGGAAAGCCACGCACCCCCGCACTAACACAATCAATTAGAGAAAGGTGTGCGTGTGAGGCAACCCGAGCGTTGTCCAGTTCGATGGCAGCCAACTCGTTCCAATTATTTTAAAGGATAATTGAAAGCAGTCAGAGCCCAGAAAGTCCCTAACGAACCCTGCCGGTTTAAAATAATTACAGCAATCACAAAAATTATTAGAGCGGTCGGGGTCGAAACTGTTTCTTAATAAGTAAACTCAAAAAGAAATAACTGAACTTAAGAGGTTATATTCGATTTTACTGGACATTAGGGTCGAGTTAGTTACGACGTTTTTACTTTTAGAAAAACAGGCCACCTTTTAACTGCCATTGCCTGAGAATCTATCTTCCTTAACATCTGCTAATGTTAGTAGTTTACTATGTCGACTGAAAAAGAGGAAAAGTGTTACTTATATGATCGGCTTGGCTTATCCATCTCTCTTTTCCATATTGCTGAAAGTTGTTGAAATATAAAAGTAATGTTTTTTATTAAATGGTTTTATAAATAGCCGAGTCTAGCTGAAATAAGTTTTACATAAGCAAAAGGAAACGCAATAATTGCTTATAAATACCTAAAATGGTATAAATGGTAAAAGTGCTTTGCTGGCTCGTTCAGCACAACGAGTTGAATTTTTAACTTACATTCAGCTTGCCTTGAACGATTTAAAATTTAGTAACAACCATTTCTTAAAATGAAACCAGTAAGTTCTGTAAATAAATGACGAGAAGTTAAAATTCCGCTTACCTTGTACGTTCGACCCTTGAGATTTTCCGGTGCGTTTCTTTCGTACTTCCTTTTTGTCTTGAATGAGACCCATCTCCAGTAATTTCTCAACGATCCTCGTTTTCGGCCTGCGTACGCTCAGCTTTCCTTCTATGAAACCAAGGGGATCTAAAACACATTTTAAAACTGAAAGAACGGTCCATTTATTTTAGTGTTAACTCGTACCCCTGTCATCTTTACATAGTTCGTATAATTCCCTCAATTGCACCTCTTCATTTTCGCCCCACTGACGCGGAGCTCTGCGTCTAATTCCTGTCGAATTTTCGTTCAGAAGACCCATCTCTGTTAACTTGTCTTTTATTGCTTTTTTTGTTCTTGTTTGCTCAATAAGATTACTGGTAATCCAATTAACCATGTCTGCAAGAAAATAATTGTATAGTAAAAAAATCAAATTTAAAAATCAGAAAAAATACTGACTGCCTCCAAGCTCTTGAGTACGCCATTCTTCCTCTAAATTACGCAATTCTTCCTCTTCCATTTCAGTCCAGGGAGCTTTATTTTTCGATTTATTCCTTTAAAAATTAAATAGCATCATAACAAATAAGCTTTAAAAATGAATTGATGGTGTAATATACTTTTTTCCTGTAGCATCATCTTGATAGCTTCCATACCCCTCTTCTAGATCATAAGCTTCACGACTATTTTTCCAGAATAATGCTTCCATAAAAATTTTGGAATTAGTAGCAGTCAGTTCGAAAAATCTTCGCAGCATATACGCAGCAAACTTAACTAGTTCCTGCAAAATTTACGCTAACAATAAACAAGAACAATAACAGTAAATATAAAGGCAACTTACTTTATGCTGGGGCATGTCTTTACAGGCATAAATCTTTTGGAAAGTTCTAAAGATAGATACTTGGAATACCATGGCATGCATTTTGCAATCCCAAGAAATACGATGCAGTAATTTTATTATACAATGATTCGTATGAACTGAATTGTGTTCGAAGTTTCGTAACGTTAAACCGCAAGCTCGTACAATTTTTTGATTGCAAAGCCTGAAATATTTTAAAATAAATAACTCTAATCGTTTATGAAATAAAATTTATTAATACCGTTTTGTAAAATCAGAAAATTTATAGCTGGTTTCCGACATATTCATTACGCCTTCCAATTCTTCTTCGTTTTCCTCCTCATCTTCTACAAATTAAATTAAAAACCCGTTTACCTTAAGGCAATTCAAAAAATAAGTTCTTATGTAGAGAAAGGAAAATAGCTTAAAATATCGATAAAAGTAATTTATGAAGAAGCAGAGATAAAAATCAGAAAAGAAAGAATGAAAAACAAAACTATTACCTTCGATATTATCTTCATGTTGGGGTTGAATGTTGCTCGGTGCGGTGTTTTCTGAAAGAAAAGAATGATTTATGTAGCAAAATATATGAAAGTACTAACCATAATGGGAAGAAAAATTTGCTTCGCGGGGAAACATCCGAAATGACCATTAAATAACTAGTTATAGTTCATATCAGGTTTATATCTATGCTTCGCATGCCATCATTTGTGTATCAAAACGCGCATCTTATGTCATTTTTTACGAGGTGTAAAAAATAATGAAGCTATTTCAGTAAAATATGGCATCATCAATCTGCAATGACTCGAAAACTCCGGATTAGCATTTAGGAATGACAATAATTTTTCTTTATCATATACAGAAAAGCAGGGGACTGTTACAAGTCCTAAATATTCCCATCTTATTCTTAGAGCTACACAATTTCAGTTTTAATTTCGAATAAAATTTTAATAATGCTAACGAGATAGCTGCGCAATGGCGCATTCCGACTACAAACTCTCGTTACAAGCACTGACGTAGCAAAAAGTACGCAATTATTTTAAATTAGGCAAATGTCTCAACTACTTACAGATAACAAGATTAAAATGCGCCCGTTCGGAGTAAATTGTCGTTAACCGTGAAAAGACCAACATCGTTTACTTGGGAATTGTAATTTACTCTGTAGAATACTGATGAATAAAATATTAACATTGTTGCATTAAAACCTAAAAAACGATAAAAGCGCATTCGGTTCATTAAGTAAACAGAAACGATAAAAACCTAAATTATAGGAAGAGCATTTTAATTTACTTTACGTGTTTGATATAGTAGATAGCCGGAATCGACTGAAAAGTGTTCATTACAAACAAAATGTTCTGGATAACGAAATATATGCACGCGATTTTACAAATATTAACTGTCTAGCTTTAAAATTAGCTTAGAATAAAAAAAAACGTTTTGTGTACAATGTTCCTAATTGAAAGGCAAAACTGAATATTGGAGTGATTAAAAAAAAGGTCACTTTTAAATTTCTACGGGTGACCCCTTCATAGCGTCCTATATTAAATAAAAATAAGAGCAAGCTAAAAAAAAATTAAAATCGATTATTGTTTAGAAGGCGCCATCAGTGATTTTTTAAACTATAAAAGGGAATATATCTAAGTATCTATAAATTGCTCAGTATTTTTGGTAATTGCAGATTGAATCTAGATCCATTGTTATCATTTATCTTGTTTTGTTTAAGTTTATTTTATTTCTGAATTGGTTTTTTGCATTTCTTTTTAAGCAATAATTATCGTTTAGAAGATGAACTAGCGGTGCGATGTGTACTCTAGTGTCATAACGTATTATCTGTCACGAAACCATGTAGAGGTCAACCATTTTTTAATTTACATAAAACATTTTTAACATCTTTCACTCTAGTACATGCATCGGTACTGGTGAAAACTCCTGTTTTGGCGAACTGCATATATTTACATCTATTAAGGGTCTATACCATGCAGGAGCACTTATCGTTTTAGACATAACCTCAAAATAATCGTCCGTAATATAGGTGGATTCGTTTGCTAAAATTACACGCCCATATTGAGTAGTAAAAATCATGCATCTCTCTCTTACTCATTTCCCCTCTTTGTTATAGAATTTCAACGAAATTTATATTTAGTAAGCATAAACCTTACATGCGTAGATGAATTAATATTAATTGTTGATTAGTTAATGTTAATCAATTGATAAGTAAATGTACTGTAATTAGTAATATTATAAAAAAGAATCAAAAAGCAAGTAATAATAAAAAAGAACCAACCAAAAAGGTACCATAAATAGACATTCATTAAAGAAGAAATGTGTGAAAACAGCTCCATAGTCGAATGCTGCATTCGAGTATGCGTACTAGTTTCGAGTAAACGAACGAGAGTTCAAATCTCAGCTAATGCAAAAAAATTGTATAATTATTATTTAATATATTTTATAAATAAACTTTTTTTTGTAAATATTATAACATTTACAAAAAAAAATTACATAAAATTATCGTTTAATTTTATAGTCATTGTTCAACAAGGGGAGCTGACGTGACGCCGATTTCAATTTCCAATTAACAAATTTTATTGAATTAAATTTACAAAATAATCCAGTTGTAAACAGGATGTAGTGTTATTAAAAATAATCTAAAAAAAAAGTTATGCAGCTGGCGGGAATAGAACCCGCGGAAATCTGTTTAAAGGGGGTCGCTGTACTTTCCCTTATTCGAATTCTTTTATAGGTACCAAGTTAATACCTTGCATCTTGTATGCGTTAATTTGTGTCGCATTAGATTAAATGCAGAAACATATAATATATTCCGTTATTTTGAATTTACTTTCATTTAAAAACGAAATTTTTGGATTCGGCTCCACGGCATTTAATATTTAATTGTAAAGCATAAATAAAATCTAATATTAGCTCTAATGGTATACAATGCACGTTAGCGCATTCAACAATTATCCCCTATGCATCGAAGGTCGCAGGATTGATCTGTCCGGTAGCTTTTTTTATAAGAACAATAATAATAAAAAACAAATAACATTAAAAAATATAATTCAAATAATTAAGTAAATAATTATTCTTTTTAAGAACTAACAAGTTCAAATAAAAAAAAACTACCCGAGCAGGGATCGATCCTGCGATACACCGGATACATGAATTGCAAAGCAAGCACCTTCGACATCAAGACACAAGCGATAGTTGCTTGTGGAGCTAACGCGCATTTTATGATTTTATAGTACTATTAGAGCTGATGTTAGATTTTATTTATGCTTTTACAATTAAATATATCATAGGTAGTATGTTTAATCGTTTAGTTTTATTTTCAATTAGCATAGATATACATAGCTTAATTTAAACAATGGGAGATATGAATACAATGCAGTAAATGCTTTTACTTCTATTAATAAAGGATGAAAGATACCATATTTAATTAGTAAAAAAAATTTAGCTATGTAATAAAAGCATTTGCTACATTTTATTCATATGGTCTATTATCGCACGCATGTCTCTAAAGTAGGCGGAACTACGTTTAATATTTACAGTATTTATCAAATGAAGTGGCCGCTTTTGACACCAATCAATAATAACTAAAAAATCCAAAGAAAATTTATTTCCAATTATTCGTCTCCTGATCTTATTAATTGATCTATTAAAGTGAAACAAAAAGCAAAGTGAAGTACGATTAATAAGCTACTCGAGCGCTTTTGATTTTTTTCAGAATTACCCTTGGTTAATATTTTAGGACTTTTTTAAACATTAATCAATTTTTCTGTGTTTTTCTTGTGAACTTTGTACTACAAAAAACATTTTTTTCTTAAATCCGAAAAAGCACCTGCGTAGAATGGACTTTCCTCTTTATTTTGGTTTACGTAGAGTGTGAAAATTTTAAGAAATAACTGAATGAGAAGTATAGAGCGAAAAGCATTTTAAATATCATAAATTCCAACAACATACTGTAGACCCTTAATCGCAAAATTTGCAAATCTTATAATATTATTGTTATAAAGAAAAGAACAAAATTACAGTAAACTAGAGGAAAAATTTTGTTAATGGTAGGAAGGTATGGAAAGGCGGAGGGATAGAACGGGAGGAAGTTTATTTTAATGACAAACAATATCTTTAGGTAAATAAATAATATTATTTTACGTGAAATTACTGAAACAATGCGGTTGTGCGTTAATTTAAATGTGTATTGGGTATTAATTAATTAAGTTTTTTACATTGAGAAATGATAAGATTAATTTAATTGACATGTTAACGTCTTCCACACAGGGTGTAACTAATATAACTTGCAACCTCGTAGTGGGGGGCAGGAATAGCTGTAATGATTTACAACATATTTTCCTTGTGCGTTTCGTTATTCGTGGTCGCTTCCTGCTAGTTTTCCAGAAAATCGCATTTTAAATTTTAAGTACGGTTATTGTACTCGCATTACATTAAAATACGAAACAATTAAAACAAAAAGTTGGATCACTACACTAATTAACTTTGACATGATGTTGCTTGGTACACATATATAAAAAGTACCAAAGACAACGAAAAGAAAATAAGAAGTAGAAGATAGAATATCGGAAAAGTCGGAGGCGAAAGCCTCCACATTCATACCTAATTGCACGAAAGAGACGATCACAGATAGGAAGAAAATAGGGCAGAGCAGCAACATCAGACCTAGATTAAGACTTCAAAAGTATTCCCAAAAAGGAAAAGAGGACATGAGTGCCTAGTAGACAACATTCAACTTAAGGAATGATCTTGTAACATTATGCATGTTACAGCCTGCAAAGATTACAGCGAAAGTCAAACCTCAGGTTCTAGATGCTTTACCAAAGCTTCATCAACTGAGACCACTTTTCTCAATTGTTTTCTATAGTATTTTGCGGCCATATAGATGGCTGAGCACAATGGTCAAATGGGACTTAAAATATAGTATAAATCGTGAAAAGTCGCACAGAACAGAACGTTAAAATATAGTCCCAAATCATTTATCCTGGAAAATAACTCAAAATGAATTAATCGAACGGTCTCAAATCTCCAATATGGTTTTTGCTGAAATGAATCCTACTTTCAGAAGTACAAATAATTTGGGCTCACATTTTGACGATGATTCGATTTCGAAATTCGAACACAATTCAAAAAAAGCCTATTTTGAGACGCTGCTTCTTCAATTTTACTGAATATATCCGTCGAAAACTGCAATACCACTGATATAAACTTAACATTAATATGTAAACTTAATTTTCAAGGATTCTGCTTCTGTATATACCTTTGTTTTGTCTTGGAAAATTTTACCACTTACAATATTTAGCAACTGGCACGGAACAAAACGGCCCTAGCAGAGTACCTGTTGTATTCAAAACAGTGTAATATTTTACACTGGTTTATAATATATGCTCTGATAAACTCTTTCAGTACAAGTAATCTTAGATTAACCACTAACTAAACATGAATTATTTGCATGATAAAAGAATATTGAACAGTAGGTTTAATCTCAATAAATGTGCGTTGGTGTATTTTCTAGGTGTGAAACTATTTCAATTCCATAATAGTTTTAGGACCAAAGCACACTTTATAATCTTCGTCTGTTTTTATAATTTGTAACAATATAAAACGATCAATAAATGATTTGGAAATTTTTTTTTTATTTACATAATCAAGCAATGACAGTCGTAGATGGATCATGATTTTTACAATCTGTACATTAAAATAAATAATAGCTATTTAGTATATTAAGCCAGTAGTAAAGCATTTATGAGCAAGCTAGTACCTGGGACGAGCCGGTTAGGGTGAGATGTAAATATCAAGGTCATAAATGCGGCTACCGGACGTGTATCGAATAGTGTTTTGTATACTGAACAGAAACCATTTTGTAACCAAATAATCATTTAATAATTAAAAACGTTATATTTGTTTGGAATAAGTTTGCTGGGTCATTCCATTTAAAACTAACGAAAGAAATTGCTGTTTTGAGATTGATTTCAAGTAATTCAAATGAAATTATCAGGATTGGCTCTACCCATAAAGTGATGAAAAATAAACAAATTTAAGATTTCTCAGTCTTTTAGTTTTTTCTGTTTAAGGCTCTGCAAAAAACCTCTTCAATGTCTGGCTCTCAATCAACACAATTGGTCACAAAACTCTATATTTTTTCCCATGTCCTGCTGTACCTCACTGTCTCAAACTTATTTTTTAATATGATCCCATTATGAAATTTTTATCACATGTACAACACATAAACATGTAGATTATAGATATATTTTTGTAGACTTTTAAAAACTACACTGTTTTGATATTTTTAAAATCAAATGACACTTATAGTAACCTTGAAAACAAAATGACATCGTCTAAAAGCTCATTCAAAGAGATTTAAAATAACGCCAAATTGAACTCTCTGTTTCTTAAAAGACGAATTTTTGTAATCACCTAAATCTAGGTATCTATTTGAAACTTTCTTAGTTTTTTACAGTCTTAAACCAAAAAACTGAGTTTAAGAAAACCACTGAAATTTATTTATTTTGCAGTACTTCATAGAAGAACTAATCCTGCGAATCTAATTGAAATTGCTGATTGTAAGATTGTGAACCTACTTGATTTGATGTGAAATGATCTGTCTGTGATGCGTTGAAGCCCCCCACCTCAAAGCATACGCGATTTTTTCATTTTAAAGCTTAATTTACTTATTAATTTCATTTATTTATTTTAAAGTTTAATGTGAAACAAATGCGGTATTTCCAATTATCCTAGAGTCACTACATCTAGTCACCTAGCTGGTCAATCAGAGTACCGCAAAACGCCGCCATATTGGGGCAAAAGAAGCACGAAATTGTTCATTATTTGTATCTGATTGCATTTAATCAAATCCACGTTTACTTTAAAAGGTTTTTCTTATTCTAAAAGATCAAACCTCTAATGTCAAATACGTAAAACGAGATTTTAATTTGTCCATTAATAAAAATCACCCTTCTCTGCCCCAATATGGCGGCGTTTTGCGGTACTCTGCTCGACCAACACGGCCTAGGTGACTAGATGTAGTTATTCTAAATTATCCCATAGTGCCCCATCTGCTGCTTCATTTCTAAAACCAACTACAAGAAATTGCAAGTGTTTCAAAACAAAATTCTTCGTATATCAACAAATGAGGCTATGTACATAATGAACAAATTCACAACGAATTAGGGATCATCACCATAGAACAGTTTATTAAAAAACTGACCAAGACACACCTTCTGAACCTGGCTAACAGTAATAACAGTATCATCCAACAACTCGGCAAGAAAAATATTCACACCCGCCTTAAGCGAATATTAGCTCAAGATCTACCCAACTTTGATAGTGCAAATACTGATGATAGTGCGTGAAATGTGCAACTTTCGAGTGAATATGTGCCACATATATCGCATAATTCGCAAAACGCGATTTTGATAGCGGCGAGTTCAAAAAGTAATGTGTATAATAAAAATGTAAATATACATAAGTTCAACTACATCCTCGATGATTTGTTTGTAACTCTGTTACCTCACTTTTCACTAATGCGCAAAATAATCACTCGTTGATTAGTCTAGTTGTAAAAGATCTATGGTATACATATTTATATAATCTCTGTATTATGATTTCAAAATTTATAGGACTTGTTGACCCTTTCAATAATAATTATGGGAATATAACATTATTTTATAAAATATATTTTCATGCAAATAAAAATCAAATTGCGAGGTACGATATTCATTTTTCAATAACACAATTATAACCCAATACTCTACAACACGATACACCCACAACGGTATGACAACGCGCAGCTCGATAGTTTATCCTTCTCTGGTTTGTGACGTCAGTGCGAAGCAAACCAGGCTTGTTTCGCATTACGTTCTTAAGTATAATGATGTTTTTATCATTTATAATGACAATGGTTAGTAAAGTATGACGTTTGATAATAATCGTTCTAATATTAGCCACTTAATATTAATGGCATAATTAATAAATTATAGTATGAGGGAATGTTATTATTTATAATTTTGCCCGTATTGCCCGTGGTGCATATAACGATTTATTTTATTTTGATTCAGAAATATTCCAAATTTTAACAATTTACTAATCATGTACCGCCGATATGGATTGTTATGCTTTCTATAAAATATATATAATAGTAAAATTTGTTAGGGAGGTACTTAGAAAAATAATATATAGGTTGATACTAAATAATCGAAAGTTACCATATCACTAAATTTAAAATTGTTTATTTTTATTAATTACAAAGCCAAACAAAAGGAATTTCAAAATTAATTATTTAAAACCCCTTTTCCTAACATACACCCACCGTACTGTGTAGCTGGAAGAGATCAAATGGGAGGAAAGTTAGAGTCCTTGGAAAGTTGCTTCGCAGCGACGTCACATGCGCGCGGAGAACGAGTTTTGGTCGTGAAGCTGGCATACCGTTGTGGGCGTATCGTGCTCTACAATATATGTAGCAAGTATGTAGAAATAAATACTGGTTACAGCTATTCCACAAAAAGTTGTTTTTTATTCTATAAAATGGATATGTACAATGGTAGCTAATAATAGGCGAGTGGACACCGTTCATCAATTTATTTAAACAGCACACATTCAATTTTAGACCTATAAAATAATACAAAGTTTCAGTAATTAGTTTATATAAAAAATCACATAACGAAAAAAATTTAATTAAAAACGCAAAATTTTCATAGTTTTTGAAAAAATGCGGTACGGCATACGTCATAGCTGCTTCTCCGTAGTATCAAAATATAAAGACATACGCGATTAAATCTTTCAGGTAATTGACATTGAGCTAGTATAAGATGGTTGCTAAAATGTAATGTATGGTTTGATGCGTTCTTTGTTTGCGTCGTTTCTACATGTGATTCGAAACACAACTTAACCTTACAAATAAGAAAAACTAATTTTAATAAATTTAATTTTAAAAATCTCTTACAGCAGCGATAAGTCGTTTTGATTTTGAAATACGAATAATTTTGATGTTTAGGTAAGTAACAGAGTGCGTTGACAATAAATATCTACTAGTTTATTTATAAAGGTCATTTTAGCCATTGCTGTGAACAGGTTTTTCAAATGCAAAGTTGATCTGGTTATTTTTAAAGAAAAGTACAAATAATTTCGTGCCCAAGCCTTGAAGAGATGTGTGTGTGTTAGCAAAGGTCGAAGATAATTAATAAACTACGAATTCAAATAACAAATCAACAACAATCCGATTTATTATTCTAACACACAGCAATAATTAACTGTTGTATTCATAACAAGCAATTAACTCTGTAACGTTTCTCCTCTCTTGTAATCATCCAACCGACCGTAGGCAACCGACTGACCGGTTCCCTTCGAGCATGGTCAAGTCGCTCGCAAGCTATCGGCCGCTCTTAGCCCCGCGTGTCCGCGTCTCTTGTATGAGTCACCTCCTGGCTTATCGAGATACCGTTAACATGTGTATTACAAAATCTACCTGCAAACAAGATCCCAAATTCTTCAGCAATTTACTATTAAAAAATACTATTAAAAACACCTGGTTTATTTACACAAAATTTACAAAAAACAAAAACAATGAAAATATAACCTAACTAACACGTGCGTAGACAAAACAATGACAACATAAAGTAAACAACAAGCCAATGCCACAACGCTGGTCGCATCTGGCAAATTTTCAGTCAATCGCGTACAAGATAGCAGTTATGACGTATACAGAGCGCGAAAATTACTGGTTTAAATTTAAAACAAGTTTTAAGATTTTTTTTATGCCTAAAACATAGCTAGAGGAAAATTATTTGCTAATATTCTTCTTTACTAGTAGGTGTTGACTGCAATAAGATTAAAAAAAAGTAATTCCTCTAGCCTATTGATATTTCTGGTGAATAGTAAACACACATATTAAATAGAAAATAATTCGTGTATATATAAGTACAAATGCATCTAAATATGAATTATGTAAACGACGTTGTGTATCAGACACACATACTATGAAAGTAACTGAAATTGGATGTTTTTATATGCATAATAAAACGATTGATTTTCCAATATCTTACCTTTAAAGTTGCTTTTGTGTAATATGTGAATACAAGAAACTATAATAATCTATGTAATCGAAAATATGGAATGTATTGAATTTTTACTATTACACTTAATCAATTATTATGGTTTATAATTTACATATTATGATTCTTTCTATTACAGTAAAATCGTTCGAATGCAATAAAATTTGAGCGATTATTTACCTACTAGTAAAATGTATGTAGATTATCGCGAAATGCCTTTTTATAAAAGAATTCGATTAATTCTAGATCAGTTGAATTTAATTTGCGTTTGCGCTATAAATGTTAGTTTTCTATTTAAATTGATAATAACAATTCAGATAATACTCTATGTCCACCTATTTTTGCTTTAGGTATGCTCTAAATACGTACTATGATTCAGGATCAAATACTTACCAAAATATGAAATCGTAGAATAATAGCAACAAGTATAAATTCCAATTAGTTAATGTAGCAAAGCCATTTGTGTCAAATAAAAATCCACAATATCCATAAAAATAGGATGAAACGTCAAACAATAAGAGGAAACAAACTCAAACAATGGTTTCATTAACCCAATTTTTGCAAAAATGAAGTTCTATAAACGCTATCATCAATTGCAGTTACTAGTTAGTAATGAAAAAACCCGATAAGGAATTCCGGTGTTCATTTTTGATTCAGAATTTAATTAAAACCTATATTTCATCTATATTGCATTTGTTATTAAGATTAGTATAGTAGTACATATTAGATTATGTTTATCGTGATTCCCAAGCCAATGAATGCCACAATATACACAAACGTGTATGTACTACAGACGTGTATAATTCACGTCTTCTTAACGTTACATGATATAAAGGGTTTCTGCTTCTGCATTATTATGGTTTACAAACATTCAATAGTCTAAAATAAATTAAGGAAGATTTAGTTAAATTACTATTATACTATTAATATAATTACATCATGGAATGTGAAGAGAATTTAACACAAGTTCCGTAGTCTTAGATACATGAATACTGAAAGAAATTTCAGTTTTTATAACAATCCTTACTTTCGACGTTCAAATAAATGCAGTTACTTTAGAGTTAAAAAAAATGCAGATAGATTTAAACGAACTGGCTAGATTCTGCTTTTGTTTACTACTTTCAACTGATTTTTTAATTTGAAATCCATGTTATGTTAATGTTAATTATACTGCAAAGCGAACTGCAATTGCGTTCTTTTAAATGCAGGTATATTAAATTTCAAGAGGGGGTGGTATTTATAATAAAAATGTTTTACTTCTGAAACAAAATATATGTTTAGACATATTTCTCAATTATAAGTTTAGGTTTGTTTATAAAATCTTTGAATTGAAGTGCACGTGCTCTTGTTATACATAGAAATGATAACTATTTTTAAAGTAAATAGAGAGTTTTAATTAAAGTGCAAGTGGTTACATGCACAAATTAATGTTTTTGAAATAAGATATTTGGCTCTGTTTTGAGAGCAATTCTTTTAATTTGAGTTAATTCGGCATTTTCATTTATATCGTTAAAACATGCACATAGTTAAATTAGTTAGTCGTTAGTTGTTTTACGTCCCAACACAATAGAAGGAAATTCGCAACTAGTGTTTTATGTTAGTGCAAGTGCTACTTCTCAATAAGAACGTTTTGAACATTTTTTTAATAAAGCTCCCGTTGAAATTATCGCATATAAGAAAACCCCACAAAGAGAACTTAAACTACATGGATATCTAAAAACCGGAACGTTGAGGAAGCGTGTTATATAAAATAATATACAGGCTGGAAGCAGTTACGACGCGTTAATTTTAAGGGGTGGTAGAAGACATCAAAAGGAACAAAAAAGTTTGAATAATTTCTTCTATGTTAATTAGCTTTCGAGTAATTTAGAAAAAACATTGCCATATCTGGCAACCTTGCTTAAGTATAATCGCATTGTACAGGTGAGTCTTGACCTTGGTTTAGAAAATCAAACAAACAAACTGATGATGTCAGCCGTTGTTTAACAAAATAAACATGCAAAGCAGATTAGTCGGGTGGCTAATTCTACGAAAATTGTAATCAATGTTCTTCCGTAAACAAAATTTGTATTATCCTACTCTTTGGTTGTACTTTAAAAACACGCTGATTCATAACAAACCAAATGTAAAAATAAGACAATAATTGACCTACATTTTATATTTATTAATTTCCGGAATATTTTCAAAATTTCTTGACGTATTTGTTTTTTTATTAAAAAATACTATCTTTCCTAAAAAAAATAATGATTAAGGCACCTCATTAACATAAAATTAAAGATTTTATTAATGTAGGCAAAACAAGGCGTCATCAAAATCCTTTAACCTAATTTAAATTAGATAAATCTTCTCTATAAAAGATGTTCTCTTATAAAATCATTAAAAAGTGTTATTAGATAAACAAAATTCAATATACTTTCATATTATTTCAGTTCAACAAACTACAAACTCTGCATTATCTCACTTTAAAAATATTATTTACACATCTGTGTCAGGCATTGAACCAAATATTCTTCATTAAATTGTAAGGTTGTAAACAAAACGTGCTTTATTTCAAGTTCAACCAACTTCCACGTCAGCATTTTGTGCGAATGTGGAGCAATTTTTTACAAACTTTACAGGGTTGTCACGTTTATTAATTGAGTAAAATGAATTTTTAATTGTAAAAAGAATTCAATTTTTGGTGGAAACGACATAGGATACGGTAAAATGTTATTAAGGTTTGTTGTTGTGATAGATGAGATGCATCTGCCGACAAAGTCCCATTATTAAAGTACTATTATTAACCCGGCAAAATGATGCTAAAGTTTCCAACTTTATTATTTTTTTTCCGAAAAAGTAGTTCCGAACGAAAGATCTAAAACAAAGTTATACAAAACTTTTTTGTTCCTTTTAATGTCTTCTATTACCCCTTAAAATTAACGAGTCCTAACCCCTTCCACGCTGTATATTATCTTAAACAACTGTAATAAAATTTTTGTAATAGCTATCCTACGAAGTGTATATGTATAAACAAACTGTTTATGTTCTGTATTTTTTATAAGTTATTGTTTTATTTCAATAATAAAATATTTTTACCTTTTATTTTTATACTAGGTGTGATGTGATATCAATAACAGCATTAATAACAGTAAGTTGTTTTTTCCTGGAAGAAGATAATACATTCAATTCAACAGTGCTCTGTATTTAACACCATTAACTTAAAAGAAAAACAGCTGTTTATTAAAATAAAAACAAACCGACATTCATATAAAAAGCACTGCATTTAAAATAAATATTGATACTTTTCTGTTTGAAAGCAGCAGGATTTTTTAAATTAATTACAATCTACCATTTAAATAACGTTTATCTTATTTTTAAATTAACCATAAAACTATTTAAAAATCAACCGCCAAAATAAGTTTTTACTTCAAATGCCACTACGTTGAAACACTCTCAAAAGTAGAGCTACTTTCAAATTTAAAAAATACTTTAATTTTTAAAAAGCAATTTTTTCAGTGTAGATACTGTAACTTTCAAATTTGCAGTGGTCAAAGGATCTTACATGTTAAAATCATGACAATCCTAGAGTTGATTTTTCCAACACTAGTTTTAAGTCTAACCGGAAATTAATTGTTCTATAGATAAGTTTATCAAAACAATCAAATCCATAGAAGTTAACTGGAGTTGGTGAAATTGCGCCTTTTAAACCTTTACTTAGTGGAAATTTTAAATTTAGCAAATTTAAGTTAGCCTAATACCGTCCAATAGGGTAGTGATAGTTTTTTAGCTACTTTGAAATAATCATATGCTTATAAGTGCGAGTTTACTAATAAATTAAATAAATATTCCAGTATGCGTGCTTTAAACCTTCATCCTAAAACCGTTAGATGTGCATTACTTTTCATCACCATTCATCATTTTTCATTTAATTTTCTAAAACATGAAATCCTGGTTCGTAAAGTACCTACAAGAACGTAACCACCTCAATCCTTCAGTGAACAAAAAAAAAGTAGATTTAAATTTAACCTTATTCATTTCCCCTTTAATAACAACAGACAATCTTGCTCTAAACAAGCTCCCAATTTTATATAGTAAAAATTTTCAAAAGTAATAAAAGTCAAACAGAAATTATATCAGAGTCAAATTAAGCTGTACCTACCCAAAGGCTTACAAAGCCCGTTGTTGAATTTAGAGCTTAAATACAAAATAAACACTAGAAAGTGAGAGGCTTCCCATAGTTTAACCAAAGCCTGGCCTTTTATAAAGTGAGTAGGAAATAATGAAAATTTACAGAGCTCATAAAAGAGAGCAATTGTATATTTTAACAATTTCTCTATGTAAATGGAAAGGGAATAGAGTGGAAAGGAAAGAGTCAGAATGAAGATGAGGTTTATTTTACAACGCACTGTATTAAAAGACAGTAGAAAAAAGAATTATCACGTCACATAATAACCAGATGCTGAAAGTGCATGCATAAATAGGGTTTTCATCAAGATCATTTAAATATTTTACATTTCCTTAATTTAAATTTAAAATACCGCATAGATACGCTATGCAGTTGTATGAAAACAAAGCAAAAACCTTTAATAAAACTTATTAGAATGGCCAGAAAAGAAAAATGACCAATTCCAATATTTTATATTCATCCTCTACACAACGCCTACGTGCGGTTTCAATTCGAATGTATAAAAGAAAAAGTCTGCCACATTTATAAATAGAAACATTTCATTTTTGCCAACAAAATTAAATTTCATATATGATGTTGGCTATATTCTTCACACAATCTTCGTATTTTTATTTTACAACAAAAGGACAAAATAAAATGCTGCACGAATATTATAAAACCGAAAATTGCTCACTGTAAAATGTAAATGGCATATCCATCAAATATCGAAACGAAATCTGAAAAAACTTACATTTACTCTTTACATAAAAGCATTTTCCGTTTTTCTATAAAAAATGAAAAATCATATAAATTTCTTTTTATTTTAACTCAACTATATTTCAATTTTTATTTTGAATTAAATAGATTCTAATATTTCACTTTCATTATCATTATGTGTCTATATTAGGTAAAAGCAACGAGTTTCGTTTGTATTCAAATGAAACGAGTTTTTAAAAAGATTTTTTGTTTTCCCTGGATCTTTATTTTAAACCAGCGGAAGTAATGACAATTATAATACACAATAATATAAATGCTCATTAGAGCTTAGATGTAAACTTAACTATGAACTGATCAAAACTTAATGAATCTACTGTCTAACACACTATATATATGATTCTCTTATCTAAATAAAATATTACTCAGCAGTTCCCACGAGAAAGGTAATGCAATACTATCTGCATGATAAGCAATTTTCATGAGAAAGCTAATACTGCACACTTAGCATTTCACACGAAAGATGATCCTTTCTTCTTATCTTGAAATGTAATATGAACTTATCTACTTGCTGATAGTAAGCAGTATTTCTACGTAACTCCTCAGTGCTAAAATGTTTTAATATAGTTTTTATTTAAAACAATATTAAAATTAGTAAAAGGAAAATGAAAACTTTAATTTTCTGTGTTTTTATTTATCACAACTAAATCTTTATTTAGAATCTCAATGAATTTTATTTTTAAGGAATTACGTTTACAGTATAAATATACAAAAATACTTATAACTAAAATTATAGCAATTATGGTTAATATAATAGATGATATGCTTAAATGATTAGCAGTCACATGATCTATTGATTTTAGTAGATAACCGTTATCGGTAATTTTGATTTGATTATCAATTAACTTTTGTGTATCGATCGGAATTAAGTCGACTCTTGAGATGTCAACATGACTTGATTCAGCTACTACTAGTTGGTCAATATTTGGTAATTTTAGGTCGATAATTTTGTTTGACGTAGTTTTAGCTACAAATAACGTTTGCTCGTGATTAATTAACGCTGTACAATCAGGGCTCAAATGTAAAATTTTAGAACCATAAAGTTCTTTTCGAAAATTTTGATTTTTACAATTAATATCTAGAATTGCTTTGGCAGGTACAGTTACTAGCCAAGTGGCAGTATCTATTTGAGAGATTTTAATATGAGTTAGATCAAAAAGATATGGGGGTACATGTTTGGTTACTATTAAAAGAAAGTAATTGGGTTTCACATAATTTATCGTTTGGAATTTCAAAGTGATTATTTTGGTTACAAAAGTAAGTGTCTATTGTAACTAATTTGCAATGATCGAGTTCGATAGGGATACTCATTTTAGTATTAAACAATATATTATTGTAGGTTGGAATAATCGTACGGAAATGACGGGTGTTAATAAATATTGGAAAAGGTATCAATTGTATAAGTTGATATTGCTTAGTTTTAGAGGTTAGAGGAATTTCAAAGATGAAGGTGATTCTATTCGCAATTTGATAGGCTTTGGTAATAATGATACTTTCATATAGATGTAGATAACTTTGATCTGCGGAATAGGGAATGGTTAATGTTGTTTGGTGGGACAGGTGTTTAGAAATATCCTTTAGATTTTGAATTAGTTCAATATTGTCAATTAATGACATATGCATTTGTTGATTCTGTGCGAAAGTTAATGCGTTTTCGAGTTCAAAGTAGGTGTTTATAAGAAGTTGTAAAGATTGCACGGCTTCGAGTAAAACTGTTTTTTGGGATACTGTGGCGACATGTTTTTTCACGTGCTCGTTTTCTAAAATAATTTTGTTTAGGTTTTCATTGAGTAGCATTTGATTGTTGGCTAGATTGTTTATAGTGGAAATAGTGTCATTAAGAATTTTAGCTTGTTCTAATATGACGTTAGTTTGTGTTTCACTAACTTTTTGTAATTTGGAATTCAATGTTTCATATCTTTGACCATCTTTGGCATCCAGATTGCCAGTTAAGAATTTAAAAATGGTTCCTAAACCATCTACGAGTCCTCGTTTTTGGATTGTATGTTGTGTTTGAGGGAATAATTGATCGATAAGTTTGTCAGCTTTCTCTAAATATTGTTTAATGATTAATAATATGTTATTATGACTAAGTCATATGTCAGTAATATTAGTGAACTGCCTATGTTCGATGGGGTATTGTTGATTTTCCAAAAGAATAATGATTTTTATTAAATTCTCTTTAAGCATACCATATTGAGTAATAATAGGTGTATAATCTATAGTCTTAATTAATGTAAATTCGCTTTCTTTTAGGATAGCGTTACCTAAGTTTAATGGATAAAGTCCAGGATTGTCATCTAAGTTTTCGATAATTACGTCACTGATCACAAATTGGGTTGAGAGGATGTAACAGGCGATAATGGTTAACCTGAAAATGGTAATAGTTCGTTTATATGTCGTTTAATTTGAGGTCCTTCATTAGGGGGTGTTAATTCATAAGTATCATGTTCAAGAATTAGGGAAATAGTGTATGGTCCAGAAAATTTCGGGTCCTGTTTATTTCTAGTGTTAGTCGTAATGAAAACTTTACTTCATAGTTCAAGTTTTTTTGTTCCGCGCTTTTGGTTTAATTTTATATTTCGTTTTCCTTTGGTGTCCGTTTGTTCTTTTTGTAATGATTCATAAAGATAGCGCATTCTTGTTTTATGTTCCGACATATAATCATGAGAATATAATTCACGTGTCACATGGTACATTTTTTATTAATTTCATTGGTGAAAGTACAAAAACAAACTCGCAGAATAGGCTATCAAATCGATGATAATTCTATCACCGCATGTTGACTGTCACCTGTTTTTAATAAATAAAATTGTTTACTGTCAAAGTGAGAAAAAGTTTCAGTGTTTATTTTCTTTCAACGTTCATTATATTCTCTCACCAAATATAACACGTGTTATGATTAATCAACGATGATAACACTCGTTAAAACCTTTAGAAAATTGAACTCGTGCTTCGCACTCGGTCAATTTTCGTCGGTTTTAACTCGGGCTATCACCGATGATAATCATAACACTAGTTATATTATCCCCGATAATAGGTTTTTGTATAATCTAAGTCGAATAGATTTTTGTTTTCTGTGTGCCCGAACATTATTTCAAAAGGTGTTAGCTTAAGGTTTGAATGGATTGTGTGATTGTAAGCCAAGATACAGTATTGAATTTTTTGGTGTTCTGGTATATTAGTCAATAAACGATAATGTTCGATGATGGTGGAATGTAGACGTTCTACAAGCGAATTTGATTGGTGGTGAGCGGGGGTTGTAGTGTGTAATTGAATCTTGTGAAGAATTAGGAAATCTTTAAATATGTTTTTATTAAATTCTCCATCAGCAATAATTATATTTGGGGCTGTGAAGACGCATATATAAGTTAGTAATTGTTCAATAATATCTATCTAATTATGAGATTTATTAGGATAAGCTTGAGCAAATCGGGAAAAGGCGTCGATTATGGTCAAATAACTTTTATTGCCTATTCGAAAGATATCTAAATGTACGGTATGAAATGGTCTATTAAGAGTCGGTGTAAGTTGAAAAGGTTGTTTAATCGGATTGCGATTATATTTTTGAGTTTTACAAATTTGACATTTATTAATAAATTCAGTGATGTCTTTATTGATAGATTTCCAATAATACTTGCGTTTAATATGTTCTAAAGTTTCATTAATTCCGTGATGATTGGTTTTGCCTAAATGGTAACTTTGAATTTGATTTTGTCTTTCTTCGGGGTCTATAATATATGTAACTTGAAAGGTACAGAGATGGAATTTGGGTGTGTTTTCATTAGTTATTTCTGCGATGAAATTTGAGAGATCAAGGTAAAGTTCATTATCAGGAAAGTGACAGTAGTAATGAGTTTTAGGTTCACAATGTTCGATTAGTATATTATTAAACATATCAGTTTTATTGTGGTCATTGATAAATACAGTGTAATGGATGTTTCCATCATATTTTGTACTACGGATTTTTCTTGGAATTTGGGCTCTTATGAATTCAATTTGATGTTTAAAATGTTGTAGTGGTTTGTCAGAGATATCTATTACTGGGGTTGATGATAATTGGGTATGTCTTGTATCTGTAAGGGACTTACTGTCTTCGTCTTTGTTTTTAGTACTTGGTATGCTGGGGCGGTTATCAGGTGGTTTTACTTGTACATCAGAAAGTATTTTAATACGAGGTTTATCTAACACAGGAGGATTTATGATTGGTATGTCGAATAATTCGGTATATCAGGGGTTTCAAGTCTATCGGTTTCAACATTCATAGGATAAAGTTGAATGCGTGATAAAGCATCAGCTACCTTATTTAGTTTTCCTGGTAAATAGTTTACGTCAAAGTCATACTCTTCTAGTTTGAGTACCCAACGGGTTAATTTTGAATTTGGTTCTTTTAGATTTCTATGCCAAATTAAGGGTCTATGGTCTGTGTATAATTTGAATTTTACACCGTATAAGTAAGGGCGAAATTGTTGAGTTGCCCACACTATAGCTAGCAGTTCTCGTTCTATTGTAGAATATTTTTGTTCAGCTTCGTTAAGGGTTCTTGATGCATAACAAATAGGTTTTCCATCTTGTGATAATACTGAACCTAAGGCATATTTAGATGCATCAGTGGTTAATTCAAAAATTTTATTAAACTCGAGATCTTGAAGTAACGGTTCATTAGTTAAAATTTGTTTGCAATGTTCGAAATTTTGAAGTTCAGGGGTGTGTACAATTTTACTATCCTTTTTGAGACAAACAGTTAAGGATTTAGTTATTTTAGCAAAGTCTTTAACAAATTTTCTATAATATCCGAATAATCCTAGAAATGATTTTATTTCTGTTTTGGTTTTTGGGTCAGGGAAATTTTTAATGGCTGAAATTTTAGAAGGGTCAGGTTTTATTCCTTCCGAGGTTATTATATGACCAAGATATTTTACGGATTTATGTAAAAATTCGGATTTATCTAATTGAATTTTGATATTTGATTGTCGACATCGATTAAAAACATTTTTTAAGCGGGTTATGTGTTCTTGTAAAGAAGTAGAGTAAATAATAATATCGTCAAGATAAACGAGGCATTGTTGGGGGGTTAGTCCTATGAGAGCATTATTTATAGCTCGTTGAAATGTGGCTGGAGCATTTTTTAATCCAAAGGGCATACGTCGAAATTGAAAGTGGCCCTCTTCAGTCGAAAAAGCTGTTTTTTTCGCGGTCTGATTCTTCTATTTTAATCTGGTGGAAACCAGATGCGAGATATAAAGTCGTGAAGTAGTTGGCTCGACCAAGGTGGTCTAAAACGGTTTCGATTCGTGGTAAAGGGTATTTGTCTTCTATCGTCTGTTCGTTTAATTTACGATAATCGATAACAATGCGCCATTTCTGATGTCCTGAGGCGTCTAATTTTTTAGCAACGACCCAAATTGGAAAATTATATGGACTTTCCAAAGGTTCTATAATTTTGTCATCTAACATTTTACGAATTTGATTTTTTACTTCTTCTCGTAACTCGAATATAGGAACATCAGTTTTGGTTCTAATATGATGTTTGGTTAAATTGGTGGAAGATAAAGGGATATTTGGAGAATAAAAAATATCTTTATACTGATAACAAAGATTGGTTAATAATGTTTGTTTTTCGTTTAGATGGTCAGTTCTTAAATTTGTTTGTAAATTCTCATTAAGAATGGCTTTGATGTTTAATTTGGAATTATGAACGTCTATGTTGTTGATTTGTATTGATTCTTCATTATTAGTCTCATATTCATCTAAAATTAATGGGGAGTATATATTTATTTTTGTATTTCATTAGAAGTGTTTATTACACTAGTTTGAAACCAATTATTATGTAATTTAACTAATGCAGAAGGGATCATGACATGTTTACTAAAATTTAATCTTGGGGTTATTTTTATTCCGCTTTTACCAACGGTTGGTAAAGTCACAAACATTTCAGTACGTGGGGGTATTTCAATTTGTTTTATTAGGATTTCGTTATGTTTTAATTTGGAAAAATTACATTCATTACGTCTTTGGGTTTCCTGTTTAATCATGGATGAATTATAATAAAACGGTATTGTAGTGCTATCGGTTTGGATATGCATCCATTTACAATCAATTCTGGCTGATAAATTGTTAAGTAGATCTGAGCCAATTAAGCCTACGTATTCAGAATGAAAATCGTATAAATAGCAAAGATGAAATCCATCTTCTGAAAAAAGGTTTGGAATAGGTAAATTAGCAACTAAATTAGGTTTGGTGGTTCCATGAGAAGTGGTAATTTCAAAGTTAAAATTATAAACGAAATTAGGGAAAGGTTCATTAACAAATTTAGGGGAAATTATGGTTTTAGAGCTACCAGTGTCTATTAGGAGTTTTTGTCCGGTAGAAGGAATTATAATATATGGGAGATTAGATTTGGGGTTAATACTAAAGCTTTCAATATTTTCCGAGGCCGTTAATGAAAATTTTCGGCATCTTCATTGTCGTTATTTGAGTATTGATAATAAGAATTTTCCAATTCTTCAGTGGATATTTCTTCTTCGGTTGATTGTTCAAGGTACTGTTCAGGGAACTGTTCAGACCTAGTGATAGAATCTTGATAGTCATATTGGGGGTGTGTCGAAGTTTCAGGTTCATCGTCATCATGATAGAATAATTCTTCGGAGATAAAAGTTCGTTGTGGACCAGCTGAAGTAGGCAAAGTCCTTATATTTTGCGAATTAGCTCGAAATTTATTATGGTTGGTTAATTGTGTAGTGGGAGGTCTTTTTACTATTGTGTTTGCTTCCATAGGTATAGGTTTGTTGGTTGGCCTATAATTTTGTTTTGGGGCGAAGACATTTCGATGTTGATGGCTGGTTGGATTGTTTTGCCTATTAAAATTAGGATTAAATTGTCTAGGGACAAATGATGCAGAAGGTTGAGGTTGTATAAAAGGTTGAGGTTGTATAAAAGGTTGGTGTTGTCTTAGTGGATAAGCGGTCCTAAATGAATTATTTGTAATTTGTTTAAAATTATTTGGTGAAAAATTAATAGATGTTCTTTGATTTAAATTTGAAGATAATCTTGAATTTTGAGCTTGAGAGTATCTGATATCGAGCTCTTCATTAATCATAGTAAGGGCTGCTTCTAATGAATTTGGGTTAGGCTACGAATAAAAGTTCCAAAATCGTCACTGAGTCCACTAGTGAATGTTCTCAATGCTAAGTCTTTATTTGATTGAAGTTTATAATTTTTAATTTTAGAATTAAAGATTGCTAATTGTGTTCTAATTTTATTATAAAATTCGATTGGAGAATCTTTTCCTTGTTTTAATTTAGTTAAATCGATTAATAAATTTAATCTATTTCTGATTGCTGAAATAATCAATTGATTAATGTAATCTGCTGGGTTTTCTGTACAACATTGACCTGTGATTTTATCAACAACTCTAATAAATTCAGAAAGTGTCGATGGATTACCATCGTAATTTGGAATTTCATTTAAAAGAGAAACATGAAAATGTGTAGGAAAAACCATATTTCTATTAATATTATTGTTATTTAAAGATAACAAGGGAGTGTTGTTCAGATTTGAACGTTCTACACTTCTTGATTCTACGCGTCTTGGAGATCTTGAGCGATTTCTTTGCATTAATAATACACTTTTATTATTATATAGGATTTTTAATTATTATTCTTATGTTAGTGGGCTTAAATTAATTAAGGGTCCTACCCATACATGGCAAGCATGAAAGGCTTTATAATGTCAATATTTGACACTACCTATCGGTTTGGCGTCTACCAATGTACGTAAATTAGAAACTAAAATGCAATTATTAATTACCAAAGTGTCCAACTATTCCTTTCGTCTATCGAAAGCAAATAAATTGAAACAGATTGTATAATTAAATGCTCTTAATATTAGCTTAAATTAATTGTAAAACTATGTTAGTAAATTTATGATTTGAATTTAAATTTATTTTTTAAAACTTTTCACTTTAAGATTATAAATTTCACTTACATTTCCTAACAGGGTCCTAACGCAATGGACAAAGCGGTTGTTGTTAAAGTAGGTGCCGTAAAGATGCTTTGGCCGGGGCGATGTGGTCCTCGGGATCCCAATGCAACGTCAGCGGCGGTGTCTACTTGGAGCGGATGGTTTCTTCAATTGACCGTTGAAACGGAAAATTAGGGTACTTGGTTCCTCTAATTTTTGAAGATCCGGAAGTTAACTGCGCCAGTTTCGTTTGCATTCAAATGAAACGAGGTTTTAAAAAGATTTTTTGTTTTCCCTGGATCTTTATTTTAAACCAGCGGAAGTAATGACAATTAAAATACACAATAATATAAATGCTCATTAGAGCTTAGATGTAAACTTAACTATGAACTGATCAAAACTTAATGAATCTACTGTCTAACACACTATATACATGATTCTCTTATCTAAATAAAATATTACTCAGCAGTTCCCACGAGAAAGGTAATGCAATACTATCTGCATGATAAGCAATTCTCATGAGAAAGCTAATACTGCACACTAAGCATTTCACACGAAAGATGATCCTTTCTTCTTATCTTGAAATGTAATATGAACTTATCTACTTGCTGATAGTAAGCAGTATTTCTACGTAACTAACGCTGTATTTTGAATTTCGAGGCCCCGGGTACAAATATGGAGTGGGGACCCAAGAAATAAAAAAGTGGATAAATATATATACAGGGTGTAACTAATATAACTAGAAACCTCGTACTGTAATAGGAGATTTAGAACATATATTCTTTATCAATATGCGGTCGCTAGCTCCTAATTTTCGAGAAAATCGCATTTTAAATTTTAAGTACGCCATTATACTCACATTACATTAAAAATACGAAACAAGCAAAATTCTGTTTCGTTTAACTTTAAAGTTTAAATTTTTTTGCTTCTTTATTATTTGCTTAATATGCTAGCTTTGAGATCATATCGGTCATTATAATTCATCGAAATATTCTGCTTCTTTAATTTGATATTTCTCTGCATCATGAAGTAACGTTATAGAGGTATTCCAGCTATAAGGTAATACACAGGTCAAAAATGTTGGTTTTATTGATTTAGTTCTTAAATTAATACAATCTACATGTTGATACTTTGTTATACAATTGTATTTTCCTTTTATAAACGTCAATTTAATTTAACTAATTTGTTTCATATCTGACCAATCATATATCTCGATATGAATACAGTATTAGTTAATCATGGATTTTACAGTACATAGATAGATACCAAATAACAAAATAACATCCTGACGTATGTATTTTTATTTTTCGGGTACTACATTCCGTTTTGGATAATTTAATCATAAATTGGAAGTAAATTTGTAGGTTAAATTAGACTAAACCTAATATTACTAAAGTTGGTTTGTTTAATCATGTTACAGTTATTATGACCATCATACAGAACAGGTTCGAGATCAATTTTAAGTACATATTATAGAGGGCAGCCAGAAGAACATTTCGAGCCCTTAAACGATTTTTTGAACATTGATATTATTGCAATAAAGACCACTAATTTACCATCTACAAGTTGGTACTAAAAAAATCGATACCACGTTTCGTTTTCTTTTAGTCATCAAGTTCATTTTTTAAATACGGTCCTGTACTTTCTTAATAATTTTTAGCTCTTTGCTTGAATATTAAAAAAATTTATTACACTTTAGATTAGTTAGCAAGCTTTTGTAAAAATTTCTAGTCATTACGCTTTTTGTTTATTACACGCCATTAAATAAAATTCGGATGCAACAAGATGGAGCAACGCCACATATTGCATTAATTTAACTACCATACTTAACAATTTTTATACTACTTTTCCTAAAGGCTTCCCAAAATGAAACTTACACCAAAGCGAGTGTGCATTTAACTGTATAACATAAGTGCATTCCTAAAAAAATTGAAGGTACACTTTCTTCGATATTCAATGTCAAAGGCCAACATAAAGTGACCTTGAAATGAAAAACTCAATATTTTATTGTAAACCAATTTTTTATGAAAACTATACCCTTTAGCTTTAAAACAAGCCCAAGATGAAAGGTTTACAATAATTAGAAGCAGAATTATGAATTGTTTTTGTTCACCTGTAAGCGTAAATTTTACATTTTTTATCATGTTTGTAGCCCTGCTGTATGACAAACAATGTATCACTGAAGGCTATAACTTTACATACATACGTAAGTTACTTTATGTCCTCTATGATCCTACCAAATTTCATAAAAATCTCGGTCGGGTTGTGAGCTGTGATGGTTTGGCATGGAATGGCCCTTCTGTTGAATACTACGCTACACTACCCATAGTTGGAGAAAAAGTCATTCTTCTGGATGGAAACGAACATATATTTAAGCTTGTGTTTATCGTTATATTTCTGGAAAACCCACACCAGAAAGGTAACTTGGTAGTTAATAAGAAACCGAAACTAATGGTTTCGGAGAAAAACGACAAAAATCGTTAGGGAGTGTGGTTTTTAGGAGTTGGTGGTGACTTTTAAGGAGTTATTTAAAGACCCACAAGGAAGGCCTATGCAAAAATCCAAGAACTTATCTCAACTATTTCTAATTTGACTGGCGTATAAGTTTTTGGTGCGCTTTCTTTCAACATTTTATGAATACTCGTATTCCAACCCTTTTAATCAGAATTTATAAAAACAAAGAATATTCTGAAAATTTTATGTTTAATACATTAATAATAAGTGATTATCATCAACTTGACCTATCATTCTCAAAAGAATCTGTTGAAACAATCAGCGAATAATTACAAGTAGTGAAAAAATCATGAAGCGAATAAATAAGATATAATTGGCACATAATACAGTCACAAAAAAATCTTTTTCTTGCCTGATGATGAGACCATGTTTATTATATGTTTTTGGAGTCGCTGAAACCGAACCTTAAGGTCCATTTTACCGTAGGTTTTTGACAAAATTTCAAAAAGTCATTACAGCCAGACAAAAATAAAAAACAATGCTGGCCTGGGGGGTAAAGCCATTTTCACTATATATTTTTGGGATCGCTGAAACCGAATCCGAAATCCATTTTACCCCATCGCGTCAGGTTTTTGACATAACCTTAAAAAACTGTATAATCCAATTAGAATCCCTGTTTCGTAAAACGTTTTCCACCAGTGCCTGCCATGACAGCATCAACGCCGTGATCCGCTGGATAACGGAATTGCTCCGTTGCCCGCCGTCACCGCGTGGAGGTGCCCTGGATGCAGACATACTGCTAAAAATGGAAAAATATAAAACAACATGTGTCGAAATATCCTCGTTTTATGTAGTAGATCATTTATTTTGATGGAATGATACAAACGATTTCAATACACTAATGTCTCACTCAAAAATGACTGATCTTGAGCTAGATGAGTCTTGTACAAATGACTGATCTTGAGCTAGATGAGTCTTGATGATGGGCCATGATAGATTGCGCTATGAAGGTTATATGGTTCTTGGAATTTATGGTTATAGGGTAAAGAGGTTATGGGGTAGAATGATTATAGAGTTACGAGATTATCAGGTTCAATATATTAGGTATAACGGGCTAATTAGACTTGGATTATAGGATCTTTTAAGGTTATGTCAAAAACCTGACATAATAGGGTGAAATAGACTTCGGATTCGGTTTCAGCTACCCCAAAAACATATAGTAAAAATGGCTTGACAGCCAGGCCAGCATTGTTTTTTATTTTTGTCTGGCCGTGAAAACGTTTTGAGGTTATGTCAAAGACCTGACGTGATGGGGTAAAATGGACTTCGGATTCGGATTCAGCGGCCCCAAAAACATTTAACAAACATGATCTCAACCCAAGGCCAAACGAAAATTTTTTTTGTGTGGCTGTTGCTTTTGAAACACTGATTATAATCAGTGACAATTGATATCCTTCAGTCTAAAAAGCTATTTTTGAGACTATAAAAATGTCGCGTTACTCTATTATTGGAGTTACTAATGCTTGTTTGGCGATTTCTTTGTGTGGCACTCTCCGCATATAGCCATCACACCAGAGGGAAAAAATATAGAAACGAATGTTCGTTCTAATCAATTATCACAAAGCATACAACTGAATAATTAACAGTTGTGAAGTTATTTTAATCGAAACATATTGATAGTTTATTGTAGGTAATAACAATTTATCATCATTTTACTATGGTCCATAAAAGCTATTGTTTTTATAAATTTATTGGGGTTAATCAATAAGTATCTTCTTCTACTACACATTGTTACATATTATGGAAGTACTTTAACAAAAGTTTACTAAAAGACGATTTGTGTTACATACGAATGTATGAATATAGTAAGTCGTAAAGTGCGCCACATATAAACCCAACACCAAATGACAGCTTGTACGACTTAGCTATCATGGCGACATAATAACAACCCGTGTCTTCAATAATGGTCGTGCTATTACAATATATCATTCTCTGGCTTCCGACAAAGGTATGTAATTACAAGCTGTGGCCATTACCTCGGCTTAATATTAGATATTATCAGGTACCCCGCATTAGAGCGAAGTGCACCAACGCTTACCTACCCTACGGAAGCACCGCAATCGTTCGTCCGTGTTGGTGGTGGCTGAGGTAGTGGATAGAAGATGATTTTTATCGGAACATTATATTTTTATGGCCGCTAATGGACGAGAAATCTACATTAGAGTTTGCTTTGTAAACTCCCCTGCCGGTTATTATCAGTAGAAGCCCTACAGTTGTATGTGTATGAATTAATTATAAGAATCCAAGACGACTTGTTTGGAATCTAGAATTACCATTATCAGAAATAAACACGAACTGACTTTTACGGTAGGGTGAGTTATCATTAGAAAACTAAATAAGGGTGTGAATGCATTACTTGCTATGTACTCTTTCCTCATCAAAATAAATTACCTCAAAAATCCCCATGTACGCATGTTACTTGCTATATATTTAAAATAAATTATCCACACACAATAACTTACTTTCTAACTAAAAGCACCCAAGCACCCCTTAGTTCTATTGTGTCTGTGCTTTTATAAAAAATTGCCACGATATTTTACTTATCCACCCCTTGAAAATTTATCACTAATAGCTCAATGGGGTTCCCAACATGTTAACATGGTTTATCTAAAAAAGAATCCATCAACTTCGTAAAGTTAGAAACATGACATACAAAATGTTTCTTTATCATTGGAATAAAAGCTTTAACTTAACATTGAAAACTAACAAGAAAAAAAATTCAGAAAATGCGTTTAGAAGAAAAATTACTTTATAATTTTTTTCTTTCTATCAACACCCTGTAAATTTGTTTTGCTATTATAGTAAATGGTGGTCGAGAAAGCTTTTAAACAACCATAAAAGGAATGTGCTTTGCAGGAACGTGTAAGTGCTCGCAATTTGCACGAACTTTGGCTCTACTCGGGCAGAAAGATTTCAGAAACTAAATTGAGTGGTGGTCATCAAAGATAAGAATGTACCAGTAATCCTGCAGTTTACTTTAACTCGCCCCCGGGCTAGAACAGAAAATGTTCGCCTCCCCGAAAGTTCTCTAACTCACAACTTGCCTAAATGTTCTCTAGAACAAGGATCCGCCGCGCCTATTTTGTGTAATTATTTGAATAGTAGTGCCTAAGCTTATTCGCACTTGTGCGATTTCACGCTATGCTTGTTTTCAAATTAGACCGCTTGTAGTACATTTAACCGAATGTGATGCAGCTGCAATAATTTATACATCATGACTGACTTTAAAATTGCATTAGTTGCATTTTACATCAGAGATTAAAAAAAAGATTACACAACAACTTTTGAACCATATCTCTAGATACCTCATATGCTTATGTATTTTTTTTTCTTGGAACAAAAATAGTTATATTCACAAGTATCGATTCAATAGCTAAGAAATATGTAGTGTTGTAAAAGGGTGATTGCTACAAAAGAAATACCCCATTACCTATAAATTTAAAAAAAAGTTAAATGCTCATCAACGCTGATTTCATTTTGCTTTCGACGTAAATTACAAATTCATAACTCTTTAACTAGTCTAAGATCCGTTATTGATGTCGTTGAGCACCGATCGAGTAACCGAATAAAATGTATTTTTTATGAAATAAAATATGTTAACAAAAGGTAAGTATAATAACCAAAATATCTATTAACTTCTGAAGTATCTGCTTGAAAGATATGTGTTTTCTAAATTACCTTACATATTAAGTACTATGTCTAAGTTAAATTTAAACAATGGGATAGGTAAGTATAATCATCCAACTTATGAACTACTGAATTATCTAAATATTTCTTAAGATATTTAATAGAAAATAATAACAATTTTGGTACTGTTGCATAATCTTGAAATCGACACTACCTAACGTACGTATATGTATAAATCCATATAGTACACTATAACGAGTTTGTTCGGGATATGTATCCTACTTTGGAAATTGCACTGCACGGTGCAAAGTTTAAGTTTAAGCGAAGAAAAAACCTGACATAATAGCAGCTTTCTTTTGCTATGGAAACAGCGTACTTACTATTACGGACACCCACACTATAATTAACTATCTATGATCTTGATTTAGAACTTTTTAAATGTATAATAAAAATACATAAGCTGTAAAATTCTTGGGTATTAAAAGCATTTGAGACGCGCCAAAGATTGATCTGCACTCTTGCGGAAGTTGTTAAAAAGAAATTATGCGGTAACTTTATTTCAATATGTTTATGTATAATTACCAGTACAACAAACATATTATTTAGAAGAATCTATAAATGACAATCCCATTTTACTGATATTTCAAAAATTATAAAATCTAAATATTCTACTTAAAATTATTATTGTAAATACTAACAGGAACATTAAGTTTAATCTGTAAAAATTACAATCACCAATAAAATACAACACAGCAAAAACAATCGCTAAAAACTACGTCATCAACTACCGCATGCCAAAGACATTTTGATGCTGTACAACGCCATCTATATTTATTGACGCGTCCCAATGAGGTTTCAAAAATATATTACAAGAGATCAACAAGAGCCCATCCGTATACAACAAATATAGATGGCACCACAGCCACTAATGGCGATTAATATTAATTCTACGAACAAATATACAGTTGATGACACGAGATGATGCAATATTCGGTTTTCTTGACGCATTGGCTTTAGAGAAGGCAGCCATTAATAGTTTTTCTTATTCGTTTGTTTCGCGTTTTTGTTTTATATGTATTAAGTTTACTAAACACCCCTTCACATACGGCATTAGGGTGAGGCACAAATAACAAATACATTTTTAAATTGAGCGAACTGGGTTGGTATCCTAACTTGTTTCAGTGATACAATGCACGGACCCAGGCTTTTCAGAAAGACAAGTTATAGACCTTTTTGCTTTAGTCATTTCTAATTTTCCTTTACCTTACTTAGTATTGTTTTGAAGAAGTAGTTGAGAAATCCTACTTCCGTTCACGACGGTCATCTGTTTAAATCGAATTTCCTCACCGACTAAATAAGCTGGTAAGGGCATAAATTACCAACTCTATTTTAAAGATTTTAGCAAGTTTAGAATAGACTAGACTAGAATTCAAACCTTAATCAAGCAAATTCACCAATTATGGTACAAGACCAGGAAAATTCACAAAGATTGAAACAAGAACCAGCAGCGCAAGGAATTTCACCAAGTGAGGAACAAGAACCCTCAGCCCATCCCCATACACTGATATTACAACTCCAGTACCAGTTAAATAAAAGACTGGTCCCACAACTGCTCTTGATTAAACGGAAATGCTAGATGCAGTTGCAACCCTGCACTCCACATTTAAACATACATTATCTTCAGTAATATAATTATGTACACTTTTATGTATGAATAAGAGCATATGTCGTATAAAAAAATAAAAATTATAAACCCAGCTTGGGGTTCTCTCAGTCCGGACCCTAAGACCTGGGCTTGATAGACTCGACCATATGTCCTAAATCGCAGTAGTCCAATACTGCCAAAATTACGAGTTCGTAGAAACTTCACATTGAACGTATGATATTTTGCACAAATGTCAATGTCACGGCTGATGTATGTAGTAATAAGGTCGTTATAATTTTTATGTCTCACTTGCATATTATTTGTTGTTTATACCTGTGATACGAATTATACGTTCAATCGATCAATCGATACGTTCAATAGTAATTTGGATTATTAGGCCAAAAACTATATGTTTGCGTACGAGTGTATGCAACGTAGTTTCTGGACGCGTGATCCACGAATTCTGAATTATTTTGTGACGACTTTTGCTATTAGAACTTTTCTTGTTTTCATTTTGGTAACAACAAAAACATTTGAGTTTAAATTGTCATATATCTGTTTGACTTTTGTAAATTTAGTAAAAGATGTTACCATCCGAAAAACCAAAATTCTGTTTTATAAACATATAGACAATAACCTTGTCAACGCAAACAATTATTATAAATTAAAACTAATTTTCTATTTGTACATATTCGAGTGAAAAATAAAATCTTGTATGCACCACGAGCGTTACTAGATGATAATCTTCTACCATTCGAGCCCTTCAGATCCTCGGGCTGAAAGATCGTCGCCCTCCTGGCATTATCATCATTCTAACGCCCTTGGTACATAAATAACTATTTATTTCCACTTTTTATGTAAACGACACTTTATAGGCATTTATGGTAACTAAGTAAATGAGTAGTTACAGCTACAGCCATGTACAATTTTACG
Organism: Agrypnus murinus; assembly: GCA_929113105.1. NCBI lineage: Eukaryota > Metazoa > Arthropoda > Insecta > Coleoptera > Elateridae > Agrypnus > Agrypnus murinus. The sequence goes on from OV816024.1 coordinate 35,961,904, forward strand.
GGCTCCTAAAAGAAACCTGTAAGTTTTTACAATGCTCACCTACAAAATATTAATGGAAACTAATTTGTTGCATAATAACAAACACCATGACGTCTAGCTAAAAATTGTCCAACCGCATTACAAAATGCCTGTTTATACAAAATATATGGTACAATAAATTAATAAAAGACGCTGGTGAAGGTGGAAATGAAACTTTGTATGCAGCATCGTTTGCAAGTAATCTTTACTGGGCTCACTGGACTATGGAGGCTCGCCCCACAAGTTTTCCAGCTCGTCCGTAAAGATTAATTTATAAAGCTTGCCACGTAAATTACTATATGAACATTAAGATCGTTAAGATTGTAAAGATTATTCAGCATAAAGCCAAAGCTCATATATAATAATACTTCCTAACTATTACTATGCACAATAGCAATATAGATGAGAGGGTAGGTAGCTATTTTAGAACCCCAAGCATCAGCCCTAACAGTATGTTGCAATTAAATTGTAAGTCTTCTTCAACTTGCAGATATAATTACAACAGAGGGGAATGCGTTATTCAAGATTGGATAAACATCAAAGTAAGCCGGTAATTAGAGGCAAATTAAAGAACCAGATGGATGAGTGCATGAGAAATAAAAAACAGCTATACCTTAAAATAAAAGTTCTAAAAGAATGCAACCTTTCATCTGAAAACATCACTAACAAATTCATGATCATGTCCAAATTATGTTATGTGGCAAAAAGAGCATTTATAATACATAAGAGAGCAGATGCTTTTCAATTACCTAATTTATAACGTAAACTTTTAGTAAAGTATGTCCTTGGAATACAGAATTTATGCAAATTTTCTAATAACAATCCTTAGGTGACTACCCTATGCGTCATTTAAAGGAAAAAATTCAAAACAATCTTTTGAATAAATTACAGGACGTGTCACAGATCATGTAATCGCATCCTAGCTGTGTGAAGGGAGTTGGAAGGAATAATAATATTGTGTTCTGCAAGAGGGCGAATGGATTGGTCTGTCTGCAAATTTTAATAAAACAGGGTTGGTACTCATAGAACCCCCAGCTGTATGCTCAGTTAGACGGCTAATCAGGCCTCGGTGCGTTGATTAGCAGGCTCGGTGGCTCTCACACGCATCGCTGCGCCCCCGAGCCTGGGCCGCGTTGATATACAGGAGGCGCGCTGCTGGTTCAGCGCCACTGCCACAGGGATGCAGATTACCAGATTAAGCCAGCTGGGGCGGCCGCATTGTTCCGATTCATTACTCGTTATCAGTGGCGCTGTGTTACACCGCCGAACTTGTAACCCTTTCATACGGGCTCTAAAACCGCTTTCATACGGGCACATTAGCCTTATCTTCATCTTTACACCCACTCAGTATTACTTAATATTATGGGGATGCTGTTTTATGTGCACAGGCTGAAAATAACGTTTTAACGCATTACACGATATTTTGATCTTGCAGATGATAACGCCATGGTAAAAAATTAAAAGTTGTTAAAAAGCTAATAAATTAAGAGATAAATGGGAACCACTCATTTTCACACCTATTCAAGTCACACCACATCATTAATCTAATGTGATGAATGATGACGATAATTTCACCATTAAAAGGGAAAACTAAAACGCAGCAAACGTATTAATGGGGCCGCAGTAAGTTCGAGCATGCATCGGAACTGTGTTTTGACCACGAGCAGCCGAGGATAAGATCAACAAATTAAAAATATTTCCTTTTCGAATAAAAGCGAAGAAGAATAAAAATAAAAATGATTTCTAAATCTTTTCGTCATCATTTATTTGTAATTATTCAAAAAATACTTCAAAAGCATGAAAGATGGACGGGCAGCATAAAAGATGCTTTCACGCTTTTCTTATTCACCCAATTTAACTCCACTTGAAGTTTCTTTTGCGAAGCTGTAAAGATTACAATACGATGGACATCACTTCTAAAATTTATCGCTTATAAGAAGTGGTGAACATAAATCAAATTTCCCAAGGAAATGTTAGATTAGATACTGAATGTAATATATGAGGAAAAAATCTTATTTCACTTTCAAATTTTTACTAACGATAAATCGTACAGAACAAGAATCTGATACAGTAATGCATTAATATTAACCAACAAAAGTGGTGAGGTGGTATGCGGGAAATTTAAATTAAAACAGTAGATAATTAACAATTTATCACATGAAAGACACATTTAGTTAGCTACTTTAATGCAAAAAGCTTGTGCTAAAATAATTATGTAATCTAAAACTTGGCCATTCTGTAATCACTGCAAAGTTTACTGTTTAATTATCATCAAATATATGTAGGTTACATAGATTGGGAAAATTACTATAACGAAATTATCAGACCCCATCATCCCTAAAATGTGCGGTTGCAAAATGATTGATCCAACACTGACCAAAGTAAAAGGGACAACCAACTAAATCTAATTTCAAAAGTTACTGATGTAAAAAATTTTTAACATACATAAATGTACACACGATTTACAGTCATTTAGTAACTTTTTATAAACAACAGCCATCTTTTATAGCTATTAAGGTGTTGTATACCGGGTGACCACGAAATGCGGTAACAATCTGTAACTTTTGTGTTATTAATAAACCAATTAATTTGAAACATAAAACTAAAGCAAAACATGCAAATTCGCAAGTTTAAACACTTTCTAACCTTAGTTTTCCCTTCCGGTTTAGTCGGAAGTGATACCAACTTTTTACTTTTAAATACAACTGCATCTGTTTTTTTAATATTTGTATTCGTTGCAAAATTTGCAAAACAGCGATATGTTCCACAATGACATTTCATTTGAAATGGTTGAAAATCTCAATTGTTTAGCAAAGAATTTAAATTCTGATTATTAATATTTATAATTAATTGTTTTTTATTTCTTATTAAATATAAGAATGGTGGATTTTATTTAATGAGTTATATTATTATTTTTTAAAAATATTTGTGGCGAAAAGATACTGAATAGTTTTTTTTTTAATTTTTAAATGATCAAAGCATCAGATCTAAATTTATAAGATTAGAGTTGAACTAATAATACAGAACTGGTTCCTATTAAAGAAAAGGAGAAACCGGATCAACAAAACAATTCTCTCAGATACTATGAGAAATCCTTAGAAAATATAGATAATATATTAAAGAATAAGGGGGTTAATATTTACTTAATGATTCCATACAAAGATCTGTATTTAAACAATGTAAACATAAACATAAAATAGATTAGAACCAAAAAATATATAATAAAAAAGAAACAAATAATAAAATATGACATACATTAAAGAAGCAAAAAACATAACGCATAACACGAAGGCGCGTTACAGTTTCAATTACAAAACGCCGGTTCTAATCCCGGCTGGGTTATTATCTTTTAAAATAAAATATTTATAAAAAGGAATAATTTTATGTAATTATTCTTTTTTATAAATCATATTTATAAAAAAAATGTTTATTTATAAAATATATTAAATATTTTATTAATAAAAATTAACCATGCCAGGAATAGAACCGTCGTTTTGTAATTCCAAAGGTAACACGTCTTCCATTCGACCATATTGGCAGTTGATAATATTGTTTCTTTAATAAATGTTATTTATCATCCTGTTTTGTTGAATTGCTCGTTTTGTAAATAAACAATTCTTTTATAAATATAATATTTATAAAAAAGAATAATTACGTACAATTATACTTATCCTTACATAAAATATCCACTAGCGTTCATTTGAAATGGGTCACTACAGAAACTGTGATTTTATAAAGTGGAAATAATTATTATTTGTGTGAAGTGGTAATGTTGTAAAATCAGCGCTATTTATTGCTAAGTATCTTTTGCAGGCTCTATCAATAACACTTTAACATGTGAGCCACTCTTCGTTGTGAACCACCGTCCAACATTCCAACAGCGCGATTGAGCTCTGAAGCTTCCAACCGTTTATAAGGCATCCTTTGTATATGCTTTTGTTCCTTTTGTATTTAATTGTAGTAACCTGGTATAAATTATTGCAGCACAGGGTTATTAATAAGTTACAAATATTATCAGCAAAATAAGGCAAAATACTAATATTATAATAATTTGGTGACAGAGTAAATTGACAGATATGTTAGGGTAAAATCAAAACAAAATCGTTACCACAAAATTACTACTTAGATGAACCCATAAACAATACTTTCCACGTTATAAAATTGCAAATCTCTTAGTGATCCATTTCAAATGAACGGTAGTGTATTAAATATGATGTATTTTGTTTGTCTGCTAATGAACTAACATATACTAATGCTATCGTACACGAAACTAATGTCAATAATCCAACTACAATCCACACCAAGTCATATCGTTATCCAGAAGTCCATAAGACCGAAGTGAACAAACAGGTAGAAAAGATGCTTAAACAAGGGAATATTCAACCATCACTGTCTCCTTAATCATTTCCATTATGGATGGTGCCGAAGAAAATGGATGCTTCCAGCGAAAGAATATGGTCGATTTTAGGCAAATAAACGATGTTGCAATTGGTGATGCTTACCCCTTGCCCAATATTGAAGACTTCTGGACCAATTGCCGCATTCAAAGTACTTGACATTAGACTTGGCCTCAAGATTCCATCAAATTCCAGTGAAAAAAGATAATCAGCCCAAGACGGCATTCACACCTTCAGGGCACTATGAATTCACGATAATGCCCATTAAATTCAAAAACGCTCCTTCGACGTTTCAAAGATTAATGAATTCCGTATTATCTGGACTCCAAGGTCTTCAATGTTTTGTATATCTAAATAGATGAAATAGTGATCTACGCCTCATATAAAAAAGAACACTCGTTTAAATTGAGATCCACCTTCGACAGACTTAGAACCAACAACTTGAAATTACAAACCGACAAATATGATTTCTTCAGGAAAGAAGTGTCATACTTGGGTCACATCATATCCGAAGCCAGTGTTAAACCTAATCCAGACAAGGTTGCTGCCATCCTCAGTATCCCAGTTCTTAAAGAAAATAAATCTCTTAGAGGACCAGTCGGTTACTATCGAAATTTTTTTCCAGACTTTGCAAAATCGCTAAACCGCTGACGTTGTTGTTAAGGAAAGACACTGCGTTTGTCTGGTCAGAAATCCAACAAGAAAGCTTCGACACCTATAGAAATATTTTAATCACGGAAGCTTTACTTAAATATCCAGATTTTAATGAAGAATTTGTATTAACCACTGATGCCTCCAACTTTGCAATAGGTGCTGTTTTGAGTCAGGGTGAACCAGGTAAGAATCCACCTCTAGACCACTATGCAAATCAGAAGTATCATATAGTACCACTGAAAAAGAATTACTGGTCATTGTGTGAAGTGTAAGTCATTTCAGACCATACCTTTATAGGACAAGTTTTACATGATTAAAACTCGCCGAATATGATTACAAAACTCAATATATAGCGGGAGAACGTACTAATAAAGAAAATGAGGTAATGAAACCAGCATTAATAATAGTGCGGAAAGATGATCTATCGAAGATAAATTCAAGATGCCTTTCGAAGGATTCAAATATTTTACTAACGTCTTCTTTTATTCAAAAGACTTAGTAATTATGATTCTTTTCTAACATACAAGAACCAGATTCTTTGCATGCTTTCATAAAATTAATCAATTGTAATGAACGCGAGAAACCCCTATGCATTGCCGGTGAACATTCGAGATTGGCAGCAGAATGTATGTTGCATCGATGAACTACGTTCGCGCAAATCTCGTATATGGTATATAAAGGAGAATATAATGAAGATTTCTCATCTATTTCTTCCACACCGGTAGCAATTGTAAAACTCTGATGAGTGATTTTGATCCATGTGTTATGATCAGAATAGACTAACCGTCTATAATATCACAGAAAAAGGAGGAATTGATGGAGATACTCACTTACCATAAAATAAGGAGCCTAAAGGTCAAAGTTCATTTAGTACCGGAACTCTTTAGTATGATGCGTAAACACCCACACTCAAACTTGAATAATATAAGATTCCAATGATTAGTAAATCCAATATTTATTTCAGAAGCATAGAAAACCTTTTTAATACATTAATATCCAATATATTATACATTGACACGTTCTTATTTATTTTGCAACTTGACATAACTTCTCTCTACTTTTTTCATAGACTCCCATGACTACCCCTTTTCATTTTATATCCCTACAATTTTGATTCCACTATTTTATGTACTTTAAACATACTACCACCTGAAATTGTGGGAACAATTTCATACAAACATATTTATCAACGCTACACTATATGACACAGTAAAAGTAACTTTCACTTCCAGTCTAGGTTCATTCGTTCTGGGGCTTTCACTTGACGTCCATAGCGAGTCTTGATTTCTGTAGCTGCTATAACATCCAGCTCTAGCGGATAGAGACGCTCTACCGGTCTCACCAAATACCCTTCCTTCGTCTTTAACTTAGCCACACGAAAAATTCCATCCTTACCGAGGTACATCTCAATGATTCTTGTCAGTGGCCACTCACTTCTCTTTTTCTCTGATGCTACGAGCGCAATATCTCCAATTTTTAATAAACGGCTCAGCTTGGTTTCAGGCTTCACCAACTGCGCCAAGTACTTTTTCACAAATATTTTCTTGAGTTCTTCTGACAATGTTTTCATATACTTGTATCTCACTTTCATTTGTTGTTTCTCTGTGAGGTCTCCTTCTGGAAACTTGGTACTTACGTCTGGTCTCAGGAACGTGGCAGGAGTGAGTGGCTCCAAATCTTCTTCATCCTCTGTTAAATATGTCAATGGCCGGTTGTTCATCACTTCCTCCACTGAACCCAGTATGGTTACCAACTCGTTGCGCTTGATAGTAGCTTTTCCAACTTAAGAAGATCCTTCGCAGTTCGGATAAGGCGCTCCCACCATCCTCCCCACCAGGCAGCTGAAGGTGGATTAAACTTCCACTGTATAGGCTGGATCCTCTCTTCCTTCAGAATGGAGTTCCAGTTTAATTTCTTGAATAGATTGTTGGCTCCCACGAAATTACTACCATTGTCACTGTAGATAATTGCTGGTCTCGCATACTTCATTATGAATCTCTTCATAGATTGAATGAAAGTTTTTGTGCTCAAGGAGTTCACAACCGCACGATACACCGCACAAGTGTAAATCACTATCCACGTTTTGGTGCCGTTCTTTAAGATCAAAGGTCCGGCTAGATCAACTCCTACTACCTCAAATACATTTGCATTCTTTATACGGTCGAGTGGTAAAGGGGGTTCTTCGACAGCAGTTGGTTTTGCAGTGAAACGACGACAACGTAAACACTTATTCAAAACACTTCGAATCGTTTTACGGCTACGCAAAATCCAGTACTTTTCACGCAGTTTGACCATCAAGTAACTAACTCCAGCATGACAGTTATTACAGTGTGTCATTGGGTGGTTCTGTTCTAAAATGTGTTAAATTTTAATGCCAAACACATTTTAGAACAGAACCAATTTGGTAAAATTGTAAAAGTAATGATTGTAGAAATTCCATTATATTGCAGTAAATTTAATTAAATCGATTATATGTAAAATAGCATATGTAAAATAGTAGGGGGGGTCCCCTTTATCTCCCGTAGTGGCAGATTTGGTTATGGAAAAGTTAATAACTAAAACTCTTAGTAAAATTGATTACAAGATAACGTTTTTTTAAAGGTTCGTTGATGACTGCCTACTACTGATCCCTAAAAATGCAGTAGATGGAATTTTGGAGGATTTTAATAAATTTCACAATAGAATTCAATTCACTATGGAAATCGAAAAAGAAAAGGCTATTAATTTTTTAGATATGACGATTATTAGAGATAATGAAAAAATAGTTACTAATTGGTACAAAAAACCTAGTAAATCTGATAAATATTTAAATTTTAATTCATTACATCCTTTTAACCATGAAAATAGTGTAGTATACAGTTTATGCAATAGAGCTTTAAGATTATCAAACCCTAAGTTTAGGAAAGATAACATTAAGAAAATTAAAACAATATTAATCAATAATAATTACCGTATAAATTTAATTGAAAAACATATAGCTAATATCACTAACAATTTATATAATATTTCAAATAAAGAACTGAAAAAGAAAGATCTGAAGAAGTGTACTGGTTATATTTCCATACCTTATGTACCTGAACTATCTGAAAGGTTAGGACATACTTTAAAAAAATACAACATTAGAATTGCACATAAATCTAATAACACTATTAAAAGATTGTTTTATTATAAAATAAAGGATCAAATACCATTCTCAAAAAAATCCAATTTAATTTATGAAATACCTCGTTTGGTATGTGACAATAAATATATTGGAGAAACAAAAAGACACTTACAAACGAGGATTAATGAACACAAACTATCCATTAATAAGGTTAGCAATAAAACAGGCTTGTCTATGCATTTTTTGGATACAGGTCACCAATTTGATTTCAATAATACCAGAATTTTGAAACATGAAAATAACACAAACGCTAGAAAATTCTTAGAAATGGTTTATATCAAAAATACTCCTAATTTTGTTAATTTTAAAACGGATATGGACTCTTTAACTAAAATTTATCATAATATAATTTAACCATGTATTTATAGGTCGGATCAAATTGTACTTAGTAATGAAGACCATTTATTTATCAAGATTTAATTAATTATATTTTAGAATTAAGACTATTAATTGACAAAAATTAAAAAGAGTTTTCAAGGTAAAATTTTAAATTTCCCGGTATAATAGATAGGTTGCAAACTTTATATCTCCGGAGGCGTGTCTAGCATTCTTTTATTTATTATTTGTGTAAATGTGATAAATAAATATGTTCATAATTTATTGTAATATCTAGTCAGAAGAAGATGTATTTAGTCAATAATAATAGCAATAAATAATGAGGTTTGTACAAATAATGATAATTAAAATTGTGATATTTACGTAGTTAATAATTTTTATAGATTTGATAAAGCATATGGATTAATATGCGAAACGTAATCAGTTAAATAAAGAAAATTTAAGGAAAGGTTTTTTGATTTGGTCTTACCCAAGAATTACAACAACATTATTATAGTGACCAAAAGAAGAATTAATAACAGTTAATGAAGTAATCTTAAAACAGTTTTATTTATTATTTGTAACAGTTGCCAAACCATCCGTTGTATAAATATTTACTGAGCTTCTCTCTGTGATGAGTTTAGTATTATTAATAATGCACCACAAGTCAAACCACAAAACTACAATGACAATCGGACATCGAAAAAATCTGAACGTGACAGAAACTAGTCCAGAAGTTCCACAGTTCTAAAATAAATGCATTGGAGTCATAGAAACATTCTTCTCCACGAACGTGAAGAAGATAGATTGAAATAATTAGACAATTAAGTTTTGTCAGGTAGGATTTAAAATGTTTCTGTGACAAAAGCGTAATAAAGTAAAAGAGCTTAAAAGCTGGGGAAGAAGAAAATAGTGAGAAACAATTTTAGGGATAATGACCATTTTGTGCAATCTACTTAAAAGAAATCTTTTTCATTTCAGAAAAACTCAACATGTCTATAAATCGTAAAAATTAAAATACCTAGCTATCTAGAACACTGAAACAAATTATTATATGCCTATACTCTGTCCTGAGATCTCCTCGCAGAGAAACAATAAATAACTACTCTTTTTAGTAGAAATATTCTCGTACACCATATCATGCCGAATGCCATTTCAAATTTGACCGAATTGTATGAGATTTATGTCCTTTTATGGATTCAGTTTGTTTTATAGTATAAAATAAGTAAAATACATAAAAACGACTACGTCCACAGAAGAAACTACCCTAAAAGAAATCGAACAAGAAAATACAAAATTTATAAATTGAATCTTCTGCGAAAATGGAATATACAGTTTCTATGTTCTCTGTTTTTATACATCTTCTATTATGAATGTAGACAATGTGAGAACACGGTTTACTATTATTCTCAGTGGAGACAAATGAAATACGCGTCACACACAAACCTTATATTGCGAACGTGCAAGTGACATTTACTCTAGAAATATCAATAAAGATGGTGGAGAAGCTATAGCTACTACATACGTACATGTTCATTGCTGCGAATGAACTCACAAATGTAGCCATAAATTTGTACACCGTTCTCAGCTTAAGGATGAAAATCGTCAATTCCAAGCTAGGTCGCAGATTCCATTTGAATTCCGTTAATATGGAACGAAATAATCATAAGGCATGACATAATATCCAATCTACAACAGTAATGGACTCTAATTAGACCGTGTAATTATCCGCATTGTTGTGCACCCCTATGCTATAGGTGGTATAGTATATGCGTATGGGGAACAAGGGGTGTGTTCGGTATAATTATTGACATAATTGTTCTAGCGCACGGTGTTCACATCCAAAATTGGCATTTTCCGTTTAATTTAACAGCCACGCATAGAGCCTCCAATTTATGCGACACTTCCTGGCTTCATTACTGGTACGTAATTACTATCATAGAATTTTTTTCTTTTAATTGTTTTAATTAACGTTATTTTGGAGCTATTTTACATATAATCGATTTAATTAAATTTACTGCAATATAATGGAATTCCTACAATCTATTACTTTTACATTTTAGAAGGTAATTTAAAATCTGTTTTTTGAATTTTTCGTTTATAAATGATCTCGCTTGTAAAACGAACCTTGAACAACCTACGACAAATCTGGGAAATGAAAACGAAATGAATCACGCAAACAATAATTATGCCGGTAACAGTTATGCCGATAAACTTCAATATTATAGTATTTGATGTTTATTGGATTTGTTCTTCCTTGAAAAACTTCTATAATTAGGAATTAGACCAATAGATTTGTTTCTTGCTTAGGTGCTGGAACAACTATCAAATGGATTGTAGGATAAGTAAGATGGGTTGATAAGAAGAATAACTTAAAAAATCTAGAGATTTAGACAGTAAAACCATGTAAGTGAAACAATCTACAAACCTACCAAAATTTGAATGTGACTTGAACGTGTCAAAGCTAAGGTGGTAGCTTTTAAAAACTCTTTAAATTAATATGTCGGAGTAAAAGGTAAGTTGCCTACAAGCAACAAAACAATTAAACTCTGGAAAATGCGATTTCCTTGGCAATCTGTCGTTACTTGATTTTAACCGCCCTTCTTGAACATTCGTGCAAATTGGTCCATGTGTGAACTATGAACGGGTAAGAACGTTCAGTTTTTTCAGTAGCGGCTAAGGTTCAACTATTAATAGTTAGTAACTATTTATTTTGTTCGTACCATTTGATTATGGCTGATTTAAGACATTATAGTGAAGAATTTATAATTAAATTTGTAAAGCCAACTATATAAAGGCCATAAGTGTCTGTTGAAAGTAAAATCATGGGAACATTCCATATGTAAGAAATTGTATCAATCGCCAAGTTCCAACCTTAAATCATTTAATAGATTTACATATATGAGAAAATTGCTTAGAAGCCATTCTTTTGCACACTTATAATGTTTTCGTTTCTAACTTTTAATAAACTTTATAGCCGCCGTGTGTGGAGGAATTCGTTCGGTGTTCTTACCCGGGCGACGGAACGACGGACGTCTGTAGCCAACGTAAGGGTAGTACACGTTAGACTCGAATGGGGTGAGAGTACACTACGACGCACCATCGAGACTCTCCAACCCCAAGCTGCATTTTAATCATCGCTACGTACTAGCAACTATTAAGTGGAACTATTAAGTATTTGCCATTAGTCACAAGAACGTAATTGCTACGGTTTTATCAAGTGCCTGGAACCAAAACGAGGAACAATTTTTTGGTAACAGATACGTTGCAGTGACCTATCTGAAACTTGTCCAGCTACATAGCGGAAATGTAGCGGCATAGTAATTGCTACTCGTACTTTGGTGAAACATCTTTTCTTTTTGACACATCGTGTTGCGTCGTCGCTCTCTCTTTCTCTTGGAACTTAAGAAATATTAAACTATCATTTTCTATACTAACGCTGCGATCGTGACACAAAATGGATTAATATTTTATTTGTAATACGTACTTAATAATACAAAGAGAGATGCAATGTTTGATTATTTTGTCATACCAGTACATCAAAGTTATAAACCATTGCAACTTTTCTGTTAAATGTGATGATGATAGGTCGAAAAATAACAACGCACCTTCTTTAAGGTCCAAGTGTACCCAGAAAAACGCGTGTTGCTTGTTTCAGAAATAATCTAATAATGTGATAACTTTGGTTTTAAGTTAATACTCTAGGAATGTTAAAAAGTTGCTTACCTAACTTGTTTTGGAAACAAAAATTTTTTAATTAAATTATTTCACATGTTTTACGTGAAAAATTAATTTTGGAGAAACTGTAAATTCAAAGTTAACCAAAAAAATACCACTTAAATTTCATAGTATTTGAACTATTTTCCCAAAATTTTAAGAAAATCGTATGTCTAAGGATTAAATTATTACCTGTTTTTCCCAAAAAAAGCAGCTTTTTTGGCAATAATTTGGTCACATTTCATTTCAGTCAGTCTAGGGAATAAATTATTGCCTGTTTTTGCCAAAAAAGCAGATTTTTGGCAAAAAACAGGTCTTTTGGCAATAATTGAATCACTATACATACGATTTTCTTAACATTTCGGGAAAATAGTTCAAATAGTATGAGACTTAAGTGGTATTTTTTTGTTTAACTTAGAATATACAGTTTCTCTAAAATTAATTCACATCGTTTTTCAAAACAAGTTAGGTAAGCAAGTTTTCACATTCCTACAGTATTAATTTAAAACCAAAGTTATCTTATTATTATATTATTTATGGAAAAAACAACGATTATTGGGGTGTGTAAATGACCCCTTTATAATGATTTTTTTAAAATTTGGTATAGTTATTTACAATATAAGTAAATCCACTGTGATTTTGGTTAGAATTTTTGAATGTACCGTTAAATTTCTTTGGGCACACTTGGACCTTAAATATATTTTTTAATGAAAACGTCCTGAATAAAATATGATCATTTTTATATTATTCCTAAGGCCAGTTTGGCATCAGTTTGTTATTTTTATTGAAGGTTATAGTAAAACATCTATTAATAAGTATAACAAATTGCAAACTGATTAATAGTCTCCAACATCTTAGAAATAAATATAGAGTAGTTTTCAAAAAAATCACTTTAAAGTACTATTCACTGTAAAATGCACGTCTAAAGCTTGTGCCATTTAATTATCAGTAACAGGACCTAAACAAATTCTACTTCAAGGTTGTTGTTACCACGAGATATAAACTTTTAACTTTCAAGTAACTGTTACTATAAAACGACGTCAACGTTTTCATAACTACTTTCCAGTTTCTAATGTCACTGCAAAGTTCCCATTGGAACTTTAAGCACGTTTAATTTTAACCTCACATTTAACAATGAACATGAACATTACATTTTTATACTGCTACATAATAATTAGATATGGCATACTTTAAGGTTGTGAAAACCAAAGAAAAAAGGGGAACATACTTCATCCTTGTTCCTGTAAATTGGAGCAAAATAATATTTTATATTGTCCCCAACTGCTACCATTGAAAAAACACAATTAACCTCCAAATTCCAAACTGACCTACAGCAGATATGTCTCTATTAGGTAATCCAATCACCAATCATTTGGTGTTTTTGACTTGTTAGTTGCAACAACTAAAGTAATTATATTAAGTGTTAAGTAAGTGGCAATACCGTTCCCCATACTTTAAAAGCTACTTAGAAGTAACGGAACTACATAGTTCCAATAAATAGTAGAAACAACTACATAATTATTAATATATTCCAAACTGAAGTAATTAAACCTATAAACCTGTAAAAGTTTAACATGAGTGAGGTTTACGCTAAACGGCACGAAGCAGTATTTCTGTGCATGCACTCCAATGGACCAAAATTTAGTTTTTCGTATTTTGCAGATCACAGTAAAACACAACACACCTGGTTATTTAAATGTTACAGTTAAATTCTGGGAACTTTGTGGTATAAATTATAAACGAGGAAACTGGCAGCCACGTTCAGTAGGACAAATTATAAAAAAACACATCAATCGTCAACATGTCGATTTATTTTAAACCGTCATTATTAAACCTGATGAACCATATAAGTCGAAACGTTGACAATCAATGAGTTTTTGATAGCTTGTCCTAGTGACTGCCAATTCTCCAGTTTATAATAATAATATTGAACGCTACAATCTTCTATATTTGCTGTTTTATCTTACGTTAGGGTAATAGAGCCTATTTTCAAATACTATTCCAAAACGTTGATTGCAGTGATAAACTACCTATTAGAAATAAATAAGTTTTAATTAAATACTTGTGAGTTCAATTCATCGAATTAAAATTTTAATTTGTGCAAAAGAAGTGTTTAAAATAAATGAGAGAAAAACAAACGATATTCATTGCTGATTTTATTAAATATATTCTACTCGTGCTATGAGATAGTTATTTATTTAACGAACGTTTTGTCATTGACAAAAACTCATTTACTTTTATGAGTATAAGAGCGCATTCGAGTAGTTCTTACTTTACGAAATTTGTTTTCATCGAAATTCGATATCAATTTAAGAACATCGTAAGAAAAATCAATTTGCTGTATGGTGGATGGGACAGCAGTTAAAAAAGAAACAGAAACTTACGCTCAACAAAAGAGACAAAAAGACTGTTGCTACATTATCATTGATCCTCGCAACCAAACATTTCTAGAAACATTTCCCTTGAATAAATTTCTCGAACAAAGATTCTTAAATGATATTACTTCCTTTAACTATTTCATTGTTCCTAAACTTCAATTCATTCTCCAAGGAAACAAATCCTGTAAACAGAAACCATAACAGAAAATGTGATGCTTGAATTGAAAGCGCCTACAAATGGCAGCTTCCGAAAATGTGAATAGCTTAAAACGAAACTAACGTATCATCAAAGAGAATCCTTTTAATTTCATTTTCGTACAAGGTACAATCAGCTTAATTAGTAAACAATGTAATACTAAAAAAAGATTATTATCATTTTGAAATACAATGACTGACAAAGTAATACGTAACTAATTAAAAAAAGTTATTTATTAGAGAAATAAGAAGGGCAAGTTACATAAGATGGATACAGTGGATCCAGATCATAAACCGAACAGCTCTTAAAGTACTTAAATATTGTGTTATGGGTTTCATTAAGGCTCCTTATTATTACCAGCAATGAATTATTTTGATTTCTTTTCTTTCATTTCTTTCTTCATCCTTCAATAGTTACAAGTTACAATTTTCTATTAAAAACTGCATGAAGACAGTTTTTCAAAAGAACGTGCAGTTATTAGCGTTTCCGGTGCTTCGATTTTTCCATATCTGTAGTGCTGACAATAAGAGCGCACGGAAGGTTTTTCAATTGTACGGACATGACTACTTCCGGAAATCTAGTTTTAAATTGATCATTAAGAAATGCATATAATAGAACATATACATTTTTAAAAATTACTTGGCGACTTTGTCACGCGGGGTTTTCGTGACTGGAGGACGTAGTCAGATGTAGAAAGGAAAATAAACACAAGTCATAAAAACAACTATATACTAACAATAGAACAACAGAATATAAATGGTTACACACATAGTGCGAGGATGTACATGTCCTCCTAAATCTCACATAATCATGAGGGTGGTCGGAACCACCCTGCTCTGGCACTAGATCTACAAACTAAGCATATACACACAGGGAGTCTTGACGCAACTTCCTATTAACTAAGCGAGAGAGAGCCTGAGAACAACTCTCCCATAACTAAGCGAGGTGAGGGGTATGGTAATCAAAATCCCTGGATCCCAGATTCCAACCCCTAACCATAAAATAAATTAAAAGGTAACTCACCAGCTTGCTTAGAGATGTAGTGTGGAGTCATTTTCACTGACTGAATTGTAAGCTCAAAGCAAGCTGTTTATATACCGTATTCTCATGAATATTGCGGAAGCCTTACCGTATAATCGAATAAATTTCATATAATGAGATGAATACATAAATGCATAACGAGATGCAAATATAAATACATACTGTATACATTATTCCTAATGCGATGCAGACTGCATACATTATTTCCAAGGATATGCAGACTGTATAAATTACTTCTAATGAGATGCAAGCGCGTGTATGTATGTGGGTAGTCATTGCAATAACCTTAATAATATTTGTACTAAATGAATACATGTTGAGAAGTTATAAAGATTTTTCCATTTGAAATAATTCCGTTTGTGACAACTTGTTACTTTTCTAACCACGGAATTCTCAACCTTGATTTTTCTCTTTGTCTTAGACCTGGCATCACTTCTATATTATTGACTCATCTCCAACAATATTATGGACTGCTACATTCCAAAACTCTTCTCTGTCACACAACACAATCGCTGACTATGCGACTTCCAAAATTCCTAAGGTCAGCACGCTGAGATATAAACACTGTATATGACGTGGGCTTCGCTCCATGCGAATTCAGTTCCCTTTGAGAGCTCAAGAAACAGCCTCGGTAAGTGACTTATTGTATTATTTTGGCGGGTTAATGTACTGTCCCAATGCTTTTGTATTAGTAGCTTGTTAAATTGTTAATCTGGACTTATTAGGATTTATGCTCCTAGTCACGTCAACTCCCTAATACGACAAAAATTAATCAAAATTTATTTTGTACAAATATCCACTTGCAATATAAAGAATTAAACAATAAACAAATTGCTAACAAACTTAACATTTCTTTGACAACCGTTCAGTGAGTTATAAAGGGTATCCCGATATTGAATTGTAGAAAAATTACCAGGAAGTGTCAGAAAAGTGGACAAGAAAGTGATTAAAGCCTTAAATTGAAATCATTGAATTCGATATGGGATTTGGCTACGGCAAAAAAGTATCCAAACCTACAGTACAATAAAAAAGACATTCATAAAGATTCTTTAAGAAGTAGAAGGTGATCCACTTAAATACTATTCAAGAACAAAAATTAAAGAACAAAAAAGCCCACACAGGAAATTTTGCTGAAAACTTTTTACTTTAACCTTAATGAACACAACAGCAATGTCAATGTGTATACGTACGAGTATATATTTTAAACGTACTCGGTGAAGTTCTTGAAGATAATGTGAAATCCTAACTTAATGGAAGCAGGTGCAAAGCTTAAGTGTCCAGGTTAAGAGAGCACGCCCTGATTGACGATTATAGGTTAGGTTAGTCCTAACATAGGTAACAAACCTTAGATTAGAGCTAGAGTTAGAAATTAGGTTAGAACTCAACAATTAGAAATTGAGTTTGCGGTTAGATTAGAAATTCCGTTAGTGGTTAAATTAAATATTAGGCAAGATATTAGATTAAAGGTTATATTTGACAGTAGGTGCGATAAGAGCTAAGTTTAGAAGTTAGGTTAGAACATACATTAGAGTTCAGTTAGGTTAAAGGTTAAGATAGAAGTTAGGTTAGCGGTTGGGTTAGACATTAGGTTTGAAATTAGGCTAGGTTAACTTCGGTTAGTTCATGTTCTGTTCTGCGTTATTAGATTGAGAAATCATTAAGAATTTGAAAGTGGTGTCGTTATAACAAGAGGAATCTTATAAGATTCCTCTTGTTGAGTACAGTTTCGGTAAATTTCGGAATATAAAATACATATTGACGTAATAATAATGTTTTTAATTTTCCGATACAAAAAAATTACAGATTAAAAAAATAAAGCACATAGCCATAAATTATCCAAAAGTACCAAAATAGATAATGTTTGGTGTATTGCATCAGTGTTAAATAATAAAGTAGTGACAGAGATAGAGGGTGAGAGAAAGTGATAGAAAATGAGAGAAAGTGAAATAGGGTAAGGGAGGGTAGAAAAGGTTGAAAAAAGTGGGACAGAAAGAAAATTCTGAGAAAACAAAAATGTAAGACAGAAAACAACACAATAGCTAGAAAATTTCGTGAAAAAATACACGTTCACCAAAACCCTAAAGACGTTAATTTCCAAAAAAGATGCAATAGCCCTAAGTATAATTTACAAGAATTTACTAATTCATAAATAATGTTATCAGTATTAAAATCGCCAAATTTCAAACATTAAAACTTTTATTCTGTCATTTTTAAAGAAAACTTTTATCTTGCCTTCCTCCATCGTATCATACAAAACCGAAATAGCTTAAACAATAAACATGTACTTATGTTTTGTGTTTGTCATTTATACAGATTTTTATTTATACAAATATTTTAAAATATAAATAGTTGTCACAATAATTAATCACTATGTAAGTAATAGATAACTAATTTTATTCAGTTACTTAGTAGTGATAATGAATTTGCATACAAATTGTGATTTTAAGTAAATCATTAATTATTAAATTTGAAATTTATCTTAAATTATAACTAAAACTCATAAATAGTAGTACTTTTAATAGCACGGTGTTTACACGAGATAGGTATAACTTTTATTTACTAATATTGTTTTATTAATAACTTATATTAAGAACTTACTCGTAGCAAATTTTATTTGTATACTCGTAGATGTAAAATATTCTCTATAGTGAAACGTATTTTATAGTAAATTACAAACGTATCCACATTGAAAAACAAGTTATTACTTTAACATTAAATATTACAGACACTTATAAATAACATTTCAGCATAATTATTAAATAAATAATATTAATTTAATTGTTTAGTCAAATTATAAGCTTCATCACTTTGTGGATCGACAACAAATGCTGTTTTGCAGCATGATTTAAGGGTCTATACTATACACGAGCATTAATTGTTTTGACATAACCTTCAAATAATTTTTAGTAATGCAGGTGGATTCGTTTGCTAAAACTACACGTCCACATTGTAGTGAAAATCATGCATCTCTTTTCTACACATTTCCCCCCTATTTGTTAATACAATTCTAACATCGCAACGCACACAATTTTAGATTCCAAAGCATATTTTTATATGTGTCAATAAATGAATATTAAATTAATTGTTGATTAATTAATATTATTAATATTATCAATTCACAAGTTAATGTAATGAGTTAGTAATATTATAAAAAAAATCATTAAAAATTAATAATAAAAAACAAACAAAAAACATGATAAATGACATTCATTGAAGAAGCAAAAGACATCAATAACCGGGATGGCCGACTGGAAGGCGTGCTAGATTTAGGCATAACGCCGTTTTTGTTCCCGATTGCGGTAAGTTCCTTTTATAAAATATTTAATATTTTATAAAAAACAGTTTTCTAACAATATAATATTTATAAAAAGGAATAATTTATAATTGAATGCTAATAATAATATGTATAATCATTTTGTTTTATTTTTAATAAACATAAATATACACAGTTTCAAAATGACCCTGATGATTATTCCTTAAATTAATGAATTGTGAATATTCTTTATTTTGCATGATTACACTTAATTAGTTAATTGTTAATTGCTCTGACAATTAACAATTAATTAACTGTGAATTGCCCCACAATTCACAATTGTTTAATTGTTAATCAAGATTATTAATTGTGATTGTGATTAATATTAACAATTAATTTTTATTATGACTTGTTATCTATTTAACAGACGAAATAGTCTCGTATTATGTATGTTTGCATGTTCTATTTCTATATTCTAAACATTATGCCTAGAAAGTGGAATATTTTTCAAGCAATTATGTTCAATAATGTAATAAAAATGTATATCTGCATCTGTGCATAAAAAATACTCTTTTGTAGTGTGTTACTTATTACAATAAGCTGGGGCATTAAATGGGGGGTTGAAATGCGATCTGTTTCTGTAAAACACCAGAATGATCTTCATAGTTAATTTTTAATTTATTTAAATTCGAAATTTAATAGATAGTATTATATAGTTACAAAAACTTTAGTTGCGATTTTTAATTGCAATAGACATATTAATTGAAACAAAAATTAATTGCAACTAAATTTAGTTGCGGACCGCAATTAAAAGGTTAGTTGGGATGTTAATGTACTGGATAAAAAAATTACAAATGTAAAACACCTATATGTCGTGTATTCCGCGGTTACGTACCGTGACGCGTTTTGACGTATTTTTATGATTAGAGAATTCCCATAAATTATTTTTAAGCAACTAAACTTTTAATTTGATGTATTTTTTGTTCTTAATAAAAATACATTTTTTATATCTGATGTTGTTTACAAGCAGATCAAGCTGAAACGTGCGTTACGTACAAGTGACAAAATGGAGACATGAAATAGTACGTAATTATAAGTTTTGCAAACTCTTCATAAAAAACTTACAAGTAGATAATTTACACAATATTAGAGAAAATACCAAAAATAATGCCATACCTATGGTTTTGTTTTAAGATGTTCTTAATGATCAATTTACGCCTTGACAGCGTTACGTATAATGTGTCATGTGTTGCGCACTGTGACATGTCAAAAATAGCATATTTCGTTCAATATTATTAGTGAATTTCAGACACAATTTGATTTAGTTTAATCATTTTTATTTGCCTAACACATTTTTTATTATTCAATAACAATGAACTGTTATTTAAATCTAAACCACCACCATAATTACATGCACCGAATGACAGTTTTCATCCTACTGCACACATTTATACAAAAAAGTCTAACAAATAAGCCATTATCTTCGTAGTTTGGCTGTGGTAATTGCAAATCGTGTTATAACATGAATTTGACACCGGCTAGAATGCATTGCTTTAAGTCTATTTAAGCATTATTGAACATTGTAGAGATCGACCTTTTCGCAGAATGCGCGATGTCTGTATTTTTTGTGAAATACAACTCTGCAGAAAAGAATACTCGTATTTAGAATTGAAAAAAGCTGGATTTCATAAGAAACAATTAATTCTTATAGAAACTTAGAAACACTAATGAACAAACAGATATGTGAATTGTTTTGTGAAACAGATGAAACACGTTTCGTTATTTACGCTTGTAAAATATGCTCTGAAATCTATTTTGAATTTCAAAATCATGAAATTTGCATTAGCAGGTCCTAATTACTAAACAAATACAGATCTGGCTGGTTATTCGCTTACTAGATTTAAAGATTTGAGGAATTGAAAAGTTTCCATATAGATAAGTAAGTATATTTGAAAGATCTTCGCTACACATTTAAATTCAAACGCTCGCTGAAAACTAGCGAAACTAATTAAGAATTCAAACGGAATAAGAAGTCTTATTATTACTTTGTTGTAACCAATCGTAAAAATTAATTTACCTAACTACGAGATATTGGGTCACATTAAATAACTAAATTGTAATTCACTTGACTGGGCTTAACTAAATAATCTTAATTTGCAATGCTTCGAAGATTACTTTAATGAATTTCAGAAAATGGATATTCTACGTAAAATAAACATTAATTAGCATCAATTAATTTTAGAGTATATTAACAGGAAAATGTATTGAGTAACAAGTATATCGAGAAACAGTTACCTCTGAGCTAATTGAAATGTAATACATATTTAATTGAAGATTCAAGTATGCAATGAGATTTTTAAATTTTAAATCGATTTAGTGACTTTTATCTTTCCTGTATTAGTAAACAAATTGAAGTCCTGATGAATTTTTGGGAAACACGTGTTCGCCATCTAATATACTACCCTCTAATATTATCCCCCTGCAACTAGTTAATTAAGCTGTGATCAAATTTCCAATCTATAACGTAGGGGTGGCGTCAAATGTTCATCCTGATGACTAGAAATCCATCTAATTTAGGGGTCCAAATTTTTATACACCAGGGATCATATTAGCTGATGCGAATTAATTAGTACTTTTTAAATACTGTTGAACGATTGCCATTTCCTGCATAACACCACACGAGTACACCAAGCGTATGTTTGATAAGTTGAGAATTTATTCAGCACCCATATTAAAAGAAAAATCAAAAAGTTAAACAGTATGTTCCCCTTTTTTGCGTTTCCAAACGTATTTAACATACAAGCCGAGAATTTCAAGTAGGTACATTTATTTACAAAACACCGGAGGCACTTCCAGTCGGAAGTGGTTTTACGCCAAAGCGCAGCCAGGCACATATGTGGTCATTTCACAAACGGCCATAAACGGGCACGGCGTTAAACCGAGAAAACTCCATTCTCCATTCCATACTAGGAAATACTTTCCTTTTTTCTCTTTTCTTTCTCTCATCTCTTATGCACCCATACACACAGAGATGCAGGTAATAAATTTAAGCACGTGCTTTGTCCAGCAGACACTAAAACAAGTGTAAATCAAGTCAACCCTCCCTCATTTTACTCCTTCTAAGGTTTTATTATACCCCTTTCTCGCATGCATTACTAATGCAATTTGCTTTTCCACAGATTTTGCTGACCACAAACCTCGTAAAACATTACTGTTGTTGCATTTATCTTTGCAAGTGTGGGATAACATCCGCTGTGGATGTGAATACAACAGATTAACATGTAGTAGACAATTTAGCCTTTCCATGAAAAACCAATGATGCTAAACGCACCGTTAAGGTTTTACTGGATGCAATTTGAACGTACGATACCATCTTTTTAAATAAAAAGCAAATATGCAAACGATGCATCGGATATGATGTTAATTTAAATTTACTACATTGCTCAACTACTTCTATTTGTTTTTCTTTCAACCCTAACATAAAGTCTAGTTTTCACGAAACAGTCAATTTACATTACTTTAGTATCTTGATGTATCTAGTAAGCCAATGTTTAAATCGATTTAAAGAAAAATAATGTCTAAGTTCTAGCCATATTTCTCTTACTTGATACTGATATGTCAATAATGTCACCTTATGAAGATAACATGTCTTGGGGGGTTACGAAAGATAAAGTAACAAACAGAGACAAACTTCCAAATAAGCAATATATTAACAACAAGAACAGGATGCTTATAGAATGTTCTAATCACTAACCGGATCTGCCGCACTACTTTCAAC
Organism: Agrypnus murinus; assembly: GCA_929113105.1. Lineage (NCBI taxonomy): Eukaryota > Metazoa > Arthropoda > Insecta > Coleoptera > Elateridae > Agrypnus > Agrypnus murinus. The sequence goes on from OV816024.1 coordinate 35,984,814, forward strand.
GAGTTCTGAGTTAGAACTGTTTTAAGAATGCGACCGGTTTAAATTCGGCTAAAGTATTTATAGTGGACTGAACTTGCAGCCCATTGCCAACATTGGCAAGTCTTCCACCTCGCTCCTGTGCATTGAGTTAGTTCTGGTATTCTGGTTTGAAAACGATTTCCATTCTAATTTTCTAATGATTTAACAGCCTTGGTAGTGTAATGTCTAGCGTGCCGGACTTTCACCCAGGCGGCCCGGGGTCGACTCCCGGTGCCGGCAGATCTGGTTAAGGTTTTCTGCAGTTTTCCTTAGCTGTGACACAAATGTGGGATTTGCGCTGTTCCATCTGTAAGTCGGCTGCAGCCGCACGTAGGGCCTACGTAATAATAATAATCGCCCCCTCCCTCCCGCACAAGCTTATAGCTTCTGGGGCCTGGTTTCCAGGTTATGGGTTGTAGCAATTATTATTATTATTATTTATTAAAATGCTTAAATAATTTAATAGTTCAAATTATTCCATTCGTGATAATACATTCTGGTAAAATATTAACTCTGATCATTATCAAATGGCAATGCATTCTTAGATTTTCCTAGACCTGCACATTCGATGTGGTTGTAGAAGCTAGAGTGATAAGCGGAGAGCTTTAGACAACATTTTCTTGTTCAGAAACAATGAATGAATTAAGATTTCCGAGACTGAAATACGTCATATTGAGAATAATAATTTAAATAACTCAAAGATTAGACTTAGATTGAAGGGTATTTCTTCACAAGAAATAGAAATAGCATGTAATGTGGGAGCGCAATAGCTTAAAGTTATTATCAAAAATAAACTAAGTTGTTGCATTTATCTGATTGATATGTACTCAGTCCGATCAACAGGAAACGAAAATCGAGCAAAGCAGGCAGTGTGTCTTTTAGTATAGTATCAAGATTATCATATTCTAGTATATTATATAAGTTAATATAGTTTGTGGAGCCGGTGATAGGTGAATGGTGTGAGAGCACTGCTTGTGTTCTAATGGGCGTGGATTCAAATTTCACTTAGGGGGACAGGATTCTTCTTAATTGGAACGTTCGACCGCTTCAAGTATGGATGTGTATGCTTGTATTGTATGTTAGATGGGAGTTCTATGACCTTAGCTGTTCTCCCGCAACGTAGATATAAAAAATATATATTAATTTAAAATATACAGTTAATAGGTTATAGGTTAATCAACCTATAAATATATTAATATATATTGAGATGATATCATATCTTCTAATTGAAAATTTGTTTAGTTTGTAACACATTAAGAACATTTAATAGGCTACGATAGGCTCCGGAAGATTTCAAATAGTCAAATAGCACTTATACGTAATATTCATGCAATAAAAAAAATAGATACTCATGCTAGGATGTTAGTTTTATTCATGCTTAAGGTACATGCTTGGTTACAGATAATTTTATCAAGTTAAAGTAGGAAAATAGGAGTACGATTGTCTTAATACACATTTAACATCACTTTATAAAAGGTTTATAAATATAAGTTAGATTGTTTTTGTAGAAATGGTTTATGTAACCCATGTTACATGTTCAGGATAGTTTACCCGTTTTTTTTAGAGGATTTTATCTTTCTTTATATGGGGTTTGACGATAATTACCGTAGAAGAGAATTTTCTTGATCCTACTAAGCTAAACCAGTTTCGGGAAAATATTCCACTGGAAATATGTAAAACGGGTCATCATTGTAATGTCTATAACAGTACATATAACTTACAATCTCCTGTATTTGAAAAATTTGTGTTAATCTTTGTGAAGGTATTGGGCTTTGCTGATATGCTTCAACTTTTCCAGAATTGATTTTATTATAATATTTTACACCGTTGTATGAATGCAGGCACTTGGAGTACTGTATTCTAGACAAGAGTGAGTATAGTTTGATTTTATTTATGTTGTCATTTGTATGGGCATCGTTTGACCTTAAAAACGTGTAAACAGATTTTTTATTTAAGTTTTTTTGTTATTGTAAATATTTTCCTATGTAAACAGCATATGTATGAGTTATCTTGGGTAGCTATGTAGTCATTCCTTGTATAGGTATAGCTGGAGTTAATGAGTTTTCATTGTAATTAAGTTTTAATGAGATTTTTGACCGTTGGTCGTTTTGTTGATTTTTTCAGTTATCGTTTATTTTAGACCATAAGTGTGTTATATTGTTTTAATTGTCTTTTCGCCAGCTACATTTCTGTCTTTTTAGATTTAAGATTAGTGCTAATTATGAACACATGTGTTTCGTTAGTGACGTCATGATATAATTTTGATGTGCGATTGTTTTGAAAATTTGTGTTGTTTTTCGATTGTTTTGGTGAAACCTATATAAAGTTCGGGGAAAAAGAACAATTTCAGTCGATAAAACGCATTGGGAGTGTCCCTGCTGGACTCTAGACCAAATATCTGCAAAATAACGTAAGGTATGATAACCACATGTTTTTTTGTACACAAACGACAATTTTTAACAAAGTGTTTATGGCATTGAATAGTTACCTGAATATTTAAATCAAAGATTTATTTTCGTTCTCCAACAATTATATGGAATTGTGAATGATTTATTTAAATTAAATCAAGAAGATTTATGTTTATTTAATTATAACGTTGAAATTCACAACCCATTATTTGTTTGATGGTCACTGTTTAAAACCAAGCTTCTCCGTTGTTTGGTTGTCACTGGTTTTCCCTTTCTTTCGGTTTATCGTGAAGTCGCTCCTGCGCGTTTGAGCTCCCTGCTCAAGAGTAGAGTGAAGTAACAAAATGGCTTTTTGGTACGAGAAGTTGAATGTACGAGATATATTAGAAATTGGTTTAAATATTAATTCGCTTTAGCGGAATAAATCTCACATTCAACAGAACGATCGCTTGGTTATTTGTGTGCGATCGGTCGTCAAATTGGACGGATTAGGTTCTGGTACTAAGCATTTTAGGTAACTTCTGTTCGTTAAAACCTCGTTGCGCTAAATCTCACAAATGTCTTTTTATTTTAGGTACTATTATTTCCCTAGCCGTCACCTTGAGGGAATTGTTTTTTAAAAGACCTTTCAGTTTATAGAAAGGTAAAAATCTTCAAATATTTAAAGATAATACAATATACAGGGTGATTTCTTTGTAGGTCTTTTTTTTCTTTTTTTTGTTTCGGGTTTTGTTGTTCGTTGGTGTATTCTTGTTCCTGCCCGTCTGACCGTGTATTTTAATTGGAAGGTTCTTCCCCTTTGTGTCCGTACCTACATCTATACATACACCGGGTCGGAGAAAAACAACCAAATATCGAAGGGTGGAGCGAAAACCCTCTAAGCAAGGCTTTAAACATACAGCCGTGGGTCTTCGAATGGTGGGATGTTTGTCTAAATTTGTATGTATTATGTGTCATTTTATTTATGTATATGTATATATTTATTCAATGTGTTTACAATTTATACATGCATGTTAATTTTAAGGATAAAACGAGATCTCGAATAGTGGAATTGTTGTAGGGTAGTTTTAAGTACAACCAACTGTGATACAAATCACCATTCACCTTTTTTTTTGTTGAAACATTACATTTTTTTCTATCTGCACAATAGACAATAGTTGCAAGTAAAATAAAGCCCTACTTAGAACGTTTACATTTCACTACGTGTGTTTTATTTATTTATTATTTATTTGTATGATTTTAATTTGGCTTTCCAGTTCGTCATTTGTAAGTATATATGTACGGTACGACCAAAATTGTGGAAGTTGCCCATATTTTAGTAGATCTATTTCTTCGTTTGTCTGATAAGCTTGAAGCTTTAGTAATAAGCATTGTTTTTAAACGAAGTGGCGCTTGTTTTTTTTTATCTTTTATATCTTGTATTACCCCGCCCCTCTCCGACTTATTGGGGGCTAGCTGGCAAAAACTAAAGCAGTGTTATTTGGATCAAGTTGATACTTCCAGCACAGCTACATTTTGGTTGGTTAAGTGTTTCGTTATATAAAAATAGCCTTTGTGTTTCTGTAGGTTATAGTAAATTAGCGCCCATGCGTGAGGCCTTTTGTTGAAAATTCCACTTTGTTAAAACCACTTAAGATTTGTTGTTCTTGCATGTTAGGATATTTTTGGGGAATATATTTTGCCTGATAGATTAAGTATTTAGTAATTTAGGATAAAGAACCAACTCCAGGATTGATTTTGTAATTTGTTGTATTCTTGTTACAAGTTATTTGATTAGTATGGATTATTAATCTTATTATAAAATTGGTTATTTGTTTTGTTAGTATTGATTGTTAATTAGTTCATTATGGAACGGAAGATCCATATAGATAGGTTAAGTAAATCAGAACTATCTTATGAGTTAGCTATTAGAGGTCTTCCTGACTCTAATGTTGATAGTATGCGAAAGTCTCTTCGACAGTTAATGAAAATGGAACAAGATCAGTCCGTGCTTGAGTTACCAGCTCATCCGTTTACTTTTGAAGAAGATTCAGATGCTATTTCTACAGCTATTATTGAACTTAATACGGCTTTGGAGTCATTTGATGATAGTGTGGATTCTAATCCGTATAAAAAATTGCAAAGTAGGTTAAGTCACCTATTAGGTAGGGCTGCGGCCATGAAAGCCAAAGATGAGGCTTCTGCATCAAAGCGGGCCGAGTTCATTCAATCCATTCTTGGATTAATGAGCGATATTCATGATAAAGCTTCAGTACCACAGGTAACTGATGAAGTAGCTATTCAGTTAGGTTTAGGTTTAAGCGTTGGGGAAGCTATTGTTAATTCTCCTGCGGGCAACCCAGCAGCTTCTTCTACCCTTGCTGCGCCTGATCCTCAATGTGGTCAGCCGAAGTCTGTACCAGTCTTTAAATGGGGACTTGATAAATTTGCAGGACATGAATCTAAGATTTCTTTAAATGCTTTTTTGCAACAAGTGGATGAGTTGTCTATTGCTCGGAATGTATCAAAGACCCAGTTATTTGCATCTGCTTTGGATCTTTTTAAAGACCAAGCACTTTTGTTTTATAGATCTAGAAGAAATGAAGTATCTGATTGGGATTCTTTGGTTAAACTTTTGAAAGAGGAATATCTCCCTTTAGATTATGATGATAAGCTTTTAGAAGAAATTCGTAGGAGGACTCAAGGTCCTAATGAACCGCTAGGGACTTATTTAGTAGCTATGGATAATTTATTTTCCCGATTATCAACAAAATTTTCTGAAGGGATTAAATTAAGATTACTGTTAAAGAACTTAGCTCCATTTTACCAATTTCATTTGTCGTTTAAGGAAATTAATTCTATCTCTGATTTACTACAATTTGGTAGGCAGCTTGAAGCTTCAAGGTTGAGGGCGGATAGTTATGTTCCTCCAACTAGAAGGAAAACCGACTTAGAGCCAGATTTAGCTTTTGTTGAGACTGCTAGTAATTCCAGTAGTGCTGCTTCAGATGTTTCATCACGGTTGTGTTTTAATTGTAGGAAAACAGGACACATGCGTTCTGCATGTTCTTCTCCCTTGATTAAACGTTGTTTTGGTTGTGGAGAGATGGGGGTCACTAAGACTTCTTGTAAGAAATGTTCTCCTAGGGATAATAATTCGGGAAACGGTCGAACTCGGCATTAATGGGTGGTGTTAGTACCGAGTCTTCTTTTCAAGCAACCACTGTATTATTAAATTTTATCCTTGCTCATGCCGAAGGAGATGAACGCCCGTATTTGTCTATAAAAGTTTTGGGTCATGATTTGTTAGGTCTTTTAGATTCCGGTGCTTCTCGGACTATAGTTGGTAAACCAGGTTGGTCGTTTTTATGTAGTTTAGGTTTTGGTGCTGGTTTATCTAAGTTTGGAGCGACTGATTGTCGTGTAGCAAATGGTCAAACTGTGAAGAGCATTGGTCAAGTTGATGTACCGATCCAACTTCAGGATCGAATGCATATTATTTCTATTTTGGTAGTTCCGGATCTTCCACAGACTTTGATCTTGGGTATTGACTTTTGGAACCTTATGGGTATTGTTCCCAATTTGAGACAAGGCAGTTGGCGATTTGTAAAAGATTCTGACAATTCGTCTGTTGAACTGGAATCTATTGAGGTTATGCCTCTTAGTAATTCTACACTTACTTCTGAACAGAAATTGGAGTTAGAGAAAATTTTGAATGAGTCTAAAGCACTTCCAAGTGAGATGTTAGGTTGTACGTCTAGGGTTGAGCATGTTATTCGTACAAATTCTGAACCGATTAAACAGAGATATTATCCGGTTAGTCCGTTTATGCAACGTCTTATCGATGAAGAACTTGATCGTATGTTGAGCTTAGGTGTCATTGAACCGTCTTCTAGTGGCTGGTCCAACCCAGTCCTAATGGTCAAAAAGAAAGATGGGACCTACAGATTTTGCATAGATTTTCGTTGTCTTAATCGTGTGACTGAGAAGGATGCTTATCCTATTCCCTATGTTAGTGCTACTTTGGATAAACTTCGAAATGCCAAATTTTTGTCATCGTTGGATGTTAAGTCTGCCTATTGGCAAATTCCTTTATCTGAGGATTCCCGTAAATATACGGCTTTTACAATCCCCAATCGTGGCCTTTTCCAGTTTACTCGTATGCCTTTTGGGTTACATAATGCCCCTGCAACTTGGCAAAGGTTTATTGATAATGTTCTTGGTCCATCTTTGGAACCATATGTTTTGGTGTATCTGGACGATATAGTCATCGTTACAGATAGTTTTGAAAAACATATTGAAATATTAAGAGAGGTTTTTAATCGATTGTCTTTGGCTGGTATCACTTTAAGTTCGGATAAGTGCAAATTTTGTGTTCCTGAGCTACGATACTTAGGTTATGTAGTTAGTCAGAAGGGAATTCATGTGGATTCTGAGAAAGTTCAGGCCATTATGAATATTCAGCCTCCTCGGAATGTGACTGAAGTTAGAAGTCTGATAGGTTTGACTTCATGGTACCGTCGTTTTGTACCACAGTTTTCTGATATCATTCAGCCGTTGACAACCCTTCTTAAGAAAGGTGTCAAATTTTATTGGTCATCTGAGTGTGAATGTAGTTTGCGGACTTTGAAAGAAGCTTTGGTTAGGGCACCTATTTTACGTTGTCCAGATTTTGAGTTGCCATTTACTGTTCAAACCGATAGTAGTGGTTTTGGTTTAGGTGCTGTCTTGACGCAACAGATTGATGGTGAGGAAAGTGTAATATGTTACCTTAGTCGTTCTCTCACTCGTCAAGAGCGAAATTATTCTACGACTGAGAGGGAATGTTTAGGAGTTTTATGGGCCGTAGAAAAACTTAGACCATATTTAGAAGGCCGTCGTTTCACGGTGATCACCGATCACTATTCTTTGGTGTGGTTACATAATTTAAAAAACCCGACAGGTCGTTTAGCTAGGTGGTCTTTGAGACTCCAAGAATATGACTTTCAGGTGGTCCATCGTAAAGGTAAAGACCATTTGGTACCTGATGCGTTATCACGTTCCGTACCGATTCTTGACAGTATTGAGTCAGGTGATGAGCCTGTTATAGTTTCAACCGATAAGTGGTATAATAGTATGGTTGATAGGGTTCGGGCTAAACCTGCTAAGTTTTCTCAATGGCGTATTACTAATGAAGGTTTATATAAATCTATGAAAACCGAAAATGATTCTGATACCGTTTGGAAACTTGTTGTACCTAAAGAAAATAGACTTGCTATTCTTCGTCAGGCACATGATCATCCTACTTCCGGTCATGGTGGAGTATATAAAACCTATCATAGATTAACTCCCAAATATTATTGGCCAAAAATGCAAGCCGATGTAGCTCGATATATTAAAACTTGTCAAATTTGTCAAAAATGTAAACCAGATTTAAGACCTCCTGCTGGACTGTTAGTTCCGCAACCAATTGTTGATCGCCCTTGGCAGATGGTCAGTATAGATTTGATTGGTCCTCTCCCGAGGAGTACAAAAGGTTATTCATATGTCTTAGTCATCGTGGACTATTTTAGTAAATTTTGTTTGCTATTTCCTCTTCGGAATAGTTCAGTGAAGATGGTTTGTTCGAGAATTGAAGATGAAGTCTTCTTAGTTTTTGGAGTACCTAGATTGGTGTTGGTAGACAATGGAGCCCAGTTTACTGGTCGTGAGTTTCGCACTCTTTGTAGTAACTATTCAGTAAGAATTCGTTTTAATGCGCATTATCACCCGCAATCAAATCCCACAGAAAGAGCGAACAGAAATGTTAAAACTATGATTCGTTCCTATGTTAAAGAGAATCAGCGTTCTTGGGCAGATGAATTAACAAAGATTGGGTGTGCCCTTAGAACTGGTCGTCACGAGACTACTGGTTACACTCCCTATTTCTTAACTTTTGGTAGGGAACATATTTTAAAAGGCACTGATCATAAAATATCTGATAAAGTTCAAGATCTGCAAGTTGATCGTTCGTCTGCTACTGTTATTCCTGATAAATTGCAGGGAGTTTTTGAGGTAGTGCGTAATAAAATAAAAACTTCTTTTGATCGTAATAAACGTTACTATGATCTCCGTAAGCGAGATACTCAATTTGTTATTGGTGATAAAGTTTTAAGGAAAAATTTTGCTCTTTCTGATCCGAGTAAATATTTTTCACACAAACTTGCTCCTCGTTATATTGGTCCTTTTACCATTCACAAAAAGGTGTCTCCTTGGACTTATATTTTAGCTGATGAACTTGGTAGGGAAGCTGGTAAATTTCATGCCAAAGATTTGAAAGAGTATGTTCCGAATCATGTCGGAGATTAGGGTCATTTGGTTGTTTTTTTTTGGGGGAACCATTTGGTGGTTTGGGTTCCACAGAGTTCAGCGATGGTTGGGGCTGTCCTCATTTGGAGCGTTTAGTGATACGCTCAGTTCGACCTAATATCTGTCGACTTGTTAGGGCTTATTAGTTTTTATTTAGATCTTTGTTTTGCAGGTATCTATTTTTGGCTTTTATACCAAGGGTTTTGATATAGCAATTTCGACTTTTGTTTTGGCTTAGCCAAACTATATTTTTTTTTGTATACCGGATTTGAAAATTTCTCTTCTCTTTTTTACCTTTTCCTTCTTTCTTATACCGATTTTGACTCCATATTTTCCATAGCACGGCTTGGGCTGGATCCCCAAGACCGTGGTTCTTTTGGGTTTCTTTGGGCTGAACTCCCTTTTTAACCCCCGGTTTCTTCTTCTCTTGTTCTCTGTCTCAAACGGTACGAGTGTGGTGTCCGGATGGTTAGTGTTGCTGAGTAGTGCTTCCGAACCTCGGATGCGGGGGTTTGGCGCTGTTCAGTCTCCACGACGTTGGAACTGGCAGTGCCCCGCATCGTGTGTGAAGTTGTGCTCCTCGGTGGCTCTACCATCTGCCCACTTCACATGTGTCCGGGCGAGCCCTTCTTTTTCACTCTGTTTTCTTTTTCTTCTTTTTCCCTCTACACTACCCTCTCTTGGGTGCGAGCAGAGAGTATGTCGGCGGCTCTCTGTTCAGTTCTTTTTGCTGGCCATGTTCAGTGGTTCGTGCTGGTAGGTTTTGTTGTGAGTCGTTGCCAAGCCTCGGGCACTGGGAGTTGCTCAGTGGTCCCTTCCCGACGTGGAATACCACTGTGCCCAGTACCGTGTGTGAAGCGCGTCTTTGCAGTGAACCCTGCTTGCCCGACCATTGTTCATGCTTCGGGGTGGAACCTTTTGTTCCTCTGTTCTTTCCTTACCTCCACCTCCAATTTGTGTTTGTCCTTTGTTGTTTTTTTTTGGATTTTTTTTTGATCACCTTTTGGGTGTTAATTTTTGGTGTCATGTTTCTTCTGGTCAGGGTATTTTTCATCCTGGTGGGTTGTTCTTTCAATTTATTTTGGGCAAGTTAGATTTTAGCAAGGCTAGGTTATGCTAAGCCGCGAAAGGGTTTTCGCGACTGGGAGTTGAGGGGGGAATTATAACGTTGAAATTCACAACCCATTATTTGTTTGATGGTCACTGTTTAAAACCAAGCTTCTCCGTTGTTTGGTTGTCACTGGTTTTCCCTTTCTTTCGGTTTATCGTGAAGTCGCTCCTGCGCGTTTGAGCTCCCTGCTCAAGAGTAGAGTGAAGTAACAAAATGGCTTTTTGGTACGAGAAGTTGAATGTACGAGATATATTAGAAATTGGTTTAAATATTAATTCGCTTTAGCGGAATAAATCTCACATTCAACAGAACGATCGCTTGGTTATTTGTGTGCGATCGGTCGTCAAATTGGACGGATTAGGTTCTGGTACTAAGCATTTTAGGTAACTTCTGTTCGTTAAAACCTCGTTGCGCTAAATCTCACAAATGTCTTTTTATTTTAGGTACTATTATTTCCCTAGCCGTCACCTTGAGGGAATTGTTTTTTAAAAGACCTTTCAGTTTATAGAAAGGTAAAAATCTTCAAATATTTAAAGATAATACAATATACAGGGTGATTTCTTTGTAGGTCTTTTTTTTCTTTTTTTTGTTTCGGGTTTTGTTGTTCGTTGGTGTATTCTTGTTCCTGCCCGTCTGACCGTGTATTTTAATTGGAAGGTTCTTCCCCTTTGTGTCCGTACCTACATCTATACATACACCGGGTCGGAGAAAAACAACCAAATATCGAAGGGTGGAGCGAAAACCCTCTAAGCAAGGCTTTAAACATACAGCCGTGGGTCTTCGAATGGTGGGATGTTTGTCTAAATTTGTATGTATTATGTGTCATTTTATTTATGTATATGTATATATTTATTCAATGTGTTTACAATTTATGCATGCATGTTAATTTTAAGGATAAAACGAGATCTCGAATAGTGGAATTGTTGTAGGGTAGTTTTAAGTACAACCAACTGTGATACAAATCACCATTCACCTTTTTTTTTGTTGAAACATTACATTTTTTTCTATCTGCACAATAGACAATAGTTGCAAGTAAAATAAAGCCCTACTTAGAACGTTTACATTTCACTACGTGTGTTTTATTTATTTATTATTTATTTGTATGATTTTAATTTGGCTTTCCAGTTCGTCATTTGTAAGTATATATGTACGGTACGACCAAAATTGTGGAAGTTGCCCATATTTTAGTAGATCTATTTCTTCGTTTGTCTGATAAGCTTGAAGCTTTAGTAATAAGCATTGTTTTTAAACGAAGTGGCGCTTGTTTTTTTTTATCTTTTATATCTTGTATTACCCCGCCCCTCTCCGACTTATTGGGGGCTAGCTGGCAAAAACTAAAGCAGTGTTATTTGGATCAAGTTGATACTTCCAGCACAGCTACATTTTGGTTGGTTAAGTGTTTCGTTATATAAAAATAGCCTTTGTGTTTCTGTAGGTTATATAATTATTGATTTATATTATCGACATTATAAGGATGTTGAATTGAAGCTGTCTGTATTACCGATAATACAATAGAAAATACATTTGAGTGGATTCGTTGACGTTTGGTTCACATTTAGAACAACAAAATCTTAATGACAATTTTTTTAAATAAATTTAGAATTGATTTTTCTTATTTGAGAGTGTTTTCAATAAAAAAGTTGTAATATTTAAACAATTTTCAATTTGTTTATTCACAAAAATAATTAATTTTTCATTAGATAAATTTATTTAGCAATTGTGAATATCTTTCTTATCTGATAAACTTATTTGATGTCAGTTTGTTCGAATGGAGACCAGTTACAACTCCCATGTCAGGTTGGTAACTAATATTTAACACATTTGAGCAAGCTAAAGGAATATTTTCCATTCTTTTAACTTTTTTAATTTTCTCTTTTGAAATAGATTTTCTATTTATCATAATAAAAGTAAAGATCTGTGTTTCAATTTATCTGTGTTTATCTATTTGATGTTTATGCAAGCATCCATTTATTTTCTTCACATACAGAGTTTAAAATTGCTGTTTGTCCAGATGCAGAAGTCCAAGTGCATTGGTAGTAAGTTTCTTTTTCCAGGTACAGGAATTAATAAGATCAATGTAAATTTTTATCTTATGCTCTATCGAATTAAACCTGACTCAGCCTATTTGGGTGTTATTTAAAATTTCTTTATTAAAGCTAGCGAAAGTAATTTTAACATCATTAATTTATTTAATTTTTTTTATTTTAATAAATACTTACATCTCAATATACTACAAAATATACTAACCTTACTTTTGTAATTTTGAAATTCTAATCGTCATCTGCCACCAAATTACAAAAGTAAGATTAGGTATGTTTTGTCGTATGTTCACCATTGTGAGGATGTCAAAAGTTCATTTAAGATTTCAAATTAAAAAACAATCGCTAGGTTGATGGATTTCTATATTAACCAAACAAAACCTAAGAATTAAAATTATAACATTTTACTGCTGGTTGTGATAATAAAAATTTTGCTAATTTTCACTAATTATATCAAAGAAAATCATAATGGAATGTGAAAGTGACGACAGCAGAACCCATAGAAACACAGAAATTCTATAAATCTTCCTGCAGAGCTGTCCAAAATTCTTTAATCCATCGTGCTTTTGGTATAATTAGTTGTTGATCAACAGCTTTTGGGTCATACTAAAATTCCCCTCCTTTATCCCAATTAAATTTATTTCTTTGAATAAATTTCTTGAGGAGCTCGGTTCCACTGAATTGTAGAGTGAAGTTATCTACAGCGATAGTCGATACAGCCGATACCACGGCCGAAGTAAGGATATTGGTGTTACATATCATTTTATTAAAGATCTTGAAGGTGGAAACATGAAAATTGAATATATGACGACTACTGATCTGATAGCAACTGTTTTAATGAAGAACTTGTCTGCTTCAAAACACAACCGTTTTATGGAATTGATGAGCCTTGCGACGTTGACGGGAAGTGTTGGAAAATAGCAACATACGTGGATAAAACAAGGTTTTGTATATTGTAATGAAGTACACAAATATTATTCTAAGCTGTGTAAAGTAAAGTACGGGAAAACTATATAAGTAGTGTTTTGGTATTTTGTTTACTTATATAAGCTAAACACACAAAATTCTGAGTGTTCAAAGTAGTCTCCTATAGCATTGATGTATATAATTTAATGTAAAACATTAATTAAGCAAAATAAATTAACCTTTATCTAACATTTAGAACTTTTATATTTCAAAGAATTTAATAATATAATATGGCATGTGCTGACATCTATGGCGTTCTAATAGAACTACTGATCGTGCATTATCATTTCGCACGGTTATTTCCGTTCAGTTTGGAGATTGTGAGCAATGCGTCATTTTCATGGTTACTAGACTGTGCGAAATGTGTAATTTTCTATAATGGTCGTAGATAAAATATTTTTTCGTTTGAATACATTAGGATAAAAAAGGCATCAACGTCTTCGTTTATTAAAAAAGGTTAATATTTCACTGTATAAATCACTTTTATTGGTTCGGTTTTTATCGCAGTCTCAGATGGCGCAAATTTCAACTATAATATTTTTTTTCATAAAGGTTGCTGTAAAGCACAAAATATTACTAAATCCATTCCATAGCATACCACAATAAAAATGTGACTGTAGAAGCCTATTGCAATTACAAGTAGACGCAGTATTATAATTTAGCGACCGATCAAACAAACATGCTTTGTGTTGTGGTATTGTAATTAAACTTCTGCATCGGAAGTTTAAGTTATGTACGTCAATCCTGGCATATGCAATCTAACTGTACAATTTGATAGTTATTTTGTTTCGCAGAAACTATACTGCCAGAGCAATTGTATTAATTATTAACAATAATAAGTAAATGCATGACGGGGCAACGGGTGATATTTCCAGAAATTGTTTTCAGACCTTGCGAGAACGTGTTTCAATAATGTTTCATTTCTCGCAACGAACTAATTACTTTGATCGGCAAGATATTCAGACATTAGAGCCTCTGAGTTTTTTCTTTGGAGTTAGTTAAAGAGTAGGATATATAATTGAAAAACCAATAGTTGATCAGCTAAGAAAATATATCGAGGCAAATACATATTAAGCAATTTCACAGAATTTACTCCTTAAAGTAATATGAGATTATGTACACTGTTTAGCAGAGTGTAATGCATAAATCTCTCATTCTTATGTACAGTGCGAGTATAAAGTGTGGAACTATCGAAATAAATCATTTATTAGACTTTTTGAAAAAAATCCTGGAAAACGTCGATTTTTATGTTAATGAGACGTAGTTTAGTTTAATTGATATTTGTAGATTGTCTTTTGTTTATGAGTTATGGCGATAGAGAAATATTTTTAAATGGAAACCCTAATTTTGTATGATAGTTTTGAAAATATAATGAAATTCTAAGGCCAAATATGCTAAAAAAGCATGATACCATATCAAGATATTTTCGAAATAATTGCTTTTAAAGTTTTAAACCAAAAATCGAATAACAATCAAAAGTTTCAAGTTTTAATAAAAAAAAAAAATAAAAACATTGAATAACTATTATAATTCTAACGCTAAGTCACGTTATTTCATGGTTACTTGATTGTTTTTATCAAAAGATTTGAATTTTGAATAACAATCAAGAGTTCCAAGTTTTTGATAAAATCAAGTAGCCATGTATGTAACGATTGACTTAAGGTAAGTACTCACAGCAGCGGATCCGCAGGCGGATGTCATACGATTAGTCGGTTTGAGTCGATTTGACTCAAACCGATCAATCGTATGACATCCGCTTGCGGATCCGCTGGTGTGAGTACTTAGCTTTAGCGTTAAAATCATGGCAGTTCTTCACAGAATTTTTAATTTTTTTATTAAAACTTGAAACTCTTGATTGTTATTCGATTTTTATTTTAAAATCTTTAAAAGCAATTATCTCGAGATTTAATACAGTATCATACCTTTTGAAACATTAGTTATTCTTCCGAAACAAAACAAAACATTTGATACTTACTGTACAACTCAAGATTGCCTCGGCTTGGTATTGCTTTCATAGTTCACTAATTATAAAAGAAATGGATATAGGTTTAAAGACACAAGAAAATGCATATTATTGAGCGCCATCTGTTTAGGGAAGTCCAGGAGTTTTATAAAAATATTGACATGATGCTCGCAAACAGCAATCGACATCAGATCTATTAAATTTAATTCAAATATTAATCATAATCGATTATTTCAAAGTTAGGTTGAATAAAAAATATTTAAAGACTTTCATAAATATATGGTCCTAAAATATCCAGTCTAATTAGGTTCAAAAATAGGTTTATTTATAAACAAAGATAAAAATAAGAAATTTTCATTTAGTACATCGTTATAGATTTAAATATTAAAATAATAACCAACGTAAGAATTCTTAACGACTGGGAAACAATCCACATGCAAATAATGGTCAAAGATATTCGATACATGAATAATGGTACAACTTACATTAACATTCACAATATAAAATCCACCAAGTAACAATACCTTATTCAAATAGTTCAATCCGACTTCACTTTACAAAGCAATTGATACAACATTGCCTTTTCTATCAGAACAAACTTATCACCAAACTCAGCCGCTTGATGAACTAAAGAAATCTGGAAATCACCTTAATTGCTGATATATGAGCCTGAATATTTGAGCCAAGGAATTAAAGTTCATAATAATTGTCTTTCTGTAGAACTACTGGTTAATAAAGTTCTCTTTTGTTTAAACAACCAGAACAGCCATGTGAGTTCAATTATTAATTGTTTATTAAACATGTTTCTTTTAAATCACCACTGGCTAAAACTTCCGATATTAAATTACCTTAAAACGGAATCATATAAAAAGTTGGCTTACGACAAGTTAACTTCGGTAAATATAATTATTCGTTGTAATAACTGTATTACTATCAAACAAAATCTTTCAACATACTGTAATGCAGCCACAAAATATAAACTACACTTTAATTATAAATCGATAACTCGTACGGAATTAATTATTAGATTTCGGTAAGAGCGATTCTAAATTAATCACTTAAATTTCGGTATCTTTCACAAGTTTTAAAGAACGGGAAACTGTATGGTTTGGTTAATTTATTAACCCAGAAAAGTCGACGATAAATTGAAGCAAATGAGCTTCCGATACGATAACGGAACCAAACACACAAAACGGTATAAGTACAACTTAATTATACTCTTTAAAACGGTAACTGTTCTGTATTAAATACTAATGTTAAAAACAAAAATTAACATAAACTTCACCGGGAGCATCTCTAAAAAGAGAGCCCCAGGACAACGCGAGAAATTACCCTCCGCTCGGCCCGTCTATTCTCTTGTTTACTATACGAGATTCTATTGTAAACTGTCTTAAAACTGAAAATATCGCGAGGGTAAAAATAAGTTTGGAGAAGGGTAAAATTTTAAATAATCCAATAGAAATATGGCGGGATTCTCATTAGCCAATAAGGTATATTTACGTCATTTATTCTAGAATAATTCCAGCGAAACTTTCGAGGGTTCCCCTTAAGGTTTACTTACTAAAAAGTAGGATGTTATTTACAGGTGGCCGTCTAGACAAGTTCATTCAAGTGTATTTTGTTTGTCGCCATTTTGTTTACAAGGGAATATTTCAACCCGGTATGTTTTAAAGCTATAATTTCGAGGTTCAATACATTTTAACCATAGGGAAATTTTTGTTAAGGCTAATATTATATCTTAGCCCTTATAAGCTCTGAATTAAAAACAATTTTTGTTCTGGAACATTCTATTTCTCGGCAAATAAGCATTTGGTTACTGTGGGAACTCCTTAAAATAAACACTCGCATCAATAAAAATTCTGCTGAAATATAAGATATTGCTTACGAATATGTTTCGAGGTGACTCTTTTGTACTTGAAGAAAACATTATTTAGCGTAATGTAATATTTGCAGTTCCAACACACTTGAATTTTACTGAACTACCAGGACCGAACTGAGATTCCTTTAATATTTGTTAGTTTCAAAAAAGTGACGTTACACTTTTAGCATATTTGGTCTTAGAATCTCATTATCTTTCTGAATAAAATTTTCGCTATCTTCCTAACTCAGAAAACTACAATAACAAATAACAATTATGAATAACATAACAAATAACATTGAATCTACAAATAACAATTACACTAAAATAAAAGACGATAATAAGATAGAAATAGATTTTTTCAAAAATATTTAATAAAAGATTTATTTCGATAGTCCCATACTTTATACTCGCACTGTATAAAGATACTGTTCTGTAAAAATTCAACCAACATTAAGCTCTTTCCTTCGTTTTTGACGATCTCTGCATTTTGTATCGTCAGTCAAATCGCCAAAATTAAAACGATTCAGCTGCCATGGGTACGATTCCTGAATTCATGTGAATAAATTATGTATAGATATCTCGCGACGTACGCTTGGAAACTGATAAAAGTCAATATATGAGAAACCTCTCCGAATAATGCAAAGAGTATTCTGAATACACGAATTGCACTTCCGAACCTGAGAGAATTTTGTGCTACTTGTACAGAAATGCATTGATCAACAATATTTTTTCTAAATGGAAGAGTTATGAGGTTATGACTGTCCTACAATCGATAACGAAAGCAGCACCTGAGTTGGTTAAAAATAAGCCTTTTCGAAATAAAAGATCAATCAATGTTGCTAACGTAAGTATATAATTTAGAATAAAGTTCAATAAATCATTTTAACTAGTGCAAGGAAAGAATTTCTATTAATTTCATTAAATTTGTTAATTAGTTCAGTTAAAAATCAATTACAGAACAGTTGCATAAACGAGTGTTGTTAGTTACCATAGTTTATCGTTTCACACATTGGCTGGATTTTTACGCAATTTAAATTTGAATAGGCAAATATTTAAACCCAAAAATAGAAGCTGTGGAGGTAAACCAACAACAGTTGTGTAAACGTGGAAAATACCATATCGGTATTAACATTTGAGCAATATTAGAATTCGTGTAAATTAAAAACAATTCCCATAACCGGATAATCGAACAGTTTGGCGCAAAATGCCATTAAGAGCACTTGTTACAGGCGTAATTTGACATTTACTATTGCAATCGCATTGCACATTAAGCTCCATAACTGGCCTATATTCGAATGAAACTTACAGAGTTTTGGTTTATGAGAAGAGTTTTATGATGATGCGGGAATAATAACATTTTACAACCAATTTTGAAACGGTTTTTGTACACTCTAGATCCGTATATTATTTTTCAATTATTCCATGTTTGATATTCCCCTAATACATTATACATATTATTCGTCTTGTTATTATCAGGCCTGTTTATTCCACGGCACGAAATACACATAATAAAAAATGCAACAAAATCCTCTTATATACGCATTACTATGATACATGTAAACATGTTGCTATAATATTATAATGTCGGAATTATCAAGATTTTAGATTAAATAATATGCACACGCACACGTTTGGTATTCATTATTAATGGGATCGCGTGAAGACCGAAAAGTATAATAAATGCGAACATTTCCTCTTCGTAATTGCAAGGAAATCGTTTTGGAAAGTGCTTATAAATAATAAGTTTGTGTAACAAATCATCGCCTGTCTCTTAATATGCTAAAGTCTTAAGCTTTTAGGCCTAAAATAAATTCACTCGAGAATAAATATGAAATATTTTCCCAAAGATTTTCTTGACATTCATTTATAAGTTAAAAACTACAGCTTCGTGAATGTTTAATAAGATTTTCAATTTGCATAAAGTAAAAGAATGAATTACTTGGTGGTTTTTTACATTTTATTGCGTGATGTTTCACACATTACGACAACTTGAAATAAGAATAATGGTTTTAACCTGACTACAAACGAAATGTAATAAAGACTTAAGTAAGAATAGTGCACGATAATCAATGTTTCAATTGAAACTGAATTCAATAATGAAAATAAAGCTAATTGAAAGCAGGAAGAGCTTACTCATACTAAAACTTCTCTAAAATTACAGTAAACAATGAACAAAAACGACTTTCGGGTTTGAATCGTATCATATTAAAAAAGCAAGGAACGTTTCGCCCGCAATTGTATGAGGCTTCTTCAGGAGATTAATTACGAGCGCCCAAGAGAATATCCGCAAAGAAACGACACAAAAACTGAAACAAATACGATACATGTAAAACTAAACAAAAATGGAGAGAGCGAAGGGCACAGTAACGCAACATGTAAATACCATGTCAGAGGTGAAATACTTCTTCGTGTTTATTCAGTAAACAAAGCCATAGCTAGTAGCCGTTTGTCACATTGGAAGAAATGACAAAATCAAAATTTTTCCCAAAATTGTCGATTTAGTAATTTTTAAAATTTATGTTTTATATAAATAAAAAATTAGATTAATTTACAAATGATAGTTGCATCCTTGCGACAATATGGCCTAGTCGACAACAACGACAACTAAAGGTAAAAGACGTCTTATATGCAACGCAGGCAGAATTTTGAGACAATGTCCCGACAATCAGTCTAACAATGACCATCTAGATAATTTATCTAGAGGGTCAGAAGTAAACTGCTGCAAAAGTCATGGTGGGATTAAATGTCCTTAAACTCTCAAAAATAGAGAGTTATCCAACATGGGAGTCGGTGCATTGTTTTCGAATGTTTCAATTTATTCAAAATTTCTTACAGTTCACGGAACAACATTTTACATTGTCATTTTTTTTCGCAAGCTGCTTAGCTACTCCAATAAAAATCGAGAAAATTTCCAATTAAGCAGGTCAACATTACACCTGGGAGCAGCAATTTTAAAAGGTATGTTAAGCTGGCACCCCCACCACAAGATTTTTTTTAAATTTACGTGATAATTGC
Organism: Agrypnus murinus; assembly: GCA_929113105.1. Lineage (NCBI taxonomy): Eukaryota > Metazoa > Arthropoda > Insecta > Coleoptera > Elateridae > Agrypnus > Agrypnus murinus. The sequence continues at coordinate 36,004,501 of OV816024.1, forward strand.
GGGCTTTTATGGACTCTCGAACCCCCCCAAAAATAATTTTTGGGCTCTTGCCTATTCCGAGAAAAACTATATTCAAGTGTGGGGGTGCTAGCTTAACGTTAAGCTAGCGCCCACTTTTTTCTTAAGATAGTGAGACGTTTCAACTTGATTTATGGTCTCAGATTTATGGGCTTTTTATGGGCTCTTCGAATATGCAAATCTCATTTGCATCGGAACTACCCTTTCGAAGTTAATCGCTATTCAAAAATTTTGAAAATTCGAAAAATAATTTTTTTTTCTCTAACTTGCAAAGTTATGAAAGAATTATGGGCTCTTCAATGCGCCTAATCACGATTTTTAGGCTGCACCCTAATAGCAACACCACCCTCAAAGATATATCAAAAATCGTTAATATCGAAATATACCAAAATTTCTCGCGCAATAATCACAGGCTATTTGTTATACAGTAAAGGTAAAAATTCATTTTGGGTTTGAATTGTCATGTGTGAACAAAAGAAAAATAGTGAATAACAATACATTTGAGAAAGAGAGATATAATCGCAGTGTGACTTCACAAACTTATTTTAATTGCAAGATTATAACTGGCAATCAAGCTACCACCTCCACTTTAATAAAAATGAAAATTTCCTACGATATCTCTCACTAGTATATCCTCTACCGCCGCGTCGCCTCTACTTATTTGTGTAGGTATATTTGATTTTTTGTTTATAAGTAAATTACTGTGGACAATTTATAGGATCAAATAATGAAATAGTGTATAACATTTATTAAATTTACATAATAGGTGTGCAGTATACCTATTTATCTTTAAGAATTTAAGCAAGAAAAGAGATAATAGCAAAACATCTAATTTTACATATTTTACAAACTAACTTAAAATATTTAATGTTACTATGTAACTTGTTTTGCATTTTTAAGCCATCGCCATCATTGACTCACTATCAGGCTTGAGTTAGCAGTTCTATACTTTAATTTCAATAAAATAGCAAAGAATAGTTGTTGTTACAAATAACACATTATTTATTTTGTTTGTATAATTATACGAGGGTGGTCTGAAAAGTTTCCGACCTAACAAAGATACAAGACATTTTTTCTTTATTTTTATTTTTCTACATAGTCTTCTTGTAAGTCTACATACTTCTCCCAGCGATGCTCCCATCTCTTTAACGCACCCAAATAGTACTCGGTGTTTTTCTCTGCAAAATAATTGTTCACGAAGGTGATTGCCTCCTCATTTGACGAAGATCTCTGACCTTCGAGCGCAATTTTTAGATGAGGGAACAAAAAGAAGTCGCTTGGGGCTAGATCTGGTGAGTAAGGAGGATGGTCAAGCAGTTCAAAGCGTAATTCGTGGATTTTCGCCATGGCAACCGCGGAGGTGTGAGACGGCGCACTGTCTTGGTGAAACAGGATTTTCTTTCTCTGCAAATGTGGCCGTTTTTCCGCAATTTCTGCCTTCAGCTTGTCAAGTAATGATGCGTAGTATGCTCCTGTAATGGTTTTTCCTGTTTGAAGATAATCGATTAAGATAACTCCATGACTATCCCAAAAAACAGTCGCCATCACTTTCCCAGCCGACATAACAGTTTTTGCTTTTTTTGGAGCCGATTCCCTCTTCGCAGTCCACTGTTTTGACTGTATCTTTGTTTCGTGCGTATAATGGTGTATCCAAGTTTCATCTACAGTAATTAATCGGCGCCAAAACTCTGATTTATTGCGCCAACAGAGCGTTGGAAATGTTCATTCGAACACGTTTTAGGTCTAACGTGAGCAAACGCGGCACCCAACGCGCGGACAGCTTTCTCATGCCTAAATCTTGATTTAATATGTGAGCTCGATACTCGATTTTTTCCATTTTCACAAAAACACTCACATCGATTCACTCAAATGATTGTCAAATAACAACTGCGCGTCCAAAATGGCTGAAATTTTGGCGAGTACCTGTCAAAAGACGCACAACTACATTCCCTAGCTTTTATTGACGAGAGCTGCCATCTTCACGTTAAGGTCGGAAACTTTTCAGACCATCCTCGTACATATAACTTATAGGCGCAACTGCATCTAATTTTTGGGGTGGCTAAAGTTCGAAATTGTGTCAAGGGTGTTCTGTTTTTTTTTTGCTTGGAGTATTTTATAAGAGACTTTTTCCCTTTTATGCTATTATTTTTTTTTAGTTTTCTAAGTGTCTAATGTCATAAGATGCGGAAAATTTATCAATTTCTTCCCACAACTTGAGAAAACTGTCATCGTTTCGCATATTTTCAAACGAAGCGATTGCTCTTTTTAAGACTGATGCGGCTTTTCCCAGAGTGGCATCCTTTTCTTGAAGTTTTCTGCCGACAATTTGTAAAATATTTAGAACCTCATCCAGAAGAAAAAGGTGTACAACGAATGACGGTTTTCTCATATTTACAAGTAAAATTATTAAAATTAATTATTTGTAATTGCAAAATTCTTCTTCCCTTTAATTAGGCATGTAACCAGCTTACAAGTACGTTATACTATTCGACAATGGTTAAAAAACGAGTGAATAGAACAACTAATAACATAGCGAAGCTTATTAGAATAATTGAAAAAACTGACTATTGCGACTACCCTATAGGGTTTGAGATTTTGGATGTGGCGGTTTATTATTTTTGCCATCTATTAAAACTATTTTTAGAAAACGCATTTAAATATCAGTAACTATTCTTAGGAACAACACCGAACTTAAGACGCCTTTTGGTCGGTAAATTCTTTAGAACTTTTATTTTACCTCAACTGGAGGTCCTAAATAACAGGAAGTATAATAAGAGGTTTAGACACAGCCAAAAATACAACAAAATAATAAATAAATACTTATAGATGCAATAAATCAACTCTGAGAAAATTGATCTAAAATAGGTTGAATGAGCAATTTTCTTTTATTTAAATCATCCCCTTTGTTATCACTGATCATTACAAAAGAGGTTATTGGAAACATATAATTTATGACATTTTATAGTCTTCTTTTTCTTAAAAAACTGAAAGAAATTTGTAAAAGGTTGTATGTTTTTATGGTAGAACAAAAACACCAGAAACCATTTTTTACCATTAGAAAGATTGTTTTCTCTTTCGCTATTTCAACATGTGCATACACTATTATTTTATTTATATTCCTACTTAAAGTTCTTGTGATCATTTTACTGTTCTTTCTTATCATTTTTACGTTTTATCTCTGAAATTTACATGCATTCAACATATTAATCATATTGAAATGAAATGAATTACTTTTACAAATTCATATCTTTGATAAAAAAGAATTATAAACACTGTATCTATTAATTTTATTTTTTTAATTAATTAATTTTACAAATAGCCTTACACATTAAGGTAGAAAGGTCCAGGACTAAGTAAGTAAAGTAAGTAAGGTAATATTACAAATAACCAAATCTTATGTAACGGAAAAAAGAGAGGAAATTCTAAAACTGTAAGGAACCATTTTTAAATTGTTTTTGGATAAAGAAGTCTATCAATGTAAAGATAACACATGGGTACCATAAACAGTAGCCAAGGCCGACATTTCTGGTCCCTTTTCTGTTATTGTTATTTTAGAAATATTTTTTAAACATTGTATTTGCATATTTGTAAACATTGTAAACCCAACATGCATGTATTTGTATATTGTAAACATTTGCATATTTGTAGGTACTATTTGGATGTTTATGATCGGCCCTCTAGTAATTTCACCCACAGAAGAGAGGATTGTTGTTTATGACCACAGTCCCTCGATCTGTTTTATTAGTTTTTCAAGTAGGATTTAAAACTAGGTATACTTCCTGGAATAAATTACGAGCACTTGACCGGACTAAGTCCAAGATACAGTACATCTAGCCACCACAGATAATAGTAGATACAAAATGTACAGTTTTTTGTATAAATATTGAAGGTTTAACTTCACATCTGGATGAACTTCGAGACTTTGTATACAACAATAAACCTTTATTAGTTGGAGTAACTGAGACACATATTACTGCAGACATATATGATAGTAAAATACAAATTCCGGGGTACAATTGTATTAGTGTGGAATCGGACAGTAGACATACAGGAGGATGCATAGTCTATCTGAGGGAAGACATAAATTATAAAGTTGTGGAAAAAATCTCTGTTACTAGAAACTATTGGATGTTGCTAATAGAGATTAGACATAACAGCAAAGTAATGTTAATTGGAACAGTTTATAGATCACCACATGGAAATATAAACGACTATTGGCTATTTTTTAATAACCTATTACAGGGAGATCTTGTAAATAGTCAAGAAACAATTATTTTTGGCGATTTTAACGTCGAGTTCAGGTCTGATATAGGTATAGTAAATAAGTTCAAAAATACTATCCGAGATTCAGGATTCAAGCAAATTATTGAAAAGCCGACAAGAGTGACAAATACTTCGTCTTCCCTAATAGACTGGATAGTGACAAATAATTTTTCTTTATATGAACTTTCTCGAGATTATTCTTTGATGTCTGATCATGAAGTTATTGGCACAGAATTAACCGGTTGGAGTAAAAGTCATAAAATAGACGATGTCTACGTACATAAATTAAATGACGAAAAAATAAAAAAGATTACGAATGATTTGCTAGAAGCACACTGGGAAACTACTTCAACAGACAGCGATGTATTATATACAAACTTTATAGAAAACATTAGGCAATCTGTAAACAAATACTGTCCTCTCGAGAAAATGAGGAATAAATCGAAACCTTGGATAAACAAAATAGTGAAGGAAGCACAGAAACTACGGAATGAGGGTTACAAAAAATTTAAGATGACAAAAGTTGAAGAAGACTGGAAAGCATATAAAGAGAAAAGAAATAAAGTTATTACTGTCATTAGACAAGAGAAACAGAAATTTTTCGAAGAAAAAATAGATAACAGTAAAAAAGACAGCAAAGAAATGTGGAGAACTATAAAAGCTATACTAGGACAAGAAAAAGGAAAAATTTGAGCCTGAAAATATACGCTTTAATGAATATGAAGGACCGGTAGAAGATAATTTCAATAAATTCTATAAAACTAGTATAGAATAAATTGCAAATAATATTGAAGATAAGCAGATTTCCATAACAGAAAAGGATGATAACCATGGAGAACAGTTATCGGCATTTAAAGAAATAAGTTTTAACCAATTATCAAAAATTGTGTCTAATTTAAAAAATAAAAGTTCGGGTGATGAGTGTTGGAGTACTAAGTTGTTAAAAGAATTGTTCTGTGTCATCGGATATCCACTTTTGAATGTAGTAAATACAGTACTAGTAAAAGGTGTCTTTCCAAAGAGTTTAAAGGTGAGCGTAATTGTGCCAATAGCAAAGGTATTATGTCCAACACGGCCAGAGGAGTGTAGACCAATAAATTTATTACCATTAGTGGATAAAATAATAGAAATTGTGATGAGGGATCAGCTGAAGTCTTTTTTTAAATGCAATCATTTAATATATGAAGGTCAGTCAGGCTATAGAGACAAGCATTCTTGTGAAACTGCTCTCCAATTTGTATGTGCAAAATGGAGAAACGAATTAAACCAGAATAAAGTAATACTAAGCGTTTTTATTGATCTTAAACGAGCATTTGAAACGATCAATAGGGAACTTTTAGTAAAAAAGTTGAAATATTACGGTCTAAATTTTGTAGCCTTAGATTTAATTAAAGATAAGATAATATATTTCATAAGACACGTTTTTAGCACATGCGTCCCAAGTTTAGAAAACGACCAGTTTTCCGTCCAGTTTTCTAAAGGACAAGTGCATAAAACGTCTTATGAGACGAATGGTTTATACTGTTTTTTCTATTTGTCCTTTAGTGTCCTTGTTCTTTAGGCCAGTAATAGACGAGCGTACAACACGCTGCGTGCCGCACGCTCCGCCCCCGCCGTTGTTGAATACACGGGTGCGTTTTTTTATCCACTTTATTTGAGAAACCTACAAACTACAGTCAGTATAAAAAGGGATACTATGCAAGCTGGACGCATTTCAGCTTTGTGCTAGTGCTAAAAGAATGAAAACGAAGTCATCGTCGTTAGTTGGTACACCCCATCATCAGTACCAGGTTCCAAACAGGACATTTACATTTGAAGTTTTCCGATCACAGAAAATAACCCGAAAAATTCTTCTCATATTTTCGCATGTCCGTCTACCTCAATTATAAATTCTTCTATTTCCAACATATTAAAGACAAAACTTAAATAAATAAACTAAAAGATTTTAATAAACGTAATGCACTACTATGCACTGAGTTGAATATTCAATACTATTGCCTTTTAATAATTTAATAATCAGAACTGTTGACCATGTCTGCATTTGTCCGCACAATATCACTGCTCGTGTATCCACCACCTGTGTAATGAGAAATGTATTGCATTGCCGGCGTTTTCTGCACAACGCGTTGGCAACGCAATCAACTGCGTCCTGTCAACGGATATGCACATGGTCATCGCTTGTGTATTTACTTGAACTAGAATATACACCTCTCAATACGACGGAGAAAACGCCACGTGCGGCACGCAGCGTGTTGTACGCTCGTCTATTACTGGCCTTAGAAAACTCCCCGCTATACGCGTCGTTTTCTTTACTTGGACGCGTGCGCTAAAAGCGTGTTCTTATGAAACTAATGCGTCCTTTAAAACAGTATTTTTTTATTTGCGTTAATTAGTAATCGTTTAAAAACATAACTTAGTTTTAAACAACATTTGTTAGGGATACTTTGTAAAATGGTTTGATAGTTGGCAACTCGGTAAATTTTAATTCTGCATTTGTTTTTCAAATTTTCGTAAATAAGTTTGAAATCTGAAGAAGAGCTGTTCAACAATATCAACTTTAAAAATAAAATGTTACTAATTAATGTTTCTATAGAGATGACATAAATAAAACAAATAGTTTAGTAAAAAAAACGTATTTTTTCCAATATTTGCTTAGTAACTGTGTAATAATGCGCTACATGATTTGTCTTGTTTTTATTTTCTTTGAAAGAAAATTTCAAACCTTGACCACTAATTCAAGGTTTTTTCCCGATTGTGCAAATTCCCGGCTTTTCCCGGTTTTCAGGTTCGCTGGCCACCCTTTTGCATTATAGTATTTATCACCAGTTTTTAGATAAGATACATATGAAAATAAAATTTAGTATTGTAACGTTCTTTTTAAAATAATAACAAAAATGCTGTTTAATCGTCTATTAACAAGAGAGATATTATTTACATACACCAATTTAATCTTAACTAATTATTTAACATTATAATTATAAACTGTTTAACGAACTTAAATGCTAGATATTTAGAAACTTAAAGTAGATTATAAAAGGACTATTTATTTATTATTACAACAACTATTTAACATTTATTTATTCACTAATATATTTGATTACTAATTACATAAAGCACATTTCAATACGCCGGTCGAACACTAATTGAATTCTCTTCTATCCGCCACGACGCTTTATAACCTCCATATAAACATTCTAGCAAACGCTCGAACATACCCGTGTATTCTACCTCGTCTAGCCGCCTGATACGTCATATACGCGGCCCGTGTCGAATCTTCTAGTATGTTCTCGCGGGTGTATCACGCTTCGCTCTGGAATGTTCTGCCGCCTGCATATAGGGATTTCCCTATTTGTTACAGTACCTTGGCTGCAAAGTTTAATTTCAGGGATTTTTTATACAAATCCCTAATATTAAATTATATAAACGAATCTTTAAAATTCACAACTACAAAATAATAAAATTTACTCGTAATTATAGTGCTTTATTCTAAAATAACTATCAAAATCTCTACATCAAAAGCATGGAATTCTCTAAATGGCGATGAGGTAAAATAATTTTAAATTTATTTAGATTTTCTTTTTAACTCTTTTAAGTTTTAAATGGCATATTAAATTCGTTGAAAACTTTTTTCGAATTCATAATTTCAAGGTAATAAGAAGTTGTGGGTGAGAAGGGTGGTCAATTAAACTCAGAAAAAATTTCAGTTACTTACGTTAATATTTAGGTCTCCCGCAAGAGGCTTAAAATTGGTAAAATCTGAATGTGTCTAGAATAGTGGATATATCTATAGAAACTCGTAGTAAAGTTATTACCTTGTCTGAACATACTTCAAATAATCCAGACAGATAGTGAATAATATAATAAAAAAAGAAGATCGGGTTAATCATGGACAGTAAAAAACTGAAAAAAGGTGCTATTTTTCGATGAAAGTTACTTTTATGTATTGAGATGCGGCACCAGTTTGTTCGCAGATCAGATGATGTGAACACATAGTGAAACACCCTATAAAGCAGATGTTTTGGGGATTTTTATTATTTTAGTGAATTTAGCGTTAACAATCAAAGCAATCTGTCAAAGAGGTGGCATAGGCAAAAACCAGAAAACAAGTGTTAAGATGTCCAAAAGCAAAGAGAATTTTTTGGAAATTTTCGATATAGGCGATAATATAGGCAATCCAATTGAATTTGATCATTCTTCTCTTAAGTTTACGCCCTTGCATATGTAAGTAAAAATTTCGGTATCAACCGAAAGAAGAATTCATTTTGCATCAAAAACATATTCAACTGTATAAAGAAAATCAGAAACTGTGCACAAAAATACTTAAAAAGCTTATTGGTTTAATGGTTTTGGTAATAAGGTATAAGGAAAAGCTTAAAGTTGTACATCGGATTCGTCTAGAAATTAATGTATCAGACTCGTAATCAGAAATCATGGGTTCGAATACTTTTTTTTTCTATGACATTTTTCATTTGCTTTTCGCATCGTTGGAATTGTACAAAAACAAACGATAAACCCCTATAGCAAAAATATCTAATAATAGAAACACTAATAACAATTGTAATAATAATAAAAATCAAGTTCTAAAGATAATAACTAACAAGTAATATGACAAAGTAATAACAAAAAAAAAGTATACGGAATATATCCAATTCCATTGGACTATATTATCGTTTACAAAAAAACAGACTGTATACTCACATTTAGGTTTTTCTCAACTAGAATAGGTAATAATAGCTACAAGAACTTTACAATAAGTCGGTTAGAACATTACATTTACTGCAGTGTGGTCAGAAACTGCGATGACCTAAACTAAATATACTTTCGTTATTATTATTAGAATTATTTGTATTCCAATTCAAAAGCAGGCGCGCATCCACGGTGGGGGGGAAATGGGGGAAATTCCCCCACCCAAATGTTATAAACAAATATACATAGGATAGAACCAAATAAAGTTTGTTTAATTATTCACTATTAAAACAATTTTTTTCTAAAAATTTCCACCCCCTCCCCAAAATAGTTCTCTGGATCCGCCACTTACAAAAGCAACAAATATATGTACTTTGGTTACCATTGCTAATAATAATACAGCTTATTACGAAAACGTCAAGATAAAATTAAAAATAAAAACAACCCAGTCCTAGTATTATAATTATGATACTATAGAACCGGTATAATAGCTGCAATTGTATCAGAGAATTATGGTATCCGATCGTAACAATTTTATATATGACCGTACCATATGCTAAATATCAAGTTTGGTTCTAAGTGTTGTGCTATTGTCATAAATGGCATTTTGATCTTTCAGAGTCTAAAAAGATCATGATTCATGTTGTCTGCAAACCCTTAAAATGTTTCTGAATTCCAGTTATCCACCATCGTATGCTCTATGGTGTCGATGTCGTTAGGACTTTTGGTTATTTTTAGCAAACCAACCCTAGTTATCGACTTAACTCTACATTTCTCATCTTGTATCAATTCGTAAAAACTTATGTAGCTCTAGTTAGAGAAATGAAAGGTGTCTTTTACATATATAAATGATAAATCGAGGATTTAATTACCCTTCTGGCGTTGGCACACTGGATCGTAAGGAAGCTAATATCATATACCCAATATTGAAACCGTTACAAAGCAGAAAACAACTAAAGGATTATTTATCTTAGAATGGATATATAATTGTAAGAAAGAAGACTTCTTTCCAAATAGCTTCATTAAACAAGTTTTCATATCAAGAATGAGAAATAAAATTCTACGTTATCAGAATTCAAAGTAGTTTGTAGGTTGAGGAAAACTAGGTTTAGTTAAATACGAAATAACGACCAGTAAAAATTAAACATGTCGAGTCTATAAAAATTCTTATATGAATTAACAAGATTCTTAAACCTAAAGCGTAAATTGTCTACCGTTTTCGGTTTAAGCATGTGCAGAGAGGGAATTTTTCAAACGGAAATTCCCTCTCAGCATTTGTTGCATATATCCTCCTTAATTGATCTGTATTTGCTTGAAATAGGTACTAATTCTTTTTCATTTCACGCGGTACTGAAACAGTTAATCATTTTATAGACAAACAAAGCTGAAGCTGAAAGCTAATAGTTTAGCATTCTGAACAAAAGCATAGTCAAATCAATTAGGAGTGTTTTGTATAATATAGTGGTATGCTCCAGTTAGTATTAGATCTAAAAAATAAAAGTCGGAAAATTATCAACGTAAGTGGTTTTTGCAGGACTAGGAAACACACTAAATATTCACTCGATATATGTATTTTCAAGGGTTGATGGACAAACCTGAACAAATTTTTAATGACTATTTCTTATGAAAAAAGGTTTTCATTATTTAACACGTATGTATGTACCAAAATCTGTTTTGATAAATTATCCAAATGTACTAGTAGCACTGACATTTACATAGAAAGAGTTGTCATAAATAAGATGAAGATTCAAAATTGGTACCGGATAACGACGTTCGCTTAGCAATTCTGTCGTAGCGTCCTCATAAATGTCATCGTTTATCTATGTATGAACACTGCAGTGTCTGGAAAATTCTTGTTGTTGGAATATTAAAAAAGGAAAATTACTAAAAAAAGGAGTTATTACTTGAAAACATAAATTAAAAGAACGAAAGAATTTCTAGTATTGCATATTCCAGAATAGCATTGAAGAAAGATTCAGTCGATTTCGTTTCAGTTAAAACCAAACTTCTTAAATAAAGAATAAGTATTAATTTTGAGTAAGAGACTTTTGTGGTGTATTGGAAACATGACTGTACAAGGTAGTGGCATATGCTGTTTACTTTCCTGAAATAATTTTACGAAAATTTGCTTTGGAGTTGCACGTTTGCTTTATGTATTGTATGCGAAAGGTGCTATTCATTATATCTTTAGGGATATGGAATTTCAAATATCCATAGGGTATGTCACTTTAACTTTTTTTAACGGCTTTCGAGTATAGGTTTTTGACAATCAATTACATCAATTATTGATTATATTCAGGTAGTAATTAATGCACGTTATGTAATCATTGATGAGTCAATCCATACCAAATCGACCAGCGCTAGTTGCTTCATAACTTTCAAAGAAATTAATACTTTGCTAAAATGTTACGTTATGTTTAGAGAGTACAAAATAGAAATTATTTTATTTTTATCTCTTTTAGTCTTTTTTTGGCTTGAAGATATCGCGATTTCAAAAATTGGAATAGTCATATTCTGCATAATATGCACGCTTTTCCACACCACCTACTATTATGTTTTAAAAATTGTGTTTTGATTAATAATAATCTTCAGATTCTTTCGCGATATCACACGCAGCATCACCTGTCGCATTTGATTCAACATTGAAGCAAAAGTGGCCTTGGCAATTACTACATAATGGTGAACAAGATAATCCGACTTTCTTACAGCCACAATTATAATTATAACCCGTCTTGCAGTTACAAAAATAGTATTGAGTAGTTTCTCTGAAGCAGGCGGGATTAGAGTTTGAATTGGATCCAAAACGTTATCTTTTAATACCCATCCCCAGTTTTCAGGGTCTAGTTCGTAACCTAGCCATACTTGGACTTAATAGTAGACACGATATAAATGTTGAGCAACAGTAGCAGATGTTGGAGGAAGACAGGATAACTGTACACTTTTATTTATATTTGTTCATACAATCATTTTTTTGGAGCTATATACATAGTAAGAAGAAAACGAATTCAATTTGTAAGGATGATGTCTGGAGAAGAGTCGATCTTTGTAAATACTTCAGCGCAATCAATTAAATTATGACTTTTTTAAATAATAATTAAATTATCGTATTTTGTTTTGTGTTGGTCATATACCAGAGGTCTATTTCCAAAAACAAAACATTTGCGGTTTTCAATCATCTTTTGCATGTATTTATTGTATTTTGATCTAAGGAGTGGTTTTGACCAATTTTGGGGTGGTTTAACCCCCCAGGGAGGAGGGTTCTTGGCCATATACCAGAAGTCTATTTCCAAATACAAAACATTTGCGGTTTTCAATCATTTTTTGCATGTATTTATTGTATTTTGATCTAAGGGGTGGCTTTGACCTATTTTGAGGTGGTTTAACCCCCTCAGGAAGGAGGGTTGTTGGCCATATACCAACGGTCTATTTCCAAAAACAAAACATTTGCGGTTTTCAATCGTTTTTTGCATGTATTTTTATTGCATTTTGATTTAAGGGGTGGTCTTGACCCATTTTGGGGTAGTTTAACCCCCTTACGGATGAGGGTTCTTGGCCATATACCGGAGGTCTATTTCCAAATACAAGACATTTGCGGTTTTCAACCATTTTTTGCATGTATTTATTGTCATCATATGTCAGGAGTGTTTTACTCTATTTGGGGGTTGTTTTTGGCTCTAGCGCAAGATTTTGAGGGTGTATTTGCTTTTTTGAGGCCGGATTCGGCGTCGAAAACTGCATCCGAATACCATAGTCTCGATCCCAGAACAGAACATTTCTTTTTCTGTGGGGCTGTGTAGTAGTCGATTTCCTGGAGACAAAAAACGAGTGATTCCTCGGAATTCGCCTTTTCATGATTTTTTTTAAATTGTATGTAATCAACTATATTTCAAAGTCTAAATGCTGGATTTGTCCGCTAATGCCCTGTTTAATTGTTATTAACAAATTAATATTTTTTGCATAAGGGGCTAGTTAATAATTAAATAATTTCATCAAATTTTATTATAATTCTATAAAATTAGGTACTTATAGCTATTTGGGGTCGCAGATTACGAATTCGGGGTCCATATCGGTCATACGTGCAAATTGGCGGCTACAAGATGGCCGCCGGCCGAGTTAAGAAATTTATTATTTGATATGGCAAATGAAAACTAGTAGTTACTACTATCCATTTTTTTCTAGAGTCCTTAGACTTGATACCGTATTGCTCGAAAACTACCGAACCAAATTAAATATTTTAAAAACGAGCAAATAGTAAATTTATTTCTACATGCAACAGTAAAATATCATATTTCTAACTGATATGCTTTTATTTTTATCGGACGATACATAATAAAAGGTACCCATTTTTAAAGACAATTTCAATGAGAGTGAGTTAAATTTTCTTTTCTCAGAAAGTATATCTCATATATCTATGAGATTTTTGTAGAGGTTAGAAAGAAACCTTGTGGTTGTTATCCTATTAATTTTCGAACAAAAAAGTGTTTTATTTAAGATATACATGAAAAAATAGCGAACTATGCGTTCTTGTTTATTAATGGAGATAGCGTCAAATTTTTTTCGCTAAATTAACACTTTTCATATGTAGACATTATTTTCTTTAAAAAAATGTTCCGAATTTTAACAATAAAAGTGCAATAACAAAAAAAACCGTTTTTTTTTCGAAACCGCTTCTCATCAAAAATCGTTGTTTTGTTTCCGCATTTTTATTATTAAAATTAGGAACATTTTTTGAAAACAGTAATGTCTACACATGAAAAGTGTTGATTTAGCGAAAATATATTGACGCTATCTCTATTAATAAACAAGAACGTATAGTTCGCTATTTTTTCACATAAATCTTATATAAAACGCTTTTTTGTCTGAAAATTAATAGCGTGATAACCAATGTTTCTTTCTAACCCCTACAAAAATCTCATAGATATATGACATATACTTTCTGAGAAAAATATTAGTGAACTTACTTTCAATGAAATTGTCCCGAAAAATGGGTACCTTTTATTGCGTATCGTCCGATAAAAAGAAAAGTATACCAGTTTTAACAGTCCAAATCGGCCCAAATTCTAAAATGGCGGCTACAAAATGGCCGCCTGGGTCACAAATTTAATATTTGAAATTTCAAATAGTACTAGGAATTTTTTAAGTCACAATATCCGATGTTAAGCTAAAAAATGACCTAAGGCACAAAAGGCCACCGAAACTAAATATGATCAAAATTTAAAATGTATTCTCTCCGACATGTTTGTTTAAGGTGGATTTATATACGAGTATATATTAGTTAATAAAATTTTTATGATTGTTCCAATTATTAGTTAGAGCATTATTTATTTAAAATTCAAATTGGTGGAAAGGAATTTAGTTTGAATAGTATTAAAATAAATTAATATTCCATAATTTCACCATAATTCCCTTTAATATTGAAACTTTATTCATCGTCAGATTTAAATAAAGATTATTGTATTAATTATTATTTACTTGTGTTTCTTTAAAATACTGTTAGTTTCATCATCTACTTCTGGCAACGACAAAATCGGTTGTACATTTAAGTAGCCATCCCCGTTGAATTCTCTGCAAGCTCAAGTACAGTATGAAGTACAAGTCCTATTCCTTACACACACATGCTGTTCCACGTCCAGTTTTGCATCCGCAAAATATAATCTGTAATACATTTGCTAAAGCTGCAGGTTCTGTCATCCTTATGGGGTAAAACATTACATTCATAATTGTTCAACCCTAGTGTTATTGTCATACTATTTTCGAGCCATAGTTGAATTTGCAGATAAATGTTGCTGAACAGAATCGAGTGCTAGATACAAGTCTAGCACTCATTAAACAGCTTCCTTGGCCGTTATAGCTATCTTAACAGATCTTAATACGTAAATAACTATAACATCGAAAATTGCGATTTGTCTGACCTCGACGGCCATTTTGCACTTTTGACCGATTTGTCCCCCGAATTCGTAATCTGCGACCTCAGAAAGCTGTAAGTACCTAATTTTATTCAATTATAATAAGAATTTGATGAAATTATTTATTTATTAATTAGCCCCTTATGGAAAAAATAATAACTTGTTAATAACAATTAAACAGGACGTTAGCGGACAAATCCAACATTTAGACTTTGAAATATAGTCGGTTACCTACATTTAAAAAAATCAACAAAATCGGTGCCTAAAAGGCGAATTCCTCGGGATTTTTCTCTAGGAAACCGACTATAGGAAATTAAGTAGATAATCACATAATCTACAAAGTTTGTATGAACTATTTTTACGATAACACTTACCGTTTTAAAGATATTTGCGAAAAACCGATTTTTTGACCTTTGGCCTTGAATAAAATTTTTAGCCGACGTAGGATTAGGGGTAGGTGATAAAAATTTTTTATAACTCTGTGCATTTTAAAAATTGCATTTACTTTCGAAAAGAACAAAAATACCAAGAAAATGAAAATAAAAAATCTCTAACCCCCACTGTACATACCCCATGAAGTTATGCTCACGAATGAAAAAAATGTACTGAGTTTCCAACATAAAACTATAGCTAAAATCAGTTGAAAGTTAGGTAAAATAACTTGAAAATGACCACAATGTATGTAAAAAGTAATTTTAATTCGGTCATTATGGAACAATATTTTCTTCTAAGGTATTTCATTTTGTCTAAAAGTAAGTTAATTCAAACTATTCAAAGCTGAAAGGCAATCCGTCATGGTTGCAGTATTTTTACAGGTAATATTCCCGAGGTAGATCTTCAGTTTATCTGCATACACTTTTGTTGGAAGATTTTTGTGATCTTTCTTCAGTTTAAATATGCCCGACGTCTTCGGTATTAAAATTGAAATATCCCTGGCATACCGCACTTCAAGGTATAGGCCCTTGTTCTTTACTACGTCGTCAACCGGAGGATCTTTAGTGTTCAGATATGTTTCCAAGTCACCGAGGCTAGTAAATGGGTCTCACCAACACTTTTCAGGGAAGTCAAATTTTATTTCGTCGTCATCGTCAGGAAAAAATAAGATCTTTTACAGCAGCACTCTACGTTCTGAAACGATTGAAGTTTCCAGGATTCATCTGTTCGACTAGGTCAGAGGATTTATTTTTAACATGAGCAGATGATAGCTCCATCTAGATTCGTTGCTCCTCGTATACCCAATTCATAGTTGATAAAGCCAACTGATGGTTCTTCGTTAAGATCATGTATTGGAGTTCCTTCTAATTTAGGGGAATCAAATAGATCAATTCAGTATCTTTCATCAGTATCTGATGTATCTCCAAATCCAAATATTTTACCTTTTTGTAAAGCAAAGGCACTAGCAAGCTCTGTAAGAAGTTTCTTCAATATCTTGAGAATAGGTTACCTAAACTTTTCAGCATAAATCACCATAACATCGAAGATTTCCTGCTTGTAGCGACAGTTATTGTAACGCTCTTTGGACACAAAGGGGAATGTCGGTTTGTCAATTTGAAGGAGGTCTTCCGGTTCAGTTTTTGACAGGTCTTTATAAAGCTGCTTGAATGCCGGGATGAGTTTATTGTAGTCAGTCTGACTAGAAGTTATTGTAACGCTCTTCGGGCACAAAGGGGAATGTCGGTTTGTCAATTTGAAGGAGGTCTTCCGGTTCAGTTTTTGACAGGTCTTTATCAAGCTGCTTGAATGCCGGGATGAGTTTATTGTAGTCAGTCTGACTAGAAGTTATTGTAACGCTCTTCGGGCACAAAGGGGAATGTCGGTTTGTCAATTTGAAGGAGGTCTTCCGGTTCAGTTTTTGACAGGTCTTTATCAAGCTGCTTGAATGCCGGGATGAGTTTATTGTAGTCAGTCTGACTAGAAGTTATTGTAACGCTCTTCGGGCACGAAGGGAAATGTCGGTTTGTCAATTTGAAGGAGGTCTTCCGGTTCAGTTTCTGACAGGTCTTTATCAAGCTGCTTGAATGCCGGGATGAGTTTATTGTAGTCAGTCTGACTAGAAGTTATTGTAACGCTCTTCGGGCACAAAGGGGAATGTCGGTTTGTCAATTTGAAGGAGGTTTTCCGGTTCAGTTTTTGACAGGTCTTTATAAAGCTGCTTGAATGCCGGGATGAGTTTATTGTAGTCAGTCTGACTAGAAGTTATTGTAACGCTCTTCGGGCACAAAGGGGAATGTCGGTTTGTCAATATGAAGGAGGTCTTCCGGTTCAGTTTCTGACAGGTCTTTATCAAGCTGCTTGAATGCCGGGATGAGTTTATTGTAGTCAGTCTGATTAGAAGTTATTGTAACGCTCTTCGGGCACAAAGGGGAATGTCGGTTTGTCAATTTGAAGGAGGTTTTCCGGTTCAGTTTTTGACAGGTCTTTATAAAGCTGCTTGAATGCCGGTATGAGTTTATTGTAGTCAGTCTGACTAGAAGTTATTGTAACGCTCTTCGGGCACAAAGGGGAATGTCGGTTTGTCAATATGAAGGAGGTCTTCCGGTTCAGTTTTTGACAGGTCTTTATAAAGCTGCTTGAATGCCGGGATGAGTTTATTGTAGTCAGTCTGACTAGAAGTTGTAGGAAAAAATAAAATTCTATAAAATCTTTTTAAAATTAAGAATTGGTTTTTGAATCAATTATGCTGAAATTAGATTTAATTTTTTGAAAAATTAGGAAAATACATAATTTAGCGCTTAATTGATTTCTTTATAAACTTCAGAGGGCATGTTCATGGGGGTAAAATATAAAATGTTTAGGTTTTTGTTTGGCAGATTTAGAATTAGAACGACTAAGTAATAGCAACTTTTAAAACCCAGAGACATTGAACTTATAAGGTTTTTTTTGATCACCTACCCCTAGTAGGATCGTTGGGGACTTTTGACATTTCATTTATAATTATGTATTTAAAGTCTACCAATTTTCAGCTCTATGTGAGTCTTTCCGAAATTTGCCCCTTTTTGTTTATTTTGACTGAACTAATAGAGTTAAGTTAGTGTAAATTTATCACACTCTAAAACAATTGTAACCTTTAGTCATTTATGGCAAATTTTTCACATTAAAACAGTCGACTTCTAATCGTTTCGGAGTAAGATGTTACTCTTGACTTTTAAATCTTTTACTATACGTGGGAAAAACATTAGCGTGGATAACCATCCATAAAACTATTGTATAATTTGTTTTCTATTTAGATTGAAATATTAGGAAGTATTAAACAAGTCGCACATACTCAGAACAAGTGACTATCACTAAGTTATATCTAGATGCTTCAGTTTATTATATAAAGTGACTTAAGTTTAGTACAAAATAGTTCGAGAATAGTACATTGTTAATACAGTCATTGTAGGAATACTTTAGATCAAGCAGATCAAGGTTACATTCTAGTAAGTATTTAGTACACGTTCTTCAAGATTAATGTGGATTAAGTAAGTATCAGGCAGGATAATATATTTGTATATAAAATTAATAGATTACATAGTTATTTTTCGTTCAAGTGTCCTTTTCAACTCGAGAGGATTTAATTAAAAACTTACTAAAATAACTTAAATTCGTTTAAATACTATTTGTGCGCAGATACATTATAATTAGACTATTATTGCTACTCTCACCTAAACATAACCGGCTCTTTATTGCTCAAGGGCCTCTTTATTGTCACACGGGCAATAACGAAACGTCAATTAAATGTCAGAAGTTTTTTGTAGAACTTGATTGGTTCTTAATATAATTTGTAAACTTATCACCAATAAAAATAAGCTGAAATTAAATATTTTGGAATAGTAACTATAGTAACGTACTTCGTATAAGCACATAAGTATACGCACAGCGGCTTAATGTACCTACGTACTCATTTAATTATATTTTTTACACAATAATAGATTTGAGATAAAAACTTAATCTGTGCATAAAATAGTGTATGTATAGCGGGCCTAACTAGCTTTTATGGCCCTACAGACTTTTCCTAGCCCTCGGCTAACGCCTCGGGCTAGAAATAACGCTGTTGGCCATAAAAGCTTCTTTATGCCCTTAATACATAAATAACTATTATTTCATCTTAAAATAATAGTTTATATAGCAAGATAATATTGTCCTGTGAAACTGAAAATACTTGTACTATTTTAGAATTCCCTTTAGATATAATTCTGCTTGCTGCAAAATATTTATTCTGGTCTCGCTGAAAGTTTTACCGATATAACTGACATGCAAATGAGTGCCAGTTATAAATCTTTGGGGACGTTAAAGTTTATATAATTGCATCTCACAACAGGTGGAAAATAACTTCCTGGAATTTGTGCTCGACCTTATAAGATAAAACATTTCACAAATTTTAATAAAACGTTCATCAGCTGAATGTTACCCGGAATAGCTGGTTTCTATTGATTTTCCTGCGATCTGTCAAACAATAAACATATTATAGCCTAATTCATATGGGAGTACATAATAGCATAATTCGTCCTATCACGGTTAAGCACGTACACTTTGACTTGTGCAACTTCCCTAGATACTAAAGTGGCGTTAATATAAAGCCATAATGATGACTAATGACTTAAAGTTTGTCTCTAAGTATCAGTATAATAGTTATAACAAGTTGCCACACTTATCGAAATTGATTGGACCGTATTATCCTGAGTCCCATACGTTAGCCCTGATAGCGTTCACAAATTGAGCCACGTCTTCCGTCGTCATTATCCAGCATTAGCTTGCTCTTATTGCGCTGATGATCTCATACGTCTTTATAAACGTCTCCTGTTCGATTCTAGGCAATATTTCTGCTGCTTATTGGAAGACGACTCCGACGCAAAAGCGATCGTATATCTTCAATTATCCCATACGCCTAGCAGAGTTAGCCTAGATAGAATTAGGATTAGGTGATATAGCGTCAAAATAATTTGGACTAAACTCTGCTTCTTTCTAACGCCTACGAACCTACTGGGAATTTTAGCACAGCCCTCTTGATTAGTCAATTTGTGCTTCGAGGATATGCTGATAATATTTTATTTAAATCTAGATGGCTTTTAGAAAAGCCATTTCATTATGAAAACTCATCACGGTTGTTATTAAAAAAAGACCGTAAATATTTTATTATCGCTATAAAACCTAATTTCAAATTTTCTTACACATAAAAATCTTCGGTGAAACTTTTCTGTACCAAACCATTTTATGCGGAATTAAGTACATTTAAAAGATTTCTAGAGAAGTTTTTCCAACTACACATAAGATTTTACCTACTTGAAATGTTTTAAAACTTTTTAAACAGCTTTTAAAGTTGCAATTCGTAAGTTTTTCACGTATTTGACTTATAAAGTGTCTCCGAGACATAAAGAAAAGAATAACAAAATAAAACCCAAAAACTCATTCCAGTTTATAGTAGATCTTGAGTTTCGACTAAAGGATGTTAAAGGAATATCCGAATTTTATCTTTTTTGAACGGGTGTACGGTGTGTGCCTCCTCACTAATAAAACACATCTGTCATCTAAAATATAAAATACGAAAATATTCGCAGAATAAGAGAATAAAATTTACAATGATAAAAACATTATTTTCAATAACTTCGTAGGCATTTTTATAGTACCATAGCGCCAGCGTCAGTTTAAATTTTATTGTAAAACCTTGGTGGTGGTATCATGAATAATCTGTTTTGTAGTTAATACAAAAAATTGTTTTTCAGTTCAGCTGCAATAAAAAATATCTAGAGCTGAGCATGCAAAAAAAGGATTTCCCCGTGAGCAAAAAGCTGATACAGAAACTCATTTATATTATCGAGAGTTTTCACTGCGTGCTATAGTCCACTGGATAACAGTGGAATTTAAAGTGATAAATTATGTGTCATAAAGTCCGATACATATGGATCGGCAAGGGACCTTACGCGTCAATCCGGCCTGCCAATTACCACCACCACCAACGAGAGCACCCTTTCCATATTGGAGAATAATTTATTGGGCTTTTATACTGCCATAATTCCAACGTCAGTCATCAGTTTTCATTGTTAATGTTAATATGCTACGAGCATAAAATAATAATTGATGGTGAACCTCGTTTTACGGGCTGAATAAAGATCGAATTTGCCACCATAAAAAGTTCAAAAAGCAAAAATTTACTAAACGGCCGTAATTATCAGTTTTATTGGAAATTCAGCTTTTCACGTCATTAATTCTGCATTATTCTCCATTAAATATTAAAAACTACACAGCAACCGTCAAATATACAACATCGGCAATTTTTGATGATGATCCATCCAAAGTGAGATAAAAACTAAAAAAGTTTGTGTGGAGTAAGAAGTTCGTGACAGTTTGCAATTTAGGTAATCAAATACCAAGTGAATCGGGTCGAGTATATTTTCCGTGCCCTTAATACACTTCTCAAAGCCACAGAGAGTATTTCATTGTTGAGATTGGCCTTTCGCAATTATAGTCCAGACGCCTAGACTCTGACATTTCCTGACTTAATGAAACATGCATCAAATACCATCAGTGCAGGCGCTGACTGACGTTCCCGGGACGCCCGCCGGATATACCCACATAATATATCCCCTGCTGGGTCTATATCGGAAAAAGAGAAGTTCGCCTCTTTCTTTAACGTTATCCGGAAATAGAAAAGTTGGTAACAAATTCGTTTAGCAGGATATGAAAACTATAAGACATCGATGATACTTTTTTGATTTCCCTTAATATACTATTATTTGCAATCTTCCTAATTCCTAGAAATTTGTACCAATCTTAAAATCTCCAAAAGAAAGAAGAAATAATTTCAACATAAATTGAACGTGATTCCGTGTACGTACTTCATTTCTCTGCTTTTTATTGTAGTTTTCTGTTATATCCCTTTTTTATATCAAGTCTATAGTGATACAACAGTTTTTCAGTAAATTCCAAACATTTCTTTCGTTCGTGGCAATTGCTTTTTTCTCTTTCTGAAGATACTGTTACTGCAATACATAAAATTGAGGAAACAGACGATTTCATTCTTACATTGAAGCTATCTTTCTAAAGCCTTTATTTCTTTCGCATTCACGTCATCTTTACACAGAGTTCGAAGATGCCTACTGTGTGTACTTATATATTTAATATAATTTTCGTTGATAATTAAAATTAATTTACGCTAAGTAATACAAGTAATTGAAAAAGATTTCGGAAAATAAAAGTTGGAGTAAATGTAAACACCAATTTTTTTCCTTTTTTTTTCTCCTAGACACCTGTGTGGTGCTTTGCATTAAAACTGATCAAAGCTGATCAACCATTAGTTTTTATCTAATAAATCTTAAACTAAATACTTATAAGCTAGAGTTCATCCATTAATGTCCTGTAGTTTGTTCTGGTTGAAACTATACCAAAGATTCTCACTCGCGCACAATGTTCTGCTTTTACCCAAAACACTACACAAGCTTAAATGGTTTTGTCCTCTTCAATCTTCGGACAAGATCTTGATTGTCCAGCAGCTGAAGAGCTTCTGCATTGATATGATTATGTAGCCTGGCTTCATGCCTGCTAGCAAACCTTTTAATCTCGTCTTGAACAGTTGGAATGCCAAGGTCCCGATGAAGGTCACTATCGCGGACGTACCAGGGAGCCTTTACCATGTTACGCAGTACCTTGTTTTGGAAGGTCTGAAAGGGCTTAATGTTACTAGTTTTGGTACAACCCCAGAGCTGTATACCATATAACCATATCGGCTTCAAGATCTGGTTATAGATTAGGATTTTGTTATTTAGTGCCAACTTAGAATGTTTTCCAAGGAGCCAATAATATGTTTATATTTTAGACCAAGTTCGGTTATTTTCTTCTTTACATGCTCTTTCCATCGGAGCTTAGTGTCTAGCGTCATGCCAAGGTACTTGACATTGTTCGCGTATGGTACTACGGTACCATTTATGTCTAGTGGCTGTATATCAACTAGTCTTTTGTTCGTAAAGATTACATGGATAGACTTGAGCTCGTTCAGCTTGATCTTCCATTGTTTTGTCCACTCTAGTACTGTATTACTAGCTGTTTGTAGTTTACTGGTGGACACATCCTGTTCCTGACCTATTGCGAGTAGTGCCGTATCATCAGCAAAAGTTGCAATTTTAACATCGCCCAAATGCGGAATATCACTGGTGTATAGCAGCTAGAGGATAGGCCCTAGGACACTACCTTGAGGTACACCTGCGTTAATTTCTTTTAGTTCCGAGTATTGATCTTCTTGTTTAATTCTGAAGTTTCTATCCGATATGTACGAGGAGAGAACTTCCACATATTGTTTTGGAAGCATTTTGTTCAGTTTGTGAATGAGCCCTTCATGCCAGACTTTATCAAAAGTCTGGGCCACATCAAGGAAGACTGCTGAACAGACTTGCTTTTTTTCGAGAGCTATTTCGATGACATCTGAGATTCGATGCACTTGATCTATGGTGGAATGTTTCTGTCTGAAGCCAAACTAGTAATCTGGAATCAGCCTATTGTTCTCTATTAAAGGTCTCAGTCTTTTAAGAAGTAATTTTTCGAAGAGCTTTGAAATAATAGGAAGCAGAGAAATAGGCCTGTAAGACTTCACATCGTTGGCCGGTTTAGGCAGCATAATCACTTCTGCGACTTTCCAAATTGTAGGCACGTGCTTTAGTCGGAATGATGTGTTGAAGAGGTACGTAAGCATCACAATACCTCTTCTAGGCAGTTGTTTCATAACTTGGCCAGTGATGAGATCAAATCCTGGTGCTTTTCTAACGTTTAGATTAGTCTTAATCTCATTAGCTACTTCCTTCGGAGTAACAGGAGGGATTTCTTCGTACAGTAGATTATTAACCTCTTCCAAGGCAGTTTCAGTTAAATGATCAGCAAATAATTCTGCTTTTTGCTTATTATCTCTTGCCCTAGGCCCAGTATCCTTCCTTATAGGGGGAATTGATGTTACAGACCTCTTGATCTTATTGGTTGCTTTCCATAGAGAGTACTCTGTTTCCTCGTCCGCAGTTAAATTTTGTAGATAGGAGCTGATTGAATCTTCTTTGAGTTTTAGAATTTCTCTCTTGAGTTTTTGTGATTTGTTATTCAAGATGGACGGATCTCTTGACTGCTGCCATCTTCTTCTAGCTTTTCTTTTTTATGTTACCAGTATTCTGATTTCGATCGGATAATTAACCCCTTTAGATATATGGGTAATTTCCTTGGTATTGTTAAAAGCAGCTGTCTGAATTATTTTAACAAAATTTTCAGCTTCTTGTTCCAGTTCCTGAATTGTTTTCAAACTAATGTTAAGGTGAATATTTTCTTGAAGATCATTTCTGAACCTCTCCCAGTCAGTGGTTCTATTTACGAACATGGGGCGGGCAGCTTTTTTAATTATCCTTTCACTCAGTGTTAATATAACTGCTGAATGGTCGGAATCTAAGTCCAGATTTTCTTCAACATTTATGAAATTGGATGAAACTTTCTTGGTAATAAAGAAATCTAGCAAATCAGGGATTTTATTGGGATCCGTAGGCCAGTACGTGGGCTTACCTGAGGAGTGGAGGTTGCATCCAAGTTTCCTCATGGCTTTTCTCAGTTCACTGCCTTTTGTTGTGGTCAATCTCAATCCCCATTCCACATGTTTGGCGTTGTAATCACCACCCAAGATAAAACGTTCGCCAAGATGTTGTAGGCGTTTATATTATTATCGTTTTATAGTCAGCATGTTTTAAATTGTGCCTTGGAGGACAGAGATGTAATAGATATCGATCTCTGTTTTAAAGGAGATCTTTGACACCGATTTAAATAATTTAACAAGACTAGGAATAAAAGTAGCCGAATATAACTTGTGCTAACTTAAGTTGTAAAAGAATTGTAAGCCAAAGTTAACCCGAAAATAATAAACAAGGACCAGATAAAACAGCTAATAACGATAACATATAAACAAGAAATAAATGACCAAAGAAAGGAAAAACGAACGCAAACAAAAGAAACGCGAAACCATAAAAAGCCAGAAAAATCGTGCAACAACTGTAACTGCCTTTTAGGCACATACAGTAATTAAAAAGAAAGCACCCGGAAGCAGAATTGGCAAGTCTGTCTCAAAACGCAAGCTCAATGCCAACAAAGCTCCAATTAATCATACAGTAACTCCAAACCTAATAAAGAAAAAAAGCAAACGAAACATCAGAACAAGAAAAATAAACAAAATCAAGGAAAAAAGGAAATCCCGCAAAGAAATGATTAAAACCTATGAAAATAAAAAAAAACTTGTAAAAACAACAGGCTATAATAGGAAAATAAGAAATAAATGAGTAATGGAGCAAGTTCAAATCCGTCTAAGAGATACTTTGTAAGAAAATTAAAAATAGTTTCCACACTTCCAATAGAAATAAATACCATAATTACTTACAAAAGATAATTGAGATAAGAAGACCAGGAAGAGATCAAAAGGCAAACAGAAAACCAATAATGATGGAATTAAAAAACTGGAATAAGAAAATAGAGATTCTAAATTCGTCGAAAAAATTAAAGGGCACCAAAATACATAGAAGAAGATTTCTCAAAAGAAATTCTTGAACAGCGTGCAGCGTAAAGAATTAATAACGTTCATGAGACAATACAGCGATAAGAGACATCATGCCGTTTTAAAATTTAATAAACTGGTAATTAATGGAGAGATGTTTTCTCTAAACAGCTTGAGGAAGATTGAAAAACAGGATACAGTGGAGGCTTTAGATATTGAAGGTGATAAAGAAGAAAATGATAAGGAATGATGAGGATAAAGTAGAAAACTTAACGAAGAAAGATCTAAGTAGCAATATAGAGAACACAGATAAAGAGAACAGAAAAAAAGGAAGAACCATGAGCCAGAGATCTCTGAAGAGCAATGTAGAAGATGAACTACGAGATAGGCTACTCAAGATTACTAAGGCGAGTAAGTACTCAAACAACTAGCAAAGAAGGATACGGGACAGCCACTGAGGACGAATAAGCAAGGAATAAAGGATATAACGAGTAGGGATAATGGGGATGAAACAAATAATAAAACCATACAAGTAGGAACTTGGAATATCACATCTATTTTTAGTAAAGAAGAAAAACTTATAGAAGAAATGAAAGAACATGACATACAATTGATCGGAGTTAGTGAGACAAAAAAAGAGGGGGCTGGAACACAATAGATATCAGATGAGTTTATACTATATTACTCAGAAGTAAAACCAGGAAAAAGAAGAAAGGACGGGGTGTGAATTATTATGACAAAAGAATTACAACACATGATAACTACAAAATTCAACCCGGTCTCTACAAGAATATTACACATAAGAATGGAGGAAAGAGAGAACTTAGTAGATATAATCCAACTATACACTCCTATAGATGGAACGCAGGATGAAATTATGGATAAATATTACGAAAAGTTACAGAAAGTAGTGGGTTTAACAAGAGAGGATAATGACAACATTATTTTGATGGGTGATTGGAACTCAAGAGTTGGTAATGATTACAATAAAGGAGGAGGATACTTAGGGAGATACGGGGAAGTAACCAGGAACAGAAACGGAACCAGAATGATTAATTTCTGTCAGATGAACGATCTAATTATTGGAAATACCTTCTGGGAGTAGGAGCTAGAGCAGAAATATACGTATAGAGCGGAGGGAAAAGGAGCAAAAAGCTTAATAGATTACATGGTACATACCAGAGAAATGACACATTGGATAAGTAACTGTTAAATACTCAACACAATTTAGTCAAAGCAACATTGGAATTTAAAGCACCTAAATTGGAAGGCACAGAGGAATATACCAGAATAAATATATACAAATTGAAGAATCTAGAAATAAAGAAAAGATATCAAGAAGAAACAGACAAAACATTCGATGAGTTAAGTAGCACGGTAGAAAATTGGGATATTGAGGAAATATGGAAGATTTTTAAGGAAACGATTGTAGGAAAAGGAAATATGTGGTAAAAAAACGGGAGACCCAAATATAAGCGAACTCGCTGGTGGAATGGAGAAGTAAAGGAACTGGTAAAGGAGAAAAACAGCCTGGCGCATATACATACAAACGAGAAATGAGGAAGATAAAAGGGAATACTATGAGTGTATGAAACAAGTGAAAAAGGCAATAACGAAAGCTGGGAGGTGTTCGGAGAAGATCTGGGATGAGAGTATAGCCTGAATAGAAGAAGGTTCTGAAACAAAGTGAGAAATATGAGAGGAAAAAATAGGAAAATAATAAAAGGCATAAGGGATAACAACAATAAGTTAAAGACAGAGAATGAAGAGATTGTTAAAGTATGGAGGGACTATTTTAGGGAGAAATTCCACGACGAGAGATACGAAAACAGAGAAGAAGCAATTCAAGAGAGAAATGAGGAAGAAGATGAAGAAGAATCTAACATACTGATGGAGGAGCTGCAAGACGCATTAACAAGATTGAAAATAGGAAAAGCGAGTGGGTTTGACGGGATTTACCCGGAACTATTAAAGTGTTTAGGAAATAGTGGAAAAGAGTGGCTATTGAGAATTCTGAGATCAGCATGGAAAATGGAGAGAATACCAAAAGACTAATTTTAGTTTTGGCGATATGTCACAGACAAAATAATTTAAAATTAAAATATTCATTATTTTGTAAAGTCGCATTTCAACTAGTATAAATGTTCTCCAAGGTTGCACACACATTTCTAGCTCAAGATAGCTTGCTGCTAAAAATAATCCAGCATACAGCTACCCTGTACCCCTGCATCCCGTCTCTTAGAAAGAGAGCTACTCGAACACGCGCAACGAAGTGACTCACATTACCATCTCCTGTTCGCCAGTTTCTGATGAGCTAGCTTATATGAAGTGTATATAAGCGAGAACTATATATACATTTCTCATCACCGTCATCTTGGAGCCTAGCCTCCGGTAAATCACTTAGATTAATATTCTTAAACCTGTAGTTAATCTAGAAACTGCCACTTACAGTTGATATACTGTTTACCCGATTTCCCAATTGCTTACTCAGGAGCTCTAAAACCTGTCCACTTTGATTTGGTGGTTCGTCGTTGATCGTCGTAAAGCGTCTGTATTAGTGTGTATATTTTTTATGTTCATTATATTGTTAAGTTGAACTTTGTGTTTTATTCTAACTCTACCCTTAACTACGTACTTAGTCACGACAACCCCCAATCGTGACAATTACTTACAGCGTCGGGCAAAGTACCTGCTAGAAAGTAAACGTAAAATACATAATAAAAAAAACAAATAAAAAACTTCATGTTAAGTTTAATTAAAAACATTTCTGAAATTTACTGCAGAACGTTTTCAAACTGCTTCCTTTTCGCTGTAATGATGGTGTAATATGTACAGTCTGCACTAAATACATCAACAACGTGTTAAAGAAGGCTATTTTCTATGGCATGAATCTCCGTAGAAATGGTAGTTCGGTGGTCGGTGCTCCCCAAAAAAGAATGGCTTTCCTCACCATGTTAAGGCAACCTTTGTGTGTCTAACTCGATGATCCGATGTTCAAACGCTTTTTAAAACTATGCAAAAATTTCAGCAGTGCGACAGAGACCAAGTCTACATAAATCAATAGGTTTGGACCATCTGCTCACTGGTTGCGAGATGTTTCGTGTCCAAAATCACTTTCCAGGAGCTGTTGGTAACTCTTTGTTGTGACAGTTCGCTGTCAGAAAAATGGGACTTAATGCATATCGCACTAATGGGCATTTTCCTGTGGGTGAAATGGTATCGCTAGTTGATTTGCCACGATAAATACAAGTTGGTCAAATGCATCCATGACAAACCGACATTAAGATGAAGATGAGTGTGTGTACACAAAATTTCAAGGCTTTGTAGCCACTAATATCAAAAGTTGTATGTGTATTATCTAACGCTGGTTTATTGAATGTACAAATAATCCAATCCAAATAACAGTTTTGTGCCAGGTTTTAACCTTTCTAATTAATGCAAATACACTTAGGAACGAAAAGATTTAGACGTAGCTATACAATTAATACCAAATTTCCTGAAGCAAAAATATTGATCGATAAAAATCTGGCAATGAGGGTAGATACCTCAACCATCTTTAAGGTGCTCAATTTCCTAATTAAACCAAATTCAAATTAAAAATAAAAAATAAAAATCGAATTGACAACCGAGAACGAAGCCATCAGTTCTATTATCCAGTTTAATTTATTTTCGTTAATTATTATCAACACCAAACGATCTACAAAATGAGGCTAAGAGGCATTTCCGTTCACGATTTTGTGGCTCACTGAAAGCACTGAATAAAACCAACAATAGGAAAAAAGTAATAAAATTTCAGAAAACTACTGAATGATTTCAATTGTTTAAGGTCATGTGATATCTAAGATCAAAAACGATCAAGATATTGAAACCAAGCCCAAATGGAAGAAGAACCCAAATCTAAAAAGAAAACTTTGGAGACATACATATCTAGTACAGTTTATCTCCTTTAGTAAACCTTAACCTAGCCAGATGTTTGTTCCCAAGTTCTAACTTAGGCAGCCATTCTTAGAGAACAGCAGGTAAATATTAAAATCTGTGAACTTATCAGCGAACTCAGCAAAAGAGTGCTGTTAATGAATTACTTTTTGGTGATATGATATGAAATGTGGTCGACAGCTTCGTATAAGACGGCGTCCATCTTTTTTCTGCAGGCAACGGGTACGCAAATAAAACGCTGTTATTATAGTACTAGTGCCACTGTTTAATAATTACATTAATAAATAGTTACATGGAAAGGAAACAAAAGATCATTTAGCTCCCCCAACCGAGTCGGCCTAAGCATTACCATATCTGTCATTTCGTACGTCATACTCTTTTAAGTGTCATGGTTGCGTAACATTGCGTTATACCACTGCCATGTCAGATGTCTGTCTATTGCACATTGCATAAAATATTTAATCAGGGCTCAAACACAAGCATGTTGTGAACAGACAGCAGCCAATCTACTACGAATATTTCCCAAACATCATTCGTACGATCAGTAATTTCTAGCAGCCGAACTAAGACCTTCCGACAACAACAATTACAACCGCAAGTTGAGCCAAAAAGAAGCTCATGAAATTCCCAGCAATCTTTTTATTGTTTAAGTCTATATGACAAGATTACTACCAATTGTGTTTGAGCAGACATTTCCATTTGAGCAAATCACGAAATTGTCAGATCTGTCACTTTTGAGGTATAAGGCAACTAAAAATACGGAAAATGATGCCGACGCCATTTTTATACACCTCCGGAAGAGAAACGAATTAGCTCTACTTTATTATTTCCTTCAGTTGTATCTATATTTCCATATTTAATAATAGAGAGCAGTTGTAGCGGGACTACGACTAATGGACTCAGGTTCAAACCCCTACTAATATAATGCCGGGTTTTTAAACATCGCTTAACAAAGTTTAAGCTGACAAATACATCGAGAAATATGAATACTCAATAAACCAGAAATAATAAAAGCTTTGGATTGAATTCTAGGTGATTTCTCTAGTATGTAACAAAGTGATTTACAGGGATTACTGTATTTGAAACTTTGTTTATTTTGAAACTTCAAAGGATTTATTGAAATCATGCTCGCTCGGCTGAATCTTCATAGTCAGGAAAAATATTTTGTAAAAGCTCGGAATGACTTAAGAAATTATCGACTAATATTAACCGTAAACAGAAAATATTTTGCGTTAAAAAAGAGAAAAAAAAGAGGTTTTTGAAATTTGTGGATTCCTATGTAATCCTATGTAAAATTGCTGCCCGGCTAATTCTTGGACTTTGAAATTATAAATGCACGGTGATAAGAACATCCGACAAAACAGAACAGAACATCTAAAATAGTATATGAGGAGCTTTTTTTTTAAATCGCAGTATGTTAACTTTTGCAAAAATCAACTAAAGATGAGGACACGTGCTTTAAGATATATTTCCTATGTTATTCTCTCGTGTTAAAAATACTGCTAATTAAATATTAAAATTAAATGAACAATATTCAGAAAAGCAATAAGTAAGCTCTGTTCATTTGGGTTTTTAGAAGAAAGGTGGCCATTTCTAAAGAAAATTTCCAGATCAAAAATGTTGAATTATTATAATGGTATCTTAGACTTGCTAAACTACTCCCTGTCTATCCATTTCTAGCCAGTTCATGCCTTTTTTTCTTTCTGCCCATATCTATATCCACATAATTCTTCTACAACATTTCTATATTGTATACTATCGTGCTATTTGTATCTATAAAACTAGAGAATTAGTTTATTTTTCTACTGTTATTTGGGGGTCTTACAATAGTAATATACATAGTATTCGCAGTAACGTCTATGTAATGCACACTAAATTACGGCATATTTAAAAACTATGATATTTTACAAAACAAACTTTGGCAGTATCAGAAATCTGTCTTTCTAAAGAATAATTTCAGGTGAAGATTTAATCAAAGGAATGGTAATCGATGTACTAGACGAAACATGGAAAGGGCTGCTATGCACTGCGGATTGAATAAGTAATAGCACGATTTGGCAAAGTCACAATGCTGCTGTTTATGTCGAGTTTCCTTACAATTTATAGAAGACCGTAGCTACACATAGCCAATCTAGATACTTAAATAGATATTTTAAATAAAGTTCCAAAAACATATAAAATAAATTTCCTAAATGAAACAATAATTTCAGAGAATAATAAGATACTTAATTAAATATTAAATGTTTATAGCCAGGAGAAGTTTTCTTCCGTAAACCAATTTCATGTTAATTAACTTCTATGTAACAAAATGAGCGAAGAAAATCGTTAATGTCAATATTAAATTCACCTTAAAAGGTTTAAATATTTAGGAAAGACTTTAATACCAAATTTGGAGGGTATTAATAAATTTTCCTGAAACTGATATTATGGGGGATAAATAATTATGCTTTAATAATATTAGCTAATGCAAACTACGGTAATCATTTAAAATTTGATTTCTCAATAACTTACTAATCCATAGAATATTTCCTTGCCAATGTATGCGGTTTCCGGTAATATTTTATATTTTAAATATACTATGAACCAAAATAAATAAATAACTTCTAGCCATTACTCTTGTACAAACGTTGCTACAAGGAAATTCTTGTTGGGTAGCTACACCGGCGCTCACGTATAACATTTTTCACCAATGCTTCCCCGTTATCATATATACATTTTCTCGATATATCTAAATGATTTTCCATTGGAAAATCTCAGATAAAGTCAAACAAGCATTTGCAACAGCAGAGGAGAAGAGCATTTTCATTTAGCATGAACCTGTGCCCCATTTGTATCTTTTTATGTTAGCTCTCTCTTGACTTTTTGCCTAAAAGTTTGCTTTCCCCCTTAGTCGTCATAAATCATCTCTCTTGCTTTAGAGTACGGTCATAATTTTTCATACACGCCGGCCTACCTCTTTTAGTTTTCAAATGCAAAATATTTCAGGATCGCCGGATTTATTGCCCTGCATTTCCATTCTGTTGTATTTTAAATCCATAAAATGAATTCTTATATATTTTCTTCACAAATATATTCTGAAAGTTACTCACAAAACAAATTTGATTATCCGCACAAGAGAAGTAAGAGATTTATCAATCTTCACTCAAAACGAAATTAAAAGCATTCGATAAAAGTTTTTGATATTTTGGTAATTATTAGACTATTACAGAATGCTTCTTTTAAAGCATTAGCTCCCTCCCGCACAAGCTTATAGCTTCTGGGGCCTGGTTTCAGGTTATGGGTTGTAGCAATTATTATTATATAAAGAGACTTTTATACGATAGTCTACAAACAATTCAATAATAGGAAATTCCTTTTGGTTCAGTTTATTCCAATAAAATAGGAATAAGCACATTTTGTAAATATTTTGTATTAAATATCTCTACAATACAGTCAGCAATATATATCGGCATATTCAGCAGATATAACATAAATAGCACCATCCGTTTCAAAGATCAATATTAATATTAAACAAATCTTTTATTATTTTATTAACGTCTGACAAAACTTTCAGTTTTTTTCATGAAACTATTCGTGTACTATTAAATGAAATTTAATGTGTAGCTTTTGGTTTCAACCAAATTCAAACAAATTTTCCTTGGTTAGTCTCAGAATAGCGAGACATCACTAAAAACGGCTATAGTCCTATGTCGCTGTAACTTGTCTATGGTAATGGTGCCTCTTTATACTCTAAGGTAAGTTTACAAAACTTATGTAATGGTTATACTATTTTGCAATAAATCTTTGGTGTTATTCACACATGGTTGGTTCTTCGATCACAAATAGAAATTTCAAGATTCGACAGTGTACGTGCCGTGCCGGGTCGAATAAGCAATATTTCGTTTAGTTAACTGTTCATGCCAGATCAAATATTCAGTCATGTCTTTGGTGTTGTCTTAACATTGTTTCGGGCAGAGGTAAGCATTCTTCATTTCTACTGGTTTAATATTTCTAGCCTGACTTGGAGAAATTTGTTACGTGCTAGGTACTGATTTCGTAATATCCTGTATAGTTTTGTTATTAATATTTGTTTTGTCGCTGTTTGAGTTAGCGCTCGACAGTTAATTTTTGCCGAATTTGATGTAACTTTTGCGATGTACGTATTAATTCGTACGGGGTTTAATCGAAATCGAAATCTTTCTAAGGTTAATCGTATTTGTAAGTTTTAATTTTCCATAAGATTTGTTAGATGACTATAATTCGTAGCACACTTAATTTGCTGGTTAGGTTGTACGTTAGGTTGTAGGTTAGGTTCTAGTTTAGATTGTAGGTTAGGTTGTAGGTCAGGTTGTAGGTCAGGTTATAGGTTAGGTTGTAGGTTAGGTTGTAGGTCAGGTTGTAGGTTAGGTTGTAGATCAGGTTGTAGGTTAGGTAGACAAAATTTATAGTCATTTTGCAAAATGTACAACTGCACTGAGAAAAATACTTTAATAAAATCATCTTCTTAGACCGTTTATTTTAAATGGAATAATAAATATACTTGAACTAATAATGCATTTACTGCATTTATTAAACTCAGTTTATTACATTATTAAATCTGGTTTTACTGAAAACTGTTTTGATGCGGCAGCAAGAGGGAATTATACAAACAATAAACTATATTGTAATTCGTCTGCCTAATAATATGATTTAGCTAGCAATATAACACATATCGTGACGGCTATGAGAAATCTTAATAGCAAATAAAATTACCCAACAATATTCGTGTTCTTTGTTTAGTTGTTGATGTGGCGGCCATGCCGTTTAACTCTGACGTCCAAAACAATAATTTTTGTGCAGTGGCTTTTAATGTGCTACTGTTATAAAATCTAGTTGGTAAGTGGAACATGTGTTATTTATTGTATTATGTTGTATTATTTAAACAATATTAGCGTAGGTAATCATGTGTAATCCAAATTATATTGCAGATACATCAATATACAAGATGCCATAACAATTACTCAAAATTTATCATTATCAACATCATTACCACCCGATTGTAAGTGTCTTATTCATTTTTAACATTGAACTTTTAAAATAATTAAACTAATTTTCAGTGTCATCTATGACTGTAATGCAAAGGACAGTGATAATAGTGCATTGGAGTAGTTGAATTTCTTGAAGTTTGCCGTACAACCGTGGCAGGAAGTGTTATTAGCTAAGGGGAGACATACTTTTAGTTTGCTATCAAAAGAAAATTTGAATAGTATATCAGAATACTTCCAATACATCCTGCTTTGAAATAAAACGAAAGATTTGTGTTGGTACGTACTCAACAAATACAACAAGAAGAGCAGACTTCTATATCTTTTATATTCTTTATTTTGTATTGTACTTACATAAATATTTTGTTTTCAATATACGCATTTTATTATTTTTATAAAATTGGTTTATTGAGTTAAAAATCCAGTGCTTATATTAGGTACAGTATATATATTATTACAATTATAAGACCAGGATTATTACTATTATAAGATTGAAATTATAGCTATTAAAAGACCCAGATAGCTGGGGTTATTGTACAGGTTTAGCAAAATTGGTATTATAGCTATAGCTAATCGTTTTCTTGTCCCTATACGTATTAGAAATTTTTATAACTGTTATAATATTTCTTAATACTATAATAATAATTTTCTCTCAGTGTGAACAACAACGTTTTTATGCCTAATCTAGACTCGTAAATTTATGAAAGACAATAAAAACACCGAATAAAAACCGTTACATTGTAAAAGAGCCGATGTTTGTTCAAAGTGACGATGGTTTGCAAAAAGACTGATTGTGCGAAATGCCTGCGACATATACATATAATACTTTGGGTTCCGATATTGTTATCAATCTCTTCCTCTAAGACTCGGTAATGTTCGGCATGTTCATGTTCAAAAGACTGTTACGTGCTAATTTCGTAACAACCTGTATAGCTATGCATTTGTGATATATTATTTGTGTTTGTATAGCGTTTAGGGATTCCTTTTAGTTGCCATTTTGTTTGGAACTAACTTCCTGTTGTTGATAAGAGACTTCACTTCGTTTTGTTTGTTCGTGTGAAGAAAATTCTTTAAAGAATATTTTAGTGGCACCATCGTTAAATTAGTTTTTCCTTTATGTTGTGATATGGAAATTGCATTTGTGCAGAACGATAATTAATTTTTGGTGATTTCCAAGTTTATTGGTAGCCGTAAGGGATTTTTCCACTTGTTCTTTTTTGAAGGTTAGGAGCATGATCTCGTAAGTTTATAGATTAACTCTTATTTACATTCAGTCTCTTATACTATAATTCTTTGACAAGATTCAATATTTAATCGACGTTTGCCGCATTTGGGAGCGGTAAAACTCTTTCAGAGGGTCACCTTTTATCTAAGGTATTTATTCAATGTTTGCTCGGTGCATTCTGATAAATAATTTGATTTGTTACAGACCTTTTTTTCTTTTTCTATAATAAATCTTACGTTAACTTCATCACTACGTTGTATATTTGGGTTGTAAAAAGACCATTACTCTGACTTGGTTGCTGTTGTCTCGTTGGATCACGATACATTCGACCTGGTTAGTGACGTTTCTCTTCAGTTCGAAAAACACGCACTTGTATCGTTAGTCAGTTATATTTATTGTAGCAACTATTTACAACAACAATAACGTTTGAAAAGCCTTATTGTATATAAAACATTACTGTATATTTGTATATTATCATTGTATGTGTTAAATGGTTTTTCCTCAGTGTGCGCGTAACACTTTAGTAACACATAGATATATCTATTTCATATGTATATATATATATATATATATATATATATATATATATATATATATATATATATATATATATATATATATATATATATTATTTTATCACATATTTATTTTATTACATCGTTAGGAATATTTGCGAGTGAATACGTATGACCTTGCTCCGAAATGAATTGGTTTAACAATTAAAATCTGAGGTTAACGATTGCGCAATCTACATCACAGGTATTCGCGTTAATTTACCATGCCAGTTACATTTTTGAGACTTAAAGTTAAGTCAAATTTAGAGTAAGTAATCGCGCTAGCATTAATCCTCACCCCGTTCAAATGTGTATAGAAAACAATAACCTACATTTAATTTTTGCCAAGGCTATTTGTCCTTGATTAAAATATAACCATACTTGATTGATTTATGTTAGTTAATCTACCTGATAATTTGTCTAGTTGTTAATAAAGCACTGTACATCCCTTACTTGTCGGCTTATTAACTATTTATATGTTTGGTATTTGGAGTTTTTATTTACAGCCATCGAGGATTCAATATTGGGAAAAGTCGATCACATTGGTAGTAGTCGCAAATGTGTTGTTCTTTTCAGATTTTGTCGGTCAATACTGTAGCTATTTTAGACGATTCTTAGCCCCAACAGCATATAGCACCTAAATCACAACAGGATCCACTCAAGCACCGGCCGCTAAACAGTAGGAGAGACAACGTCAAGTCGGTAGTATGGTGAAGTGTTAACTGCTTTCTTTAGCGATATCGAGATTGATTTTAATCAATCTATCCTTGTCATGAATTAAACTACAGAAATTATATTCAGTTTAATAACTATCGAGAACCGGCAAAGTGTACGTAGCGTCAGCTATATATTTTTAGCTGAGTTAATAAAGGTAGGGGAAAAGCCTCAAAATCACTGTTCTAAGTAAGTTTACGGTTACATAGAAACAATGCCCACAAAAGAACGACTACTTCAGGAAAGATTTGAACAAGAAAACGCAATCTTTACTCAAAAGTAATATGTTTAAGCAATTATATAATAGCGAAAAGATTATTCTCCATTATTCATGCAACATGTATTGGCATGGTGTGAACCCAACATCTTTTTTACATTCGCACAGCTTGCAACTATAAGTTTGCTCAACTATATAAATAACATAACTATCTTCTTTTCCAATCGTGATATTTGATGTAAATACAACAAGCATTCTACATCCAAGGAGTAATTAAGGTAATTACCGACCTATCTGTAATGGATCCTTTTTGATTGCCAACCTTTTTAATCTTTACTTAAGAGAACTGCAAAAACTGCATCGTAATAGTAAAAGTGTACTTATATTTTTATAATAATTTTAATTTATATTAATATTTCAATATTTCAGCACTCATTTTCCTCCGTTAAATTTTTCTGCGCTCAAATATCATGGCGCATACCACTTGATAGTGGAGCTATAAGAAAAAATACGATTCAGGTATATAAACATTTTGAACATAACTGTTTTATATAGTTAGAAAAAAAAACTGCATGCGAAAGTAAATATTTCAAAGTATAACATCATCAAAGAGACATTTTAAAAAGGGTTCTAGAAATATATTTAACGAACCGTTTTCAAAACCTCAAAATCAGCTTTCGGTAATAATTAATTTCATCCAAATTCAACTGGTCTTTGACATTTTTTCCAGCTAATCGAAATAATTAAAAGCCACTCTGAAAAACCGCTGGAATATAAAAGAATATCGCCTGAATCACATTTTATCTGCAAATTCGTCCCGACCAGAAAATCTGCAAATACAACATCGATTATGACTTTTAAATAAAACTGCCACACTCCAGGATGGGATGACAGATTTAAAATCCGCTACAGAGCTGGGGTTACGAAAAGGAAGACAAATGGAAGCAGATGGCAGCTTAGAGGGCTCTCCTACAAGGATAATGGCCATCAGAACAAACCAGTCTAATGATTTATGCAGAGCTTTTCCACCGACTATCATCGGTCAGTCCAACATGTAACAGCCATCTCGATTTAAGATGCAACTAAGATTGATTAACGGATATGTGTCTCAATGGATCTAGGAATGTGAAAATGGGACAAGCTTTTAACGTTAACTAACCTCTTAACTCATAACGGATATAGATGCTTCTCAAGGCTTTCTCTTGAAACAAGGTTGTATGATAAGAAAAGTACAGGTAGGATGGCAGGATACATATTTCGAGCGCTTTTACGGGAAAGTTTTTATAAATTTCCTTATTTTTGAAACTGAGAGAATTAAAAATAACAAGAATTCTAAATTAGACTAGCAAAAAATTCCTCTTAAAATAAAAACTCAAATACACGAAAATAATTTTGGAAGAGAAGCTGTAAAAGGTGAGATGAAATCCTCCAACGCGTTATTCTTTTGTGTGCAGAGGCTTAGATGGATTGAAGGGGTATTTTCTTATATAACCAGGATAAAGCTAACAGATAATGTAAAAAAGGGCTTTGAATCGTTATTTGTATTTTACTAATTCGGAAATATTTGTATGTATTATAGTTTTTACTTCCAATAATTCCGCAATTAAAACTAGCAATAAAATTAAAAGCTTTCTGATTCATTCAGGCTTCTAGGAAAATTAAACTTTTTTACGTCAAGCACCAAAAGATTGTTCGGTTAAATTCTAACCATTTAGATTATGCAATGGTAAATTTATTTGAAAGCCTATTCAGTAAAGTGAATTAAGTCTGCAAAAATTTAGTTCCAATTCCAAAATAATCCCGAATGAATGAGTGCTCGCACATTTCATGGTAGCTAAAGCAAATTCACTCATTCTTCATTTGGTAGTAGTAAAGGCCGCTGCATCCTCTCCTCTCTCCCATCTCCTATCAGGCGAGAGATAACATTAAATCCATTAAATCACCCTTATTTTGGGGCACATCTTCAGTGCTAGTGTCGGATGATAAATGCGATCCTGGTGATAGATCACCCGCGCATATGTCTTGTCGTAAGCATCTTGTTCATTAAATGTAATGACCTCCTGCTTTCCAACCAATATGTCTATACTAACAAAGATTAAGCACATGTCATACCCAAAAATTAATATAAATATTTTGACACGGGAAAAGCGAAAGCCCTCAAAACTTGACGGCACTTCTTTTCTTTAGGAATTTTAAAATCGTTAGCGAAAAATTGTACTTTTTCGCCGCGCGCTTAAATGCGTATGCTTAAATGCCGAA
This sequence comes from Agrypnus murinus, assembly GCA_929113105.1. Taxonomy (NCBI): domain Eukaryota; kingdom Metazoa; phylum Arthropoda; class Insecta; order Coleoptera; family Elateridae; genus Agrypnus; species Agrypnus murinus. The sequence goes on from OV816024.1 coordinate 36,043,765, forward strand.
GTACAAGAGGTAGCACACGAAAAGTAACCTTCCAACTTTTTCTTTTTATTGAACATTTATTTACGTGTTAAAAGAAAAGCTAATAAATTGAACGTTTACAAAGAAAATTGGAAATATTATTTTGCTAATTACTTCTTTTTGATACATACAGTATTTCATAATGAGTTTTCATGTTTTCACGTATCCACTTTTCGTTCCCTTGTAATACCCAAAATGTGATTCTTTAATCATGAAACGACAAAAAATACACACACACATGCACACACTAAAATATTATTTCATCTAGCAGCCGAAAGCCAACAAACAGTGAATATATTCATGTTTGGGCTCCATTGAATACCAAAATCCAGCTTTTTAATAAAAAAGTTTTTGTTGACACTAAAAACCCACGCATATTAGTATCAAAGTTGGTTAACTTAGAAAAATATTAAAATATCTAAGCTTTCTACTACTGCCTGGTTTAACAAAAGCTTTTTGCTGGTAGTTAAAAAAAACGATGAAATGCTACTATACTCCGGACACTGAACAGATATAGTTAAAAAAAATCAAGGCAGCACAGATTGTTCTGATTGGTTTTATGTGAAAGTTAAATTTACAATATAACATTTTTGTATATGAATTGTTAATTCGTTATAAATGATGTCACTTAGAGAAATTTATACTAGTATAAATAATAACCATACATTTTAAAAAATTGCATTTTATTAATTTAATAAAAAAGCCATGAAAAGTTCACGAGTGCTATGTGTTTACACATACTATAATATATAATAAATAGTTTTTACAATAAAACAAAGAAATTACATACAAACATACTATATATACGTCGCATGGTAAGGTGGCAATCTCAGAACAGTTCTGTTGCTTTCCTGTGTTAATTCGCCGATTACGTTAGCACTCACTGTGTTTAGGTGCATGCTGTTTTACTTAAGATAACAATTCAGCTCTCACATACTGTCTTCGTAGGGGATAGTTTTTTCTGCAGCCAGTTATGTATGTCAGCTTTCTTTGTTGCTAGACGGAATTTTTTCAATTTTTCTTATGTGATAACTTGCGTTAACCATTGTTCAAATGTATCTGCGTTCATTTCTTCATGGTAGTCATTTGTTTTCTTGGATTTCAATAACAGTAATCCATTATCTACGAAACCGTCATCAGATCCTATATGAAGGGTGATGAGCCGCTTTCCTTTCCCCGATGGATTTCTCAAGTCAGTCGATAACCCTCTTAAAAATGCATCTCGTGGATTTGTTATGGACATGTCAGCCCACACTTTTTTTGCCATTTTTGTCTTCTTCGGAAACATTGTCCAAAATAGCTCTTGGTCTATGACACGCCTTAGGAGCAGCAAAATAATCAGGATGTTGCTTGTGCTCACGAAGTATGTTGTAAACACTGGCCAGACCAATTCATAAAATTATAGTAAATAAGCAGTGGGATTGGAAGGTAAATTAAAACATGACCTATCAATCTAGCAACATTTTCCTCTTTTTCGTGTTTTTCCATTGAGGATGCTGCTCTTCACACACTTTAAAAGCGTTCATAATTATTTGTTTCACCTCTACAGAAAAGTGCTTTTTTGGCGTTTTTTTTGGTGGTGACAACTGAATATTGTTGACGTTTTCATCATCCATTTTTAATAATTTTGCAGTAAGGAAAATTCTACAAATTAACCAACTCATTATTATTATTAACTTTTCATATAATTATAACTTACTTATTGACAACCGTTCGTGTATTGAATGGTGCGAGTCTTAATAAAGACTTGTAATGTACCTAATATGTAACACAGTTGGAAAAACTGACGGAACTTTCAAAACAACTGACGTAAACGCATGCGTAACAAGCTGGCGTTTGCCGTTTGTGTTTGTATGTGTAAATGAAACTTCTATCGAGTACCGCCCCATTTATTTCAACCAATGGATATTCAAGTTTCAAGTTGCATCTGCATGTCTCTGGTTTTTCATTACTATATCTGTTGGGTAAACGCAGTATAGTTGTTGGCTTAAATCATTTGACAGAAATATACCAGAAATTGCACAATCAATCAAGTGGACATCTAAAGCACAATTCAATTATTATTAAACATAGGTATGTATGTATATACATAATCCGTGCTTTTCTACCTTGGTGTTGAGGTGCAAGTATTACAAATTACATTTATTATATCCAACCGGCTCTTCATGGTCGAATGGTAGAGATCCTACCTCTCGTTCAGAGGGACAGGAGTTCAAACCTCGGTTGCGACTGAATTTTAAAAATTTAGTACTATCGTGTTTGAACTGCTTAGGTTAAGGTATGAAAGTTGTATGAGTGACAAGGTATGGGGGAGGGTAATATACTTGCTCCGTTGCACTCCCATAAGAGTTTGTGTGGAATCCCGACACTGCGAAATGCGGTAAAAGGGGAATGGATTATGTATATATGTATATCCAATCGCTACAGCAGTCGATCGCTATTGTCGTTAAACAATGCCGTATTTAGAGGAAGATTAAGCCGATGGGGGCCACTGGCGGCAAAGATTTCGAGGTCCTTAGGCCCAAGCTCCAAAGTAAAAAAAATAGTGTAAGAAAAAGTGTTGATTTTTTCGGAAATATTTCTGTATTAGATTTTTAGTTCTAATGAGTTGTTTAAACCAGCAATATGTAGCTAATAATAAAATTCAACTTTTTTGCGTTTACATAGAATATGCGAATCACTGCTCAAAAAAGTCTAAGGCCGGTATTATACTATAAAAGATCTTTGACAAATATCTATTAACAAATAGTTATTTGATGAGAAATACGACAGTGTAATAGGCTATGTTTTATAAAATATTTCTTTGATAATAGATCATTTATATAGAGTAACAGTATAGAGTATTATTACCTTTTATCAAAGTTTTAACAGGCGTTTATTAAAGCACTATACAGACTGTTCGCAATTATCCATGCACTATTGTTCGAGTTATTTTCAAAAGTAACATTTTTTAAATTGAACATCCTGTATATTTTTGTAGAAATAGATGGACAGCAACTTCATAAATACAAATATTTTAGGAACTTTTATATTAACTTTGCAAAGTTATACGACACTTCATATTTTTCATCTAATCAATTACACTGAACTATTACAAAAGCTTTTAAACAGTGTAACACGTCTCCTTGATCACGAGGCGAAACGCGGTTATCACATGGTCGAAATGTTAAAACGTACGTTGCTTACTTTCTTTAACAGCCGAGAGGAACACAAGATGCTGGTTACTCTCTTATATTAACTTAATGTATTTCACAGCTGTTGATCACGCGGTGACCTAGATTCTTAATTTGTTTGTTTGGGCATGGAGTAAGAATTGGTAGTACTCATTATCGGTGTACAACTTCACCTATAAGTGATGTCAGTAAAGTTGCATAAGTTTAATTTCTTTGGGATAGTTTAATTTAAAATAAGGTTGATTTTTCTTAATATCTATAAAAGAAGCAATTTCGTCATGAATATGCTTAAACTGGAAATACTATTCAAAATTATAATAATAAATATTTACCTAGCACAAACGTTTTAAAACACATCTATTTTATTATCGCCGGTATTCCCATAAGAACAAATTATGCAAAATAACATATCCTTCAACAGATTGTTATTATTCACAAAAATGATATAATTTTTATAATACGAGTATATGTATTTATCTCTTTATGACACCAGGTAACTCTAATGATGTAGATGTTTAAATCCACTTTTTAATATTTCCATAGTGTACGTGGATCAACTAATACATTTTACACATTTTATTACATGCATGGGATTATAACACATCCACTTCCTTGCAATTTGTAGAATTATCTCGATGTTTTGAAGCTTACAGTATAAAATAAACCTACATAAATATTTAGTCAAATAAATTTGTTAAAATGCTGTAAACTAAAGATATCTAATTGAGTTCACAAGGATGTGCCATCTAGAGAGTTTTTCATCAACTGGAGAAGATTGGCAGAACTCCAATGCTTTCAAAACAATCCGAAAGAAACTAACTATTACTTTATTATTAACAATCTATGTATTTATAACTTAAACCCTAGAATTTAATCTACTAATTTAAAATAAATTAGTTTTTCTCTTTCGTTTAATTTGATAAACATAATTCTTAAATATATTTCACAAACAAATGCTAAACATTTTTAGCACTACTGTTACTTTACCTCAACTAATGATTTGGATTTTTGATCAACTTGATTTTCCAACAATGATTAACCAGGGTTGGTACGTATTGAGTTTGCTATAACAACTGAGAAACTTAAATATTTTTAAAGTGATGTCATAGCATGGCCAAGAATGTTGAATGTCGTGGTTGAGCAGTGCACAAATCTGAAGAAACAATAATTTACAGATCCAAATATGGAAACTTAAGCTGGAAGATGATCTGGCACTAGACGTTCTACTGGCGGGATAATCACAGAGGACGTCAATTAACTAGGAACTAAGATTAAGAAGAATAAACAAATTACAGGTAACAATTAGCGAAGACTTAAAATTTCAGAACGAAGTATAGGGCGAAGTATTTCTCAGCATTTGAATGTTAGAAAATTGTGCACGCTGTTGCTCCGCTGCTGCTTGTTACTATAAGAGATAGAGTAAAATGAATTATACATGTTTTTTGTCTTTTTTCAAGATAAACTCAATTCTTAAAACCAGAATTTGCTATTATCTTTTGTTTGCGAGTCATTTTGGGTTCAAAAATGACGATTAGACCTAGTTTGACCCCCCGTGGTTCAGATACCTCATGTCAACTTTGACATGACGTATTTCAAGTATTTTCGGAAGCAGAGATGATTGCCCCGCAGTTTTGTTCCAATCAGAATATTAAGAAAATTACCCATATGAATTCAACTTTACAGTACACATTGTATAATAATAATAATTTTCTAGCACACCGATGGTTTTCTTCAAAAATACAAAAATAAAAGTAATAATAAAACTTGCTGCGATCTAATTGCGAACCATGAAAAAAAATACATTTTTTACTTTTAAAAAGATGTAAACAGTTAAGAAATGGGAAAATTCAATTCCAACAAAAGATAAAATATTAATACAAAAATAATGTATGCGAAAAATATCCTTATCGATAATATTTAATACAAACATGAACAATAGCTGGTTTTATAATAATTATGATTTTAAGATATTTAATTGCACATAAAAGTGCTGCCTATAAATCTATCACAGTAAGGTAATACTCGGATATCTTAAATAAAAAGCATTAACACGATTGACATTTTTATAATACAAACAATTCGTGCATGCAAATGGTATACTGATGTATTTATAGTAAACTATCATTAAAAATTATTCTAGGTATTTTCCATTGGATTATAGAAATCTGCAGTAATTTACTTTGACCTGCCTGCAAAGTACTGGAGACTAAACTTACACTGAATCCAATTTAAAAATTTTAAGAAAACCTGTGTCATGGTATTGGTTAATATTGCTCCAAGTGTAACAACTATAAATCTTTGCTATTAAAACTCACAATGCTCTATTTTATGTTTCAAGTTTTAAAAGATTTTAAAATTAGAAGAGAATAAGAAAATGAGCTCAAAATCGCTTTTTTGACATTAGTATTGAAAACACAAACTTGTGCAATTTTTTAACTGTAGACAGTTAACTTCACTTCATTGGATTACTCATAGTTATTTCCACTTATTTTTCAAGCTACTATACATATAATCCGAAAGACGAGAAAATAAGCCTTGAACTTTGAAAGATCAACCCTCTGCAGTCATATAAAAACGGTAAAATTAACTAAAAATGTTAGAAATAAAAAATATATAGAATTAGCTACAGAGACGAATTCGAGTAGTTAATAATCGCGTTCAGGCAATTTATCTGCTTCACGAAGGTAACGAACGCCAAGATAAATGGGGATAAAATTGAAGTACTGCAATATTTCTCGTTTTAAGAAACGTGACGGAAGATACGTTAGTAGTTTTATTTTAGAGAACAGTAGAAAGAGATTCTATGTATTGTCTTTAAAAAAGAAACTTAACGAAAATAATAAAACAGAACCATCATCGGCTCGCACATAAGTATATATACTGCACAGTCATCCCTTATGAAAAGAACTCCATATTAATGTTTGTTTATCCGAGACAAGGCAATAACGAAAGAATCATTTAAAACGCTATGGTACAAATTCTGACAGGCGCAACCCGACGCGCACTCCGTTCAAAACAGTGGGAAGCGAGAAGCGTCACGACGCTCGGATATGTTAGTAAGCTGCCGGCGTCGGTGTCGTTCAGTCGGGGTTGAAACTTCCGATCAGAACGAATTAATCTGCTCAAAAATGAGCACGTGCATTGAAAGAAATGCATCCTCCTTAATAAATCGGGATTTCTCGCAAGTTTAGTGATATGCATGGCTAAGAAAAGTATGTAAATTGACCATGCGTCTTTTGGTTGTTTTGATTATGGTAACAGTGATTCGTGCGAAGGCTTGTCCGGTCACATGCGAATGTAATGATTTTCCCCGTGGTCCTCTACATAATGACAACAATCTGTACACGACCGTTACGTGTAATAATGTTGTTAACACAACTGATAACCTTCCAACGACTACGAACAAATTAATATTGCGAGACTTTTCTTATTTGGACATAGAGATTTTTATAGAGAATTTAACGTGTAACTCTGCGCTTTTCCCGTACCTGTTTCATCTAGGACTTACACATTGTGTCATCCCCAATTTGTCGAATGTTAGCTTTAGCGGTCTGGAAAGACTCCAATCATTAGATTTGTCGAGAAGCAAACTAAAACATTTGCCGGACCCGGAAATAGCCTTCAATCTAACCAGCTTAAAAGCTCTGGACCTGTCAAATAACGAAATCCGAGTGATCGAAAGCAGCCCGTTTAGGACATTAACCTCTCTAGAAGTGCTAAACTTAAGTGCAAACGTAATCGACACCCTAGCAGAAAACAGTTTTAGCGGGTTATCGAAATTACAGTGCTTGGATATATCGTCAAACCAACTTGTAACCCTTCACAGCGACGCATTTATTCCTTTAAATACCCTACAATACTTAAATTTGAGTAACAATTTACTACAAGTGCTAGACGAATCCTGCTTGAGCAGCCTGCAGCGGTTACAGCAGTTGGACGTGTCTTGGAATCGTTTGGCACACGTTGCTCCCGGCAGTCTGCAACTCCCGAGTTTATCCCGTTTACTGCTAGCAGGGAATCCCGCGCTCGGAGGGTCACGTGAGCCAGCTCTACTCGTGGGACCCGGAAAACGTCTGCAGACGGTGGACGCGTCACGAACAGGATTGAAACAGGTACCAGCTGCTCTCACACATTCTATTAGAACCCTTCGACTCGCCGGTAACTCTATTAGATCGGTTAGTTGCGGTCATCTGGATTCCTATCCTCTTCTTCAATTACTAGACTTCACTTCAAATGATCTCGAAGAAATCGAAGATGACGCACTAGGCCGTCTAGAGTTACTTTCTATACTGTACTTATCTGACAATAAATTGCGCACGATTCCCCGTGATTTACCTGAAAGACTGAGAATTTTACATCTGGAGCACAACCAAATCGAGCAGATATTACCGGGAGATCTTCAGGGAATGCCGCTTTTAGAAGTGCTTCTGTTGAGTGACAATAAAGTTAGAGTGGTTCGAGAGGGTGCCTTTAGTCAGCTGGGAGCTCTCGCTACGTTGGATTTGTCGCGAAATCCTATTAGCATATTGCCTGCCGGAACTCTATCAGGTCCTTGGCAGCTGCAGGTGCTTCGCCTTTCCAATCTCAACGTAATATCGCCTGCTAAAGAGATGGCATTTCCTCTACCTACACCCGAGCACCTGGTAACCTTAGACTTATCTAATAGTCCAGGTTTAGCCAGACAATTTTTAGCAGACACTGCAGCGCTCGCGGCTTCGAGAGAACTTCAAGAAATTGACTTATCAGGTGGTGGTTTAGAACACATACGTTCCGACTTATTTCATTATCTTCCCCAGCTAAGAACTGTGCGGTTAATTAATAATTCTCTCAACTGCACCGAATTACAGTGGTTAGCAGTGTGGTTAAGACGACAAGACCAACCAGAATCACGAAAAATTACTTGTTCGAGCCCCGCTGAATTGTCAGGATCTCTGCTTATAGATTTACAAGACATCGAGTCGGTATCCCAATTGAATTATGAAGTTACTTCCCCAACAACAAAAAGCTACACTAAGAAACCTGACCTGATACGAAATGAAAATGCTTTCTCACTGTCCCTTAACAACAATAAATTAAAATATGTTTCAGCGTATAACATAAATTTTACGATAACGAAATCTAGTTTCGAACGCAATGCAAAAGCGAGTTCGCAATTCCCTGATGGGATTAGTGCTTCCAGTCTCGCGCTGTCTCCCACAAAATCGAACGCTATGAGCGATGATGACCTGTCAAATAAACAGAACCTCACCTACATCTTCACCGCGCCAACCCCGCAAATCACTAAGCCTCCGGCACAGCAGGAAACGTTCACAAAAAATAACACGGCAACAACAAAAACTGCGGAAGACAAAACATTAGTCAAACCTGTAAGTCCTTCCCCGTCGACAAGGAAAGAATATGCGGAAAGCTCACGTCCACAAAATGTAAATGAACCAGACAATTTCTTTACTAATAAACCTCGACGCGGGAGCGTGAGGACCGAGATTACCCAAAATTTATTCATCGCCTCCAAGGAAAACTCGTTTAATAATGAGGTTCCAGCAGCGCAATACAGTGACAATATAAACGGATCATTTTCGAAGGTACGCAGCAACATGGAAGCGGTTACCCCCGACGAGAAAACCAACTCCACAGAAATAAGAGAAAACGCTACCGGAACAACCGGAAAAATGTCAATGTTTACAGAAGCAAAAAGTGAAAAGAGTCTAGCGCATCCGGGAATGCTCGTGTTACTTGCAGGAATTTTAAGCGCGGCGGCGGCGACGGCGATGCTAGCGTCGAAGTTTAGGAAACGCCGAAGAAGCTACCAACAACAGGATATTGAGGTAAGCAGTTTACCGAGTGTCACCGAGCTGTGGTGACACCTGAGGAATCCGGACGAAGATCGCGCCGCCCTTTATGACACGATGACTTAAGTGTGACGCACCAGTGTATGTGATAACATGAAAATAATACTTTTATAACTAGTTTTTGTACCAATCAATATTATTATAAAACGATGATGATATATTTTAAAAACAAGGAGGTGTTTATTAACTGACATTAAATTAATAATTAGTGTCATAAATAAATATGCCAACCTTTATTTGTGAAAGAAGTCGAAATAGATTCTTCGAATAATGCTTACAAAGTCAAAAAAGGCTTAAGTTAAATAAAATAGATTTATACATATGTATTTCATTTTTCATTGTTTTGTTACGTAATGGGCTTATCACGTGTATTAAAATTTAAAAAATAGTTTTTTAACCAACAAAACAGATATAAAAAAAAAGTTCATATGTATCTCAAAACAACTAAAAATGGAGATCCGCCTTTTTCACTTAGGAAGGTAGTACAATATATAAATATGCCAAAAAGTCGAACCAATTATTATATTTAAGGGATTCAAAATTCAATAACAGAAAATAAAACTAGGTTAAATCGATTTACCCGCTTTTACGTCGTTTTAGTGTCATCATCCATTAAGTAACAAAATTTCAGGTAAAATAATGTCGAATTGAATTAGAGACACAATGTTAAGGTTTAATGGAATTGGTGTTTAAGTGCTTACAGATAGGCTCTGGGAGTTCACAGAGTTAATGCAAGTTTTTAAAGAATTTTCAGATATAGAGAAATTTTATTAAATTTGAAAAAATGACCAAGCACTATTTATATTCAAATTTTAAGTACGTTTAATGTGTTTTACAACTAAAATTTCGAACATGTACCTCTAGTGTAACAGGGGAGGTTTATTTTAATGAATTTGATTTGAAAGCTGAAACTCAAAAATGGAATTTCATTATTTCAGTGTTTATATAGTATTGTAGATATTAGGCTAACGTAAAAAGCTCGCTCTCTTAAATGTGTATGGATATTATTATTTATTATTGTATGATTCATTTTTATAGCAGGACGGATCACATAAATTAAAAACCGCAAATAAATGAGAAGTAAAAGAGAGTAAATAATGTTTACATTATTAAGGCATTCTATAGCTAGTGTTTCGGCGAAATTTAAATTTTTTCATATTTAGCGAATACCTACAGCATGTTGAGATACACCCTGAATATCAATATTGCCAACAGTACAATATTATAGCTGTGAGATTCGTAGATCGAAATGTGGCGCCCTCTATGACGCCTATGAAGAAAGACATACTAAGCAAATCGTTGACACAGGGTGGTCTAAATTTCACACATCTAATGACATACAAGAGTTACAAATAAAATATTTAAAAAAAAAACTGTGTCACAATAAACTATTCTATAGTTTAGAAATTTGAATACAATATTGTCATCTCTTTGTTAAAATATTCTTTCATGCATCTTAATTTTAAAAATAGTTAAAACTACTAAACAAAGCAATGGTAAAACTGAATTAAGTGTTTAGTAATTATTATAAGTTTTATGTACTAACTATTATTAATTTTTTCTATTTTGCGTCTATAATAAAGCTGTTAAAGCACCCAAAACAGTGCGTTAATAGCTCATTTGAGTGCTTTAATAGCCCAACTTTTTCAAAGTTGGTAGCATTGAAAAAATAATCGAAAAAAACAGAAAATCGACAAAAACTTCACTCAATTTTCTGTGTCAATCAATAAAGTTTCAACTGTCACATCAGTGTTGTCAACTACCACAAAAATCCCTAAATTTTGAAATTGCGATTTTTTTATTTAAAAATGTTGCTTTCAGTATAACACTTCAATTTATTTTTAGAGGGGGACATTGTCATTTTACATCTCACATCCCAACTTTCAAATGTTTAATGGCTCCATTGTGTCACCTCATTGTAAAGAAAATAAAAAAAGAATTTCGGTGCAAAAAAAATTGAAACCGGATTATGAATCCGTGATCAATCGCTGAGATCCAGAGTAATTCTTGTATGTGAAATAATTTAAATGATATTGAAGGAGGGTTTAATAGAAGACTTTTCCCTGTAACTCAGCAATCCATGATCCGATTTCAATTTCTTTTGCGCCAAAAGATTCGTTTTTACTTTAAAATACGGTGTCACAATGGGGGGGGGGGGTTATTTAAAATTTTAAAGTTTGTGGGATTATGGAAGATCGGTCTTCATTAAATCAAATATTTTCATTAATCAAATATATTAATTATACGTATTCCAGTTATATTCCCACTCTAGTTATTAATAAAAAAGGTGTTAATTTTTAAATCATCAGTAATTAAATAATACATGAATTACCATAAAAAATTATACATTTTTAAAATTTAAAATTCCCAGATTAGATAGTTACAATAATCGAGAATCTTCATATTTTTAGAATTTCAATCACTTTCCTGAAGATGGGTTTCTGTGATTCTACTGTTTCTGACGCTGATTGTAGTCAAGAGCATATAAAAAATAATTTTGTTTGTTGTCTTTGAAATAATCCTTCTTGCCGTTTAAGTACTAACAGGTAAAAACTGGGGTGTTTCATTTCGCATTGTATTTTTGTTTCAATAGAGATCTTACGTATTCAGATATATGTTTCCATAGATTCATATTTATATTCTCCTATCAAAGAAGTAAACTGCACTGCTTCTGTTAATAGCAAGAATGCTGAAATGTCTATAAAATTAATTTACTTTAAATAAAAAACTTGCTCAACATTTGGACCACCCAATATATTTTTTATTATTACAAATTTAGTAATTTTTAAAAAATTCGTCTGAAATCAAAAACAATAGAAGGTATAGCTAATAAAATAATATAGCCTATGAGAAAGACCGTAACTAAAAGATTCCATTATTTGTTTTTCATTCTGAAAAATACAGTACATGCTATGAACAATAAGGTTGCAAATATCTTTCAAGCAATTAAAATAAACATGCAATGGTTTCATGTGTTTATTGCTCAATGAGCTTGCTCAGTGGTAATAGAGCAAGAAAGATTTGCAATTGCCCAAAGATATTCTGTAAACCTCAGAGTGAACAAAAGAGTGGCTAGTCTTCCTAGCAACAACTTTCTGAAATCCAGAATGGTCAATAATAAAGAAACATTTATATAAACTTGAATGTTTTTGGTTTTTTATTAAAATGTGGGATCAACAACGTTTATGTAATATATTCTTATGTAGATTGGTATAACCATCAACGATTACCACTCATGGATTCATCCTCGCTTCTTCATACACATACAAGCCATAAAACTATGTTGTGACTTAAATATGTAGAAATAAATTACAGTAACTATTAGCATGCAAAATTATAGCATCATAAATACATAAATGAAGCCCTCAATTACATTCGTACATTGCCTAGTTTCAAGTTAACGCTAACATAAAATGTCGAAGTTGCCTTTATGACACAAGATACATTGCAATGTTTATTTTAGCAAAAGGACACTTTACGGACCACTGTAAAGCTTTCGTAAACAGACTGAACAGATTGAAACACAAAATTGTTTAAACGAGTAGAGACGTAGCGCTTTAACGTCGAGTTAGAAAAGCAAACAACACAAGAAGCAGCAGAAGCTCTCGGGACCGAGGAAAAAATTAATTGCTCTTTAATATTCCTTGTTATTGAACGCTTTACGACTATAAATTACGACTTTTCCAGCGCCTTTTTGCCGCTAAACTCAATAAACGTCTAACAAGCTGGGAGGCAAAGGAATTATTATATTAAGGAGTATTAAGAGTTTAAATATTTTTGACTTCGAACTCAAAAAGAGGTTGGCATATTTTAACGAAAAATAAATAAGAAAATTTTCATAAAAAAAAATAAAAATCTTATATTTTAACTGCGCGCAAAATGTGTGAAGTTTGCTATTTATTGTAAATAAATGTCATATTTATATTTATATCTTGCCAAATTGTTCAATGTATTGTGATAGTCCATAAGAAACTGGAAAAATATATGCGTAAACTTTGAATGCAGTGTGTGTATATTTTTTATGTCTTTTAGTATCTCAGGGTTAACACTAAGATATATTTGACTTTAATATGAAGGTTTCGCCTTGTATGCAAATATTTAAAGGTTCTAACGCAAAAAGATTTTTGGAGATGTAAACGTTATAGAGTTTATGGTATGTGCAAAGCAACATTTTATTTGGTGTTTACAAAATGTAATGGAAAAGTATCAAAAGAACTCTTACTGAATATAAAATACAAATACAAATACGAAAGAAAAAAATCAATATCGAAAACTCCGGCAAATGTACACTGTACACACAGCCACATATACTGCATACATCGCTACTGTGTTATGTCCGCATATTCGTCCCTCCAAAAAACAAGTATACACTAGCGACTGATTCATAAACCTCCCTGCAATTGTTTTTGAAATATGCATGACTGAGAATCGCCCTCATCTAATTGAAAATTAAACTCCGTTTGTTAGGGCTCATTCAATTTCCCTTCCATTTAAATTAATAATGATAACATGTTGTGTTGTATACTAGATATATACGTATATAGAGTATGCAGGTGCGCAAACAGCAACAGCACCAAAAGCAAACGCTATGTTGTAACAAATAGCCAACAAAAGTTTTAATTTACTTGGTGTTCTCCTGGAAACCAAACTCTTCAGGGAAGTAAATCAATTTGAAAATAATGAAATACGCTCCTCTGCAGGTACTTTAAATTAATTCAGCGCGCTGTGTTTGCCTTTTCAAAACCACGAATAAATTTGTTTCTACACTTTTATATACAGTAGCAAAATTCAGTTTATTTCAGGGATTTCTTTTTTCAATAATATTCAAACTTTTAAGAAAGTTCTTTTACATTTTTTTCAGTTTTAAAACAGTTTGTTCACAAATTCAGTCAAAAACAGTTTTCAACGTTTAATTTATCCGCCTCTATTGCTTATCACAAACAATAACTGAATTTCGAAGTTTCTGAAATAATAGAAGAAATTATCGATTAGATTATATCCAAGAAGTACAGAATTACAAAAAAAAAGAAAATGTGTTGTACCGATTAAAATAGTAAATCTATTTAAAGTTCGATCCATTTTATAGATTGATTGATTAACCTTACTTCATCGAACATTGTGAAATCGTGATGCTATACTTTTCTTTAGGACTTATCTGTTGAATTTTCTACAGCTTGTAAAATTACTTACTTGGGTGATAATCAATCTAACACAAATATAAGTTAAGTGATGGTGTCCCGCAGGGCTCTCCTTTAGGTCCTTTGTTTTATACTATATCTACACCTTGATTTTGAAATCATACACATACCACCTTAAAGCAAAATTATGCACAATTATATGATTCTTTTAGTTTTAGAAATATAAATGTGGTTAATTTTAGCTAATTTAGTTAATATTAACCTTAATTTTAGTTACATTTCTAATTATTTAAGTAATGTGTCTTTAAAATTGCTTCAATAAAGTTTCCCATAATATACAGGGTGATTGAGAAATAAAGGTAATCCTTTAAATGGTAGGTAGAGGGGAGGCTGTAGAGCTAATTTACCTTGACAAGTATAGGTCAAAAACGAAGTTGTTCAGAAAATTAATTTTAAAGTTTTATTGAATTTTTGGATCCGATCCTGACCTCGGACATTTTGGATCCAAAATTCATCCAATTTTAAAATTTATTTTCTGGAAAACTATTTGTTTTTGACCTATACTTGTCAAGGTAAATTAGCTCTACTGCCACCCCACTACCTACCATTTAAAGGATTACCTTTATTTCTGAATCACCCATATAAAAGAATAAAAATCTTGGGATTTTCAGGAATATTTTGTAAAATGAAGTTGACATTCTAATAACAAATAATAGACTATAGACCAGAGTTGGGCGTTAATCAATTATAATGTAATTGCAATTACAGTTAATTACGTATAATTATATGTGATTGAAATTGCGAGTTATTTGCAATTATATTGCCATTTTTAATTGTGAATGTAAGTGTAATTATGATCCGATAATTGTAATCATATGCTTCGTAATTAGAATTGAATTATGAATATGTATTAGTCTTTTATTGTTTAACGAAATACACTGCTCAAGACAATTAACAAATATTTACTTGTTTTGTTGTAAACGTTGAGAGATATGAGAATAAATGACATTTTCAAGGTCGGGAAGGCTTGAATGGTTTTGGGGCTGTGGGCTTTTTTTACTGCAAATCATAAAAGCCCATACATTGTTTAGTTACGAGTCAAGATTCACTTTGTAACAAGGTTCTGTTATGATTTGCAGTAACTGCAAACCATGAAAAAGCCCTGAGCCCCAAAAGCCATTCAAGACCTTCCGACCTTCAAAATGTGTGACTCTAAACGTTTGCAGTAAAACGCTAAAACATATGTTATTTTGAGCAGTTTACAAGGCCTTAATCACACTGAACTTACGCAAACTGTGTTCACGAGCCAGACATAGTCGCGGGAAAAGAAATTAATATGTAGCATGTGCGTGAATTCTCTTACGAAATAGAAAAATTGATTTTTCGGAAAAAAAAATTCTTTAAAAAAGGTTTTTCTTCACTTAAATCCTCAAATGCTGCCATTAGAATTAACCTATCGTATACAAGATGATCAAAAAGAGTGCCTTTGATTTTAATGTTGCATATTTTTTTATTTTACTTTATTTTGAGCAACATGAAATTGTTCTCATATCAAATAAACATACTTTCTAAAACCTAAAAATCAGTATTAAAAAATGTTAAAAATAACTACTTACAATTCATTCATTTTTTCAACAGACCACCGACTGGAAAGCGTATTGCTCAACTACTGAACCAAATCAAATATTTTAAACAAGAGGAAATAGTAAGATGTATTGTATACATATAACAGTAAAATGTTATATTTCTAAGTGCTATACTTTTGTTTTTATTGGACGGTATGTAATAAAAGGTACCCATTTTTAGAGACAAGCGGCTTGAACAAAAAATCGTTTTTTGTTATTGCATTGTTATTGTTCAAATTAGGAGCATTTCTTCGGAGAAAATAATGCCCACATGTGAAAGGTTGGTTTGATGAAAAAAATCTTGATACTATCTCTATTAATCACAAGAAGCCGTAGTTCGCTATTTTTTCATATAAATCTTAAATAAAACGTTTTTTTGTCTGAAAATTAATAGCATATGAACCGCAAGGCTTTCTAACCCCTAGAAAAATTTCATAAATATATGGAACATTCGGAGAAAAAAATATTTAATTTACTCTGAATGAAATTGTTCCTAAAAATGGATCCGTTTTATTAGATATCATAAAAGCAAAAGTACAAATATTATATTACTGTTGTATGATGAAATATATTTACTATTTGCTCGTTTTTATAGTATATTAAGTATCAAGAACAGTAAGGACAGTTTACCGATCGACGACAATGTTTCGCTTCGCTCAGTCGCCAATATTGGAGGAGATCGGTAAACTCCTTACTGTTTGAGATGCTTATACTATTTTTTGTACGACCATTATGAATACAAAGGTATTAACTAAGGAAATATCCCCGAAAAAAATAGATTTAAGATAATTTATTTTTGCCCTGTATATCCACCAAAAATTAAGTAGGTTTTGTCGTTACCATGGATACGTTTGTAATTACTATTATCTCTGAATGTCAAGATATTTGTCAAACTCGTGAGAATGAGTGAATCTGAAAACGAATATAATTGGGATATTGAAGAGGCCTGAGCAAATTTAAATAAACAACATACATTTTTTTAAATAGTCCAATTATTTAGAAAATAAATGATTTCTCGCGAAAGAGACATCTAAAGATCATGCATTTATTTTATAAATTACATGTAATTTACTTACCGTTCTGTTTTTGACAGAACTGAACGGTAAGTAATTACTTACCGACGCGTTTTTGCTTAGCAAGCAGTAAATATAACCTACTGTTCTAAAACCAAGTATGGTAAACAATCCGAAATAGCATGGTAGTACAAAAAAATATTTAATTTGGTTTATTAGAAAAAAAAAAAGGATAGTAGTTATTTTTAACATCACATTTTCTAATACTGCTTTTAGCTTTTAAAAAATACCATCATGACTACATTAAAAAAATGCAATTATTAAAACCAAATGCACCCTTTTTGATCACCTTGTATACGATAGGTTAATTTTAATGGCACCACTTGAGGTTTTAAGTGAAGCAAAACTTTGTTAAAAAGTAACTTTTTTCGAAAAATTGATAATAAAAAAGTTTTCCATTTGGCAACAGAATTCCGCACACTGTCATTCACATTGGTTCTCGAGAGCGCGGCTCGTGACTCATGCGTGATTAGCAGCGCATTCCGCGACTAAGGACTTATTAAAGAGCCGCTCTTGAGAGTAGCTCATGTGAGCGATATTCATTTTGAACAAACTCACGCGAGCCTATTAGATCTAATTGCCATCCATTTTTTTAAGGAATTGGAAAATAACGAAAGTACATATTTCTTCAATACTTTTTAAAAACTATTTTTCGTACAAAAGCATAACATTAGATCGTGATTTATGATCTTGAGAGCTCGAATGACTCCAGTGTCAATAAGATCCATAAAAACGATGCAAAGCCCTCCCCCGCGACATGAACCGGGGAGTCGACTAATCGTGGGGCGAGCTACCAAGTTGTAATTATATTAGCGCAAACTATGGTTCGGCTAAAATATAATATGTGTCAAGTGATTCTGATTCAAAATGTAAAAGGAAATGGGGATTCTAAGATTGGTCCTTTGCGCGAAACAAGAAATGCTCTTTGAATGCCACTGAGTTTGAAAAATATGTAACTGCAGTCAATATTAAACATTAATTGTATAAACAAAAAAATTAACTATTAATTTAGACGCCTTCAAACCCAGAGCGAAGACCTAAATAAATATTATTCAATATCAAGTATAATTATATAAAAACACATTCAATACTTTTATTAAATTTCCTTACTTATACTTAATCCTTTTGCCTTTTCTACCCCTTCGAGGAGAAATCGGTAGATTTCTCGGAGTCGGGTAGATTTGAAAAAAGGATTATTAGTAAAGCAAAATAGAAATTTAAAAAAAGCATGCTTTATATTTGTTCACGGCCTACTTATATAGAAATTCTAAACTAATCGCTTTTAAAAATATTAATACAAAATTCTATTTTAAAATAGAATTATTTTAACTTCACTTTAAAATGGTTACACACCTGGAGAAAATAAACAAAAAGCGTTAAACCACTAAATCTTTAACGATTTCGATTTGGTAAAACAATAGAAAAATAATGTTATTTTAGTGACCTTACACATAGTTAGTTACTTTACAACAATTTACATTTCGAAGCCAAGTGTTCGATCCTAAACACCGAAATGTAACTTAATACTTATTTTGCATGCGTTGTTTGTAACCATCGGCCTTATAGAACTCACGGACATTATAGTTTAAAATTTTAACTAGGACTTTAAAACTAGAATGGAATTCGATAAGTATTTTTAAGGTATTGTATTGATCTAGATATAAGCTTAAGTTGATATTGCGGTGAATTGACATTAGAATAAAATATAATATAATATCCACCGTTCCAAATATAAGCATAAATTATATACGGTGAATTAAATTGAGAATACACCACAGATATTCTTCTTTATTCCTCTCAGCTAGCTCAGGTTTGCTCAGTAAAGCATAAATTATTTGAATTACAAGACTCTTATATACTTTTATGCCTGGAAAGAAAGAAGCTTATATCGTAAGCACTAAAGCTCCTGCAAACTGGACAACTGCTGCTAAACTCTGAATTTAAAAGAAAAGAACGCTGGATGCTTGTATTAACATCAATTAAACACATACGTAAAATTGAAAACACTAAAACTTTATTAAACAAACAAAAATAAAATCAAGTAGTACGTCAAAATAAAAATAAAAATGTTTTTCCAGATAATACAAATGTTAAATTGAGAAGTGACTTCTCAGGTTTGCTCAAACGTTATAAATATTTGTATTGATCTGACATAGGATCAGTACGGTCATTCGTTTGAACAAACCAACACAAATGAAATTTGTTTATAAATAAAAAAATTATTTGTCAAATGAAAATAAATTTTATATAAAGAAAATTAATTGTTTTATTTACTTCAAATCAAATGAATACTGAAAAGCACTTAATAAACTAAACCAAATAATTTTGTATTAGAGGATGAACTTTATAAATTAATTATTATTTATAAACTCAACAAAAATCATTTATTTTAACCAACCTGGTACGTTATAAAATAATTCCCTTTTATATAAAAATCCTTTTAGTGGTAACACTGTGACAGAACCTATCAGCTGATTCCTTG
Organism: Agrypnus murinus; assembly: GCA_929113105.1. NCBI lineage: Eukaryota > Metazoa > Arthropoda > Insecta > Coleoptera > Elateridae > Agrypnus > Agrypnus murinus. The sequence continues at coordinate 36,063,123 of OV816024.1, forward strand.
TTTATGAAATATCGTCGATACGTAGATCGATGAAGAAAAATAAATTCACTTGAACTTATTTAATTTTCACTTTTCATAATAATTGTTGCACAATAATTAAATCTTCCTTTAATCCTTATAAAAATGTTCAGGTAACACTTTAGTTTAATTTAAACTTTGTTTATACAATGACATGTGTGTCAAAACATATGGTTAAATATCTAACCTCAAATTACAGATATATTTTATCCGGAGCCGGGCATAGCTTCTGCTTTCAATGTTTTATCGCTGACTTTGTTACAATTTGTCCCAGCTTATATACTTTCTGCCATAACAAACCAAATCTATGACATTTTTTCAAAACAGCGGAGCATCGAACACGCTTGTAACGTCACTAATCCGGAACCAGCTGATATGGATGATCACTAATCCTAATTCTATTACTATAGAATTGTAGCCCTTGAAACGAAGATCAGAAAAGTACAATACATTCATAGTCTTAAGATGTATCGTAACGAAGATATTCAAGAAAAACGTTTGAAAATGTACGAAACTCATTACGATCTAATTACATATAAAATTCTACAAATCAAGGCTCATCCTTTACAAACTAGTTACAGGAATACATGATATACATGGTAAAATTAACAATTTCTCCATAAAAACATCTTTACAATATAACATAAACATAATTTTTACAGTACGAACTGCAATAAATAAACCAATTGATACTTATACAAATGCCAGCTTAAATATAAAATCAACATTAATCAAATTATGCACAAAATGTCCAGCATATAGTACTCTAAACACTTACATAAAAACAATGGTGAGGAAAAGGAGGATAAAAGTCTATAAGAGTTAAATTAACACGAACGACAGGATTCAAAACCTTCATTAATAAAAGTGACCAGAAATCTTGTAAACAAATTCAAAGATTAATTGTATTATATCAGTCATAATAAGATTGACCTAATTTATCTATTTTCAGCAAATTAACAGCATGAAATTGAGCTGGTCTCCTGGAATATAGAAAAATCTATCTGGCGTTAAATATCGTAATGTGTAAATTTCAATATGGAAATTACTTCCTCCTAACAAGTGGGAAACCGTCCCAAACATAGCATGGGTTGCATAAACATGATTATAAACACACAATCTAACTAATTTATATCCTTTTTCTAAAATTGAAACCTATTGTTATTATGCATGAGAAAGCTAGGTTATGTTTGCATGAAGTCGTTATTCTTAAGTTTTTAATTTAAACATTAATGAACCTAACTGTGGTCCTATCTATACCCTTTATTTTAATTATGACCATGGCATAACATGTCCCTCTTTTAATGTTAAATCCGATATACAATATTTGTATTAACGTTTCTGTTCGATCTTTACTAAAATTTTCAATTCGGTGAAATGATTACACCGCAATATGTTATTAATCGAAACAAACACCGATTGAGTTTAATCGCTTAGTTGTTAACGAAACCCTACGCCAAGTTTACTAATTAGTTTGGAATCTGTACTTTTAATCTTCGTACACAAGTTCCGTCCCAGTTCCAACCAATTTAAGTGTTGAAGTCAAGCAACCTAATAAAAATTATTACAAAAAAAAATAATATCATAGTTAAACGTAACATTAAACTTCATTGGCAACAAATTGGAAAGATTCTATTTACTTTATGACTTCTGTTAAGCAAAAAAAATTAAAGCCCACTTTTCGTTCAATCAAGCAGTATAAACAAGTTTATAATGCAATCACAAAAATATTCAGTAAGTATTGTTTATTGTTTCTAGCCTTATATGGTGAAACTCCATAATCATGAAATAAAGAAAACAAATTAGTAATAGTTTCCCAAGTTTATTAAAATACACCGGACGATATTGTTTCGACAGCTAAGCAGTCATTATCAAAGATAATCTATATATTTAAAACACAAGGCTTACTTTTGTTCCAGTTTGTTTGAGAGTTCTACTGGGCCGATTAAGGTGATTCTTTTTTTATATTAAAGCTTTCGTTTTGCAGATTAGTCAACACTACTTAATATCTATATTTGTTTGTTTTATATTTTTAAATAAATAAATCTAAAACATCTGTTTTGCTACGCAAGAGAACGAAAACCTACATGCAGCGCCCTCTCAGTCGTCAGCGTTGGTAGCTTTAAAAGTTTGCATCAAACCCGCAGTAAAATCGCATTTTTTTTCTTTTAAACCAAATATGTATTGATAACAAAATGCAATAATAATAATAATAACATATATTAATATATTTTTATAACTAATGAAAATTCTACTACTTAAATGTTTCATTCACTCAGCCTTTGTTAGTTACATATACCGTGTGCTCATAAAAAATTGTTATTGGAATTTATTCCTGTAAATATTTTATATTAAATAAATCGATACATTTAAAACACAAGACTGATTTTTGTTCCAGTTCGTTTGAGAGTTCCACTAGGCCGATTTACGTGATTCTTTTTTATATGGAAGCATTCGCTGTATATCATCCAGTTTATTGTGATATTTTGTTTTTGTATTTCACATAAATGTGTGGTAGCAAAAGGCACCAAAAAAAATAGTGAATAGGCTGTTGTTGTAGGAAAGTTTAAAGCGTTGCAAGTAGTATCCTTTTGTTATATTACAGGACTTACAACTGGTCCCGCGAAACCCCAAAATATTTCCACGAAACCCCAGGGTTCCACGGAACTCACTTATTATATCATATCGGCCTTGCTGTCCTAGATCATATAATCTGTCCTAGAATCATAGTCATGCCTGAAATCAATAGTACTAATAAACGTTTTCAAGAATTTTTTAACCAAGATCGATTTTTGATTTTATTCTTATCATTTCGTAAGGTAGAATTTCCGTATGAATGTATGTAGAATAAACCGGTGGGAAAGGGTAAGCCAGAGAGGATGATGTGTCGGAAGAGAGGAGGATAAGCTGGGAGAGAGGAGTGCTAGACTTACAATTTTCAACTGGTTATGTTTGGTTGGGTTTATTTGAATAATCACTCACGAAAATTTGAAGAATTGTAATCACACAACGAATGTTGTATGTAACGAAACGCTTCAATCCGTTCGACCGTCATGTCTTGACGAGGTTTCCCTAGTATAAATATAAACACACATGTCGCTAAGGTGAGATACAAAAAATAGGCAACTAGATAAAAAGACATTTCCAGTAACGCAGAATTACTGATTTCAATTTGTTCATATATTAAAAGTACCCTGAGTTTGTGTTTGCATATCTTGTAAGCTTCTATAAAATGTCTAATTTGCGCTTCGAATTACAAAAATGTAGGAATTTCATATTATTTTGGGGAGTAATTGTGTAATTCCGTTCTAAAAAGTGTTTGGCGTAATTAGATTTTTCAGGATGTTGACTTGTGTGACAACTCGCGTGCTCATTATATTGTATGTCAAAATTCCACAGTGTTTGACCAATATATAGCGAATTAGAAAAAGAACAATTTAAAAACGATAACTGCCCGATTTTACGATATCGTGTGTTTTGTCTTTAGCATTAAATAAAAATGAAAAAGTGTTAGTGTTGGTTTTAAAGACTATTTTATAATTGGTTTTTCTTAATATATGTGCAAGTTTTTCTGATATTTTGCCGAAATACGGTATAGCTATGTAATTTGTGTCTTTTGTTTGATTGTCAATGATATATTCTTTTGATCGGTAACCTATAATGTTTTGTTTAACTAAAGTGTCAATCATGTTCAGATTATAATGATTTACATGTACTAGTTGTTTAATTAATTGAAAAAAGTAGTAAGTAGTTCCAGGAGGAAAATACCTATCAGCAAAAAATACTAGCAAAGATACCTTACCTGCTGAACCTAATACTTAATTAGATGGAGCACAATTAGTTTTATATTTTCAGATACAAAGCATACTCTAATCATTCTAAAATGATATGATAATTACTAGGTGCTTACTAATTGCTAGGTGCCAGGTAATTTAAAGCATAAAAAGAAGAAACAGGGGCGTCGATGCTAGGTGCACACAACACAAAAAGTTCATTTTATTGTTACTTTCCACTATTTCCTTCGTGAAGGTCCGATTAGTACGAAAACTGAACAATATTACAAATGCATCATTTGGCACATCCGCCAACCTAGGAAAAGGATTTTTTTAAATAGAATATTTGGCGTATATCATTCTCAATATTGTATATGTCTTAACTTGAATGCAAACAAATCATAAATTAATAATATAGCATCAACCAAGCCAGGTGAGAAAAAGTGTACTTGGACATTAGGGTGGCCCTTGCTTGTATGGGAAAATTTTATTTCAGTAGGATTGTTGATCGATCCCCCTAAGAATGTGCGAATAGATGAAAATCGATAAAATATGAAGTTTCAGATCAATCCGAAGTGATTTAGAGGTAGCTCAAGCCGGTCAGAATTTCGAAAAATATAATTTTTTTGCATTTTTTCCTTTTACCCATCCCTGAAATATATTATACCAACCCTGAACATAAAAATAAATATTAATACATATTCTATAATCGATTACCTTTCCAACAAGCCAAAAAATAATAAAAATCGGTTGACAAATAAGGAAGTTATGGCCATTCATATTATTAAAAAACCAAATATTTTAATTTCTTTAAGAATATTTCATATTAATTTAATTTTCAATAAAAACCAATTAATTTTTTTTTTATTTTGAAAATTTTAATTTTGAGTAATAAAAAACATTTAAAAGTAAAAATAATACAAAATTAATCTTAACTTGTAGTACTAGTCAACGCTGTTTTAGTATGAGATTTGCAGTTTTATCGATAGTTAGTAACCACTTGCAATAAATATTGCTTTTTTCTTCTTTTTTGGTTAATACTTTATTGTACTCTTCAATTAATTTTACTACACGTTCTGCTGCATCATTCACTACATTTAAATTATGAATTATATTCTTTACTTTATTATAAGCTTCATTATCGTTCCACTTACAAGGGTCTTCATTTAATAAACAAAGCGATTGAAAAATTTGTGTTTTTACGCGTATGCGGTCATCACCGAGAAAGACAACACCGAGAAAGACAACTACCGAGAAACCAAAACCGACAAAAAATAACCGAGAAAAGATAACCGAAAAACCACAACTGAGAAACCATAACCAAGAAACCACAACCGAGAAACCATAACCGAGAAACCATAACCGAGAAACCACAACCGAGAAACCATAACCGAGAAACCACAACCGAGAAACCAAAACCGAGAAAACATAACCGAAAGACCACAACCGAGAAACACTAACCGAGAAACCATAACCGAGAAACCACAACCGAGAAACCACAACCGAGAAACCACAACCGAGAAACCACAACCGAGAATTCATGAAGTGATAATTAAAAGTTAGTAACTTTGATAGATCTAAAAGAGACAGAGGAGAATACATAGAGCGGGGAAGGACAGAGAAAGACCAACTGCGTAAAGGAAACACTATGAAGCGGAAGTTAGGTTATAAGTTAGTAAGTTTGATAGATTTAACAGAGACCAAGGAAAATACATAGAGCGAGGAAAGAAAAAGAAAGGCCGACGGACACGCTATACAGGGGAGGGTAGGTCATAAGTTAGTAAGTTTGATAGGTCTAAAAGGGACAGACTTCAATAGTTAACGTGACGACTGAGAGAGAAACTAACTCTAACAGGACACGCTATGCCGTGTGAGTGTTAATATTCTAATATTAATTAATTAAATAATTATTACTTCATAATGCATGGATGCATTCTCGGTATTTGTTATTCTCAGTAGTTTCTATTCTCAGCTTTAGTTTTCTCGGTTGTGGCTTCTCGGTTATGGTTTCTCGGTTTTGGTTTCTTGGTTTTGGTTTCTCGGTTTTGGTTTCTCGGCAGTTGTCTTTTTCCGTGTTTGCATTCTCGGTGATGACCTGGATCCTTTATCTTTAACCTAATATCAAAAATTAAAATCAATTTTTATGAACCAAACACGTTTCTATTTGTGAATACAATGTGAATACTTGACTTCAATATCATTAGTGTTACCAACATAGAAAAAAAATTAATGAATGCCACTTATATCAACATAGCAAAAATAATTTTTATATTATTTTTACTTTTAAATATTTTTTATTACTCAAGAATGAAATTTTCAAAATAAAAAATAAATTAATTGGTTTTTATTGAAAATTAAATTAATATGAAATATTTTTATAGAAATTAAAATGTTTGGTTTTTTAATAATATAAATGGCCATAACGTCCTTATTTGTCAATCGATTTTTGTTATTTTTGGCTTGTTGGAAAGGTAATGGATTATAGAATATGTATTAATATTTATTTTTATGTTCAGGGTTGGTATAATATATTTCAGATGTGGGTAAAAGAAAAAAATGCAAAAAATCATATTTTTCGAAATTTTGACCGGCGTGAGCTACCTCTAAATTACTTCGGATTGATCTGAAACTTCATATTTTATCGTTTTTCATCTATTTGCATATTTTTAGGGGGATCGATTGAAAAAAAAGACACTTTTGAAAATAAGGGCCACCCTATTGGACATACAGTATCACAGATGCGAATTGACTAATATATAAGAAGATTTTTAAATACATATAAATACAATCCACCACAGTTGAATAGCACAAATATCCTTTCATGACCTTTACAGTAGGTATTGCAATAACGCTCAAGTGCATAGCCATTTTGTCCTTAATGAATCTTAAAGATTTGCTATTTCAGCATATTCCATTTTCCTTACTTATTTTGTAAAATCGTGCTGGGGACATATTTTAGCTATTTTATCCAACAATCTCATTTTGACATTAATAGTTTTACATTTTTCCAAATTGTAACTTACAAGTCTTTTCTCAAATTAGATCTGCTTTTCCAACGGACCAATTTCTTTATAAAACAACGAACAATTGTTGCTGTCTAGACGATTCTGTTTTATAAGAAAATAGCGTGTGCTATCCACAAGCCAACGATAAATGTGTGTTTAGGTCTGTATTAGCAAATTAGGAAAAATCCTTGAGAGCTTTTGCAAATAACATTGAACTACTTATGCAAATCGATTTTTCTAAGGAAAACGGTCAACATGTTTACATCCTTTATTTTTAACTAAATTCGCGATGAACACTATGCATTATAAACACAGCTATTTTTTAAAGTGCAAACTTGACAGTTTTCCATGAATGCACGAAAGGGAAAATTTTGCTTGAATTAAGTTAATAATAGTATTTATTATTCAAAAGTATTTAAATACGAATTCCAGACTCTGTAGTTGTAATTTCAGAATTAAAGTTCCATAAAAGAGTGGTTTAGATATTGACTTTTCGTTATACTTTTTTGTTATCTGTACCTAAATGGGATTTTTCAAATGAATATTTCATTTGGTTACTGAAAAGTTACAAATGTTCTCATGATTTTGATTTTATATAATCATGATATTTTATATCGCTGATCTAAATATAAGCGGAAGTAATACTCACGCACTGAATTTTCGGACAAAACGAGCTGTTTCATGAGAAATATTCTTTAATCCATATCCAAATAGAAAAGGCTCAAACTAATAATTATTTTGTTAACATTTTTATAAAGACAGGTTTAGAAGTTTTTGAGTATTAAACTTTTATTTACGCACGTTTAAAAACACAAAGAAAACTATTTTTAACCTTCTTAGCCGTTTGAAGTCATAAACATTTTGGTAATGAAAGATTAACAACTAGTTTCAAGTAGGGCTAGAAACATTTATCGATTGTTATGAATAAAATTATCGATTAATCAAATAACAATAGTAGTGGTGAAAATATCGATTAATCGGTATTTATCGATATTTCCATCAGTACTGTGATTATTAGCATGCCTTGGATAGCAGTTAGTATCAAAAGCAACAAGCAAACAAAATCAATAATTTTATAATTTTACCATCAGCACATTAATTCTCCTTCACAAAGTAAAGCATAAATAAAGCTCTCATAACTCAACAACCTGCCTTTAATTAAAAATTATCAAGAATATACTATCCCAAGGAACACAGTGTCATCTAATAAACATTTACTTAACATCTAGCATGTATGTCTATCGACTGTATTTTCTAGATGCATTGTAGACCACTAAATGTCCGCAACTTAGATTGTACCCACATAACCAAAATTACCTAAAAGGTAACTAAAAGTTAATCTCTTGAAAGTCATCTTTTGGACACCTCCCCAACAAACCAAAAAGTTAAGCCCTGTGGTTAACTTTTATATCATTCCGAGTGAGTATCCTTAAGTTATCTTACAATGATGTGCAAATGATAACCATATTGACTGTACAAAAGTTGGCCCGAGAAACATAACTAAAACTTAACTGCTCATTCTAACAAAAAATAACCTTTGGGGTGTATAACTACAAGGCTTCTATCTATCCAAATAATGCTATTACAACTTCGATTAAGATCGATCATTTTATTTCTTTGAGAATGGATAATAATAGTAATAATACTAATAATAATAAATTGTCTTTATTTAGAAATGTATTAAACATTTATAAATAAAAAAATACATATACAAGTAATTGCTATTTACAAATATTTTACATGCAGCTTCTTTTACAGCGACTTCTTAATTCTTTCTGCAGCCTTCCGGATCCATACTGTCGTGGATGACAAAATTTCCAGTTCAGTGGCACCGGGTATGATTTTTCGAACTGCAACTGAAAGTAAACATTAAAACCTTACCTAAAAAGAAGAATTATCAACTTACCTTAACAATTGTTGGGAATGATGCACACACACTAAATGAACACTGACTAATTGAACTAACACTGAATAGTAATTGAGAACTGATGCTACTTCTTTGAAGAGACGATATAGAATGACCAACCATCTTTGCAAATACCAATGACTTAAATCCGAGAGATACAGCGCATGACTGATGATGCACAACCCTCCACCCTTTTAATAATTTACGTTGTGTAAATCTTTTACGACCGATATTTTAAACTTTACGTAGCAATACCAGCAACAAACTTACTTTTGGTCACTAACTGAATACTTATTTATAACTATAACGTGTTTCAATAACGTTAGAAAAGGGTGTTCTAGCACTAGAATATATAGAAAAATATGAACCGTTAAGAAGATGACGTATCAGAAGCGTTAATCCCATATCCCATGGATTAACTTTTAGATAACCCCAAGGAAAAACCAGAGGGTTGTCAAAAAGTTAACCAAGAAAGGTAACAAAAGAATAGCAAAAATTATCTTGGCCGAGAACTTAAATAAACACATAATTGATTTATTGTGTTATGGGCTAACAAACAACTTTTTATCTGCTTTTGTTACTTTTTTGTTACTAATTACACAACAGAGCAATAAAATATTTGCTCACCAGCTAAAGTGACTTCAGTATGTTTATATATGTATAATTATTTTTAAGTGTTTATAATGGTTAATTTTAGCTAGACTTTATAAGTATCTTTTTGTTAACTTTTAAAACCTGTTATTGAGCAAGTAACTGAAAACTAACCACTATCAGTCGTTTTAAAGATATGACGCTATTAGGATGCACTTGACTGTTTGTCAAAAATCAACCTTTTTGGTTACGATAAAGTTAACTATTTAAAATAACTGTTTCTCAAGTATAATTTGAACGCAACGGAATACTGTAGCTTTGATAACCTTCATGGATGCACAAAGGGGATATATAAGATACCACGGGTATATCAACTTTCCAGGTTAATAAATGATCAGGTTCTTGACAATCACGGTTAACTTTGGTTATGTGGGTATATACGACGTCTAAGTTATACTATTTTTAGATGTTCTAATAAGACTGCAAATCTGCAGCTGCTTAGGACCTATATCTGATGTCTAAGCTATACTACTTTTAGATATTGTAATAGACTACAAATTTGCATTTGCATAGACGGTATATCAGACATCATGTTAAAAATAATACGTACAATAATCTGTATAATTTTTATTAAAAAACTCAAATGGAATCTTAACAGTACTCAATACTTATAAAATACATCAAATTATGTTTGATTTTTTGGTGTCGTTGGGGTGTCGTCTCACGGTTCCACCTCCTATTATAGGGAAGTCTGTTTTTCTGCAAATTAAATATTTCTTATTATAGTATAAAATAAGAATTTTTTACAATCTCAAATATAGAGAGGGTGTTCAAAAAGTAAATATTATTGATACAATAATAACACTTACCTTAGCAAGTTTACTACAATAACTTTTTGCTGTTATATTATAAATGCAAAAACTAGATATCCAAAGCAGCAGAGGTACTTCTGGTAGTTCTACAAACGAACTGAGTACCGAACAATAACGGTAATTCAACAATAACTACCCCCTGCCCCCAACAATGGCCATCACGTGGGTGCAGGGTTGCAATATTGGGAGTTTATTGAGAAAGGAGATGTCCTTTCTGATTATGTTTATTATTAGAATGTTATTGTTATTTCAATATGAATACAAGTAAAAATACAAACAGGTACCGACAGGCAAATGCCGAGGAGCCGGGGTCGGAAAACCCTGATCTTTTCCAGGAAAAATACTAAATCTCCAAACGTCCCTCAGGCAAGGTTAAATGAAAATGTTTGGTGCATGTATGATAATTAAAGTTTGAAAAGACTTCCGCCAACAGAAATATTATTTCTGTTATTTTTACTGGAGGCGATTGGAGTGTCAAAATTCTTACTTTAGATAACATTACAAAAAATAAAATTGAAAAATAAAGATTATCATTATTTATGGAACCATTTTTAAGCAAGGGTAGACTTTTTATCAGGTTAATTTTAAGCATAATAATACATTTTTAAAAATTTTAGATAATGTCTAATACATGTCTAAAATATATAGCCTTATAGACACAATTAAATAGTATGCTTAAACTACATCTATTAAATGTAAGACAATAGACTCAGTTCGAAGATTCATCTAAGTTAGATTGTAAATAGATGGTATATATTTTAGCATGTCTTTTCGGTCAAAAAGTTACATCAATTAAACGCATTTCAGATAACATTAAAAAAAAATTTATGAAAAATTAACATTATTTTCCCTAACAAACTATTTTTAAAGCAAGAGGCTAAACTTTTATCAGGTTAATTTAAAGCATAATAACACCTTTTTGAAAATTATAGATAATGTCTATTACATGTCTAAAAGATATAGCGTTATAGACAGAATAAATTACTGTGTCTAAACTACATCTATTAGATGTAGATGAAATTTAGATGAGGTAGATGGTAGATAGATGGTCTATAGATCACTATGTGTTTCTTGGGATATGTACTAATAAAGGTAGTAAGAAATACTACATGTGGTGATCCAGTCGTGATCTAAACACGCAACCTCCTGGATATGGAATTGGTATCCATATAATGATAAAAACCACAAGCTACTTGAACTATTCTAATATTTACGTTCATTCTAATAACAAAAGTTATTTGACATTTGGAGTGCTTGCAGTATTTATATAACGGTAACGACTAACGAGTATATGTTACGATGCCGTGGTGAAGCTCTAATTGCACCTGATACAAGGTGTTTCAGTAAATTTCAGCATAAATTTAATGTGTGATAGTACTCGTAACTAACATCTAATTTTTCTTTAGTACTTTAGTTCATAAATGAAAAGATTTTATTTATAAACTAAAGAACCAAAAAAAATTAAATGTTTATCTACAAATACAGTTCAAGAACACAACCAAATATAAGTACTCGTAAAAAGGAACAAATAATCCTTATGCCATTTTCGATTTTATATACGCACATTAAGGAAAAATTGCTAAAAGGGGTCTTTTTGGGGACTGCTGGAACGTGTCACGAGCTACCCCACATACAAGATCAAATACATTGGTGGCCAAGCTAAAGTGTACGTTTGAAAATATTATATTACAAAATCAGTAAAGATTTGTAATTTATTTTTAAATAGAAATAACCATCAATAAATCACAATATAAATTCATTCTCTGAAACATAACATCAAATATTTTGTAGGTAATGACTTATCAAATAAATAATCACAACGGGAAACTACATTTATTTAAAGAATTTTATTATGCTTACAAATACCTGTTTTTAATATTTACAAAATTTAAGAAGATGCTTTAAGAAGAAAACGTTACTCTTAAAATACCTTTAAATAAATAGTTTTTACAACAACATAAACGGGACAGCCCTGTGTCGGAAGTAGTGCATTATTATTAATAATTTTATTTCTTAGGATAATAATAAACGCTTTTATTGTCGTTTCGTACATATTCGATATTTAGTATCATGGTATAATGGTTTCTTTAATCGGCAGTGGGCAGGGTGGTTATAGTGGATTATATCGCTTAACAGAGTTAAGTCGAGTTTGCTCCGGAAAGTACTCGGATGGCGCAATGTACTTGCCTACATGGCTCCGTTGCCTCGTATCACACCCACATATCCACTCTGCGGCTCGGTGTGCCCGGCACTTCGACACCGAAAGGTATAAGGTGTTAAAGATTATGTATGTATGTATGTATAATGGTTTCTTTAGGTTAATAAAAGATTATTTAAGATTGTACGATATGTTACATTTAGATATGTAGATTACGGACTTCGTCAATAAGTTCTTCACCATCAATGAATATCTCTGCAGTTACTTTATTTCTTTCAAATTTACGAGCAAAAAAGCGTGACTTTCGATTTTGAAGCATTGAGGGTGACACAAACGGAAATTACTTCGAATTAAATAATTCATAATATAATATATATTATTCCGTTAGTGCAAATGTTACGCCAAGGTTACGTTCCTATCTGCAAGAGCGGCCCACGTTCTTCGCCCGTCTGCAGCAACGACCCACGTTGTTCGACCATCTGACGTTGCGGAGCCAGCTGTGCATTCCTTCGTAGAAACGCTCTCGCTTCGCCCACGACGGATCTCAACTGCATTAGTTGGCATGCAACATATCTGCCTACGTTACTCCGTATATGCTGGGCAACCTACATAATTTACAAGCAGCTGCAAATTGCTGCAGAAGAAACCAGCACACTTACGCTCAACCCACATTTTACCGTCAGCTCGAATACAAACTATCCACAAGCGCGAGCTTCCTTAGTTTAATACGTGGAATACCAACCTACTGATTCCCACTACGACGCTAATATCTTCCGCGTTCAACAGTATATAAACCCGCTTGTTTGGCTTAAAAAACAGTCAAGACTCCGAAGAAGCCTCATCAAGAAACAGGCGGGTAAGTGATCTTTTCTTTAATTAATAGTAGAGGATCTAGATTCTGGCATCCTGGGATGCTGAATACCTGACCCTCTACTGCTTAGTTGTAAGGGGGTTGCGCTAAAGCCCTCTCTTGCTTAATTATGGGGGGAGTTGTGACCAGGCTCTCCTACGCCCATGATTATGTTAGATTTAGGAGGACATATACGTCCTCACACTGTATAACCAATGTGTGTAACTATTTGTATTCTATTGTTTGTTGTTAGTATATAGTTGTTTTTACGACTTGTGTTTATGTTCCTTTCTACCTATGACTACGTCTTCCAGTCACGAAAACCCCACATGACATTGTGGTGGAGGTGCGTGCTTCTGTTCCGGGGTGCCCTTTCGCACTCTTTTTATACTCGACCCCGTGTATTTCTTTACGCCTGAAAGCATTTGAAATGTGGTGTTATCGAAGGATGTTAAGAATTTGTATATAATAATAATAATAATTACTACAACCCATAACCTAAACCAAGGCCCCAGAAGCTATAAGCTTGTGCAGGAGGGAGGGGGCGATTATTATTATTATGTAGGCCCAATGTGCGGCTGCAGCCGACTTATAGATGGAACAGCGCAAATCCCACATTTGTGTTACAGCTAAGGAAAACTGCAGAAAACCTTAACCAGATCTGCCAGCGCCGGGAGTCGAACCCGGGCCGCTTGGGTGAAAGTCCGGCACGCCAGACATTACACTACCAAGGCTGTAATATGTATATGTATATCACATTTCTACTGCCACGATTCTCGAGCGACTTCGGAAAGAAAAGGAAATTCTGACCACAACAAAAAACAGAAAAATCACCTATTTCGGACATACCTTGCGTAACCCGAAGTATAGATTACAACAGATAATCCTACAGGGCAAAAATAACGGCAAAAGAGGCCCTGGACGAAGACGCATCTCCTGGCTGGTTAACTTGAGGAAATGGACAGGTCTAACATCGACTGAGTTATTTAGAGCCGCGGTAAATAAAGTCAGATGAGTCAATGTGATCGCCAACATCAATAGAAGATAGGCAACCTTAGAAGAAGAAATTCACTATCAATTGGATTGGACTACTAAATTACTAACAAATAATCGGGATTAATTTGTTAAGTACTTAGATTAAAGTTAATAGTTAAACTTTAACAACACACCGGTTTAATTAAAGGTATAACATATGAATAATAACAGATATTAAAAATATTATGTGTATTACTTCTAAACGGTAACGATATTTGTAACAGTACAGTTGTTAATACAGCTGAGAAAATCTATAGATATTAGTGGTTGAAAATATTGACCTTTATCGATTAATCGATATATGGTTAAATATCGATATACCTTAGATATCGAGGTAAGATGAATTGATATGAATATCGATATATCCATTATCAATATATCGATATTTATCAACACATCGACAATATTGATAACTTTCTGGATATCAATATCATCGATAACTTTTTTGATTTGCAACAGTTTTGTCATCGGTAAACTGATACCTATATGGAAACTTCCAAGCATGTGTAACTCTTATTATTATAAGACAAGCAATTTCTATGTGGGGATTTATAAAAACAGGTGAGTTCACGTGACAGATGGTAATTTTCATACATCATCGTAAGTAGCTCTTTCCAAAAATTGCAAATACTTTATTTTTATTATTTAAATTAGAAATTGTAAAATACCGTTGCACTTGCAAGGAATGCTCAATATAAAACTAGGGCTGCAACTTTGAAACTAATCTTTTTGCGGATTGGACAGCCTTAATTATGTATGAAACTGAAATCCGAATGCACGAGTAGCAGGCTTAGAGTCTGCTAGTTACAATGATAAATTACTGCAATTGTTCATCTACAGAAATCTAGCATAATTAGAATAAAGTGAAGTGAATTCATAATTAGAAAACATAAATGTTTCCTGTATGAACGTTAACTAAAATATAAAATCGTAGTTTCTAAATCATATTATTAGCTTTGGTAGCATTTGTTGTAGTACAATCAATGGACACTATTGTTAGATGCAAATGTAATGAATGATATTAAATTATCTAAATATATATATATATATATATATATATATATATATATATATATATATATATATATATATATATATATATATATATATATATATATATATTGCTGTGGATTTTAGTGTCAAAATTTTGGTAATTTTGAAAATTATTGTAAAATTTTAAAATCTTCATTGAAAACTAACACTTTAGGAATATTTTATTAACTTTCCCTGTTAAAAATAATTTTAAGTTATTTAATGGAGTGTCATTGATTTTGAAATCAATGTGTATACTTTTTAATAAGGTTAAATAATACATGTTTCTATTTATTATCAAACAGCTTACTCACCGATTACTTAAGTATACGTAACATCCAGTTGTGCGCAAGTTATTGTTGTGATGTAATTCAATTATGTATAATTTCAAATGAGTATATCGACGGGTTATGTGATTCTTTAAGGTTTTGTTTTTGTAAATAGTTCGTTATTATTGCGTAAAAGTACTGTATAATAACCTGTAATAGATGTGTCATTTTTATAAAGAATATTAATCTGCTATTATGTATTATATGAGTGTACAGTTTGTATTAGTTCGTAAGGTGACGTCAGATTGTGTAATGTAATTATGTAAATAGTCAATTGTATATAAGCTTAGAAAATTATAATTTTAAGAGAGTCAGTAAAATAAAGCGACGCAGTAAAGTCGTGTTAAAGACAACAATAAAATGTAAATAGACACTTCATGATAAACGACGACAGAGTAAAGTCGATATAAGAAATATAATAAAAATGTAAATAGACAGTTCCTGAGATAAAGCGAAAGAGTAAAGTCGTGTAAGAAACATAGTACAAATGTAAATAGATAGTTAAGTTGGTTGATGAATGAAATACGGCGAAAGTATTAAAAAGGTTGTAAATTGTAAAAGTGTATAAAGAACTACCTTTTAAAATTAATTTACTTGCTAAATAAGCAAGATAATAAATCTTCGATTAAAACCATCAATCGGTGTTTTATTTAATTAAACACAAAAAGCAAATACAAGTTCTTCGAAAAAGGGATATAGTACCCGTTATTAAAATAAAACAAAAGTGAGTTACCAAAACCAAGAGTGTGGATGGTGTTATGTGGGAAAGCCATGCAAAAGGGAGGAAATCAACCGGAATTGGAAATCGGCACTGAGACAACATAAGTGACTTGCTCTGCCAATTGGTTTTGGAAAGAGGACATCTATAGAAAAAGGAAGAAGCATCGCTTTATAAAAAGGTAGGAAGTTATTTCCTTTGGTATCTGATGAAGAAAAGACTATCGTTTGTGAGGTGTAATTAAGTGATTTGAACAATTTAGCCATTAAACTTAATTAAGATTTCAATTTTAAAAAGTGTTTTCAATTTCAATTTGTATAATTTTAAAACCTACAGGAATCCACATTCACCCTGAGATGAGTTATTTTTATAAAATTTAATTCTGTTATTTTGAGTTATTTAACTGGCGCCCAACTCTATTACGTAAACTTGATTTAGTCAGAATTTACGTAACATTGTTATGTAACTAGTGCATTATTTAAAACTATTAAAAAGTAATTTTGATTCATATAAGAATACAAATGAGGAAAGTTGAAAAGCATTTCCAAAGTTCAGTCATGTTTTTTTTATAGAATATTATCTACGATCAAACGGCAATTATTGGCAGTTTCAAAATATATAATAAATTTTTTTAAAAATAATTTATTATTTTTAATTAACCAATATCACCGCATATAAATTTGTCGCTGTCAACGTGGGGCATTTGATTAATGTGGGGCTTTTGTAGATTAGATAATCATTTGATTAATAATAGGTTTTGATTACTTATTTGGTTTTTCTTATCTTATTTGGATTTTACTAGCTTATTAGTCTTAGATTAGAATTTTTGCAGTCATATTAGGGCATACTAGTATATTTAAATATTATTAGAGTAAATCTTGTTTAATAATTAATGTATGACGTCAGTTAAAAATATTTATTCTGCTGCGGAAAGTATTTTAATATCAAAAAAAAAGGGTATAGATAAAGAATTGGTAGTTTCCGAAAAGCAGAAAGCTTTAACGATTTCCATAATGGAGGGGAACGGGGAAGAAAGCAAAACAGTAGAACCTACACTTTCACAACTTATAGCACTTATGCAGGATATGAATGCTAGATTCGACAAACAATCCGAAGAAAGAAAACAAGACAGAGAAGAATTGAATGCAAAATTAGATAGACGATCTGAAATGATAAAGAACATGTTTAAGAAACAATCTGAAATAATCAATCAGCCAAAATTTAGTGAAGAAAATAAGAAAGATGAGGGAATTAAACAAATTAGTGATAATGAAGTATATATGACAAACAAAGAGAAAGAAATAAATTCAACAGACTTAGGGAAAGTAGATGTAGGAAATAATAATGATAACACTGTAAAAGATGAATCAGTAAAGGTAGATGTAAATTATAATATTAATAAAGATGAAATTTTAAAGGAAGAAAGAATTGACAAAGTCGATTATAATAGTGAGAAATATAAGAAAGAGGACGGTAATTTGTTACAGGATGATGAAAATATAATTAATCAACCATTTAGTGTAGTGGAGGAAGATGAGGAAAAATTAAAAATATTAAAAACTAAACAATTTGTAGAATTAGGAAAATTAGATGTAGGGAATAATCAGGATAACATTGTGAAAGATGAGTTAGGAATTGTAGATGTAAGTTATAATATTAAGCAAGATGAAATTTTAAAGGAAGAAATAATTAAAAAGTTAGATTATAGTAGAAAAGATAAAAAAGAGGTTATTATAGGTAAACTAATTAGGAATAAAAAAGTGAAATTAAAAGGCAAGCTAAAGAAAGACAGGAATAAAATTATATTGTGTAATTTCAAGACAGAAGGGAAAAATTGGAAGTTTGAAACAGATAGGAGGAAAAAGATTTTGACAACAGATAAATTTTGTAACAGGCAAATATTACCATTTAGTAATTTCCATCTATTAAATTTTAAAAGCAGACGAAAGAAATACCGATCTTTTTAGGATAATTATATTAAATTAAAATTATATAACCAATAGAGACAATAAACCGAAGTATGATAAATTAAACTAATTTAGACTTTATGTAACGGATATGACTTTATAAAATAAACAGGCTTATGGAATTTTACACCCAATTAGGACTTATGTTTTTGTATGTGTTATTAAAAATAAGAAAGGGAATAGTTTGAATATGATTGAAGAAAGATATTTGAAATATTTATTAAAATAGGGGAAAATGGGGTTTAAATTATGATAATTATATAATGAAATGATGAATGAAGATGAAAATAATGATAGGAATATTGAAGTATATTGAATGATAATTTTTAGATTAATTAAAGATAATTGGATAATGAGAAGATAAAAGATTAGGAAGTAAATAAAGGTGAATTGATTATGATTAGTATGTTTATTAAAAATGAAAATAAAATAGAATTGTGGTTAGAAGAAGTTAGAGGGTTAGAAGTATTTTAGAAATGAATAATATTGAAAATTATGATGAACTATTGATATTGATGAGGAAAATATTAGTAAATTAGTTAAGAGTGCATTTATTAATGAAAATGAATATGGAAACTTGATGATATGAAGAAAAAGGATTCTGAAATAATTAGATGAATAGGATTGGGGACAAGGATTGATAAGATGTAATTATTATTGTAAATATTGTAAATAGTTTGTTAGGATATATAGACTAGGGAAATTTATTGGGATAAAATATAAAAATACAAAAAAATGAATTGGTGTTTAAAAATAAAATACTTTTAACATTTGTTGTGTTTAAAAGTAAAATTGCATTTATAATTTTATTTCAAACAGGAGGGGATAAATGCTGTGGATTTTAGTGTCAAAATTTTGGTAATTTTGAAAATTATTGTAAAATTTTAAAATCTTCATTGAAAACTAACACTTTAGGAATATTTTATTAACTTTCCCTGTTAAAAATAATTTTAAGTTATTTAATGGAGTGTCATTGATTTTGAAATCAATGTGTATACTTTTTAATAAGGTTAAATAATACATGTTTCTATTTATTATCAAACAGCTTACTCACCGATTACTTAAGTATACGTAACATCCAGTTGTGCGCAAGTTATTGTTGTGATGTAATTCAATTATGTATAATTTCAAATGAGTATATCGACGGGTTATGTGATTCTTTAAGGTTTTGTTTTTGTAAATAGTTCGTTATTATTGCGTAAAAGTACTGTATAATAACCTGTAATAGATGTGTCATTTTTATAAAGAATATTAATCTGCTATTATGTATTATATGAGTGTACAGTTTGTATTAGTTCGTAAGGTGACGTCAGATTGTGTAATGTAATTATGTAAATAGTCAATTGTATATAAGCTTAGAAAATTATAATTTTAAGAGAGTCAGTAAAATAAAGCGACGCAGTAAAGTCGTGTTAAAGACAACAATAAAATGTAAATAGACACTTCATGATAAACGACGACAGAGTAAAGTCGATATAAGAAATATAATAAAAATGTAAATAGACAGTTCCTGAGATAAAGCGAAAGAGTAAAGTCGTGTAAGAAACATAGTACAAATGTAAATAGATAGTTAAGTTGGTTGATGAATGAAATACGGCGAAAGTATTAAAAAGGTTGTAAATTGTAAAAGTGTATAAAGAACTACCTTTTAAAATTAATTTACTTGCTAAATAAGCAAGATAATAAATCTTCGATTAAAACCATCAATCGGTGTTTTATTTAATTAAACACAAAAAGCAAATACAAGTTCTTCGAAAAAGGGATATAGTACCCGTTATTAAAATAAAACAAGTGAGTTACCAAAACCAAGAGTGTGGATGGTGTTATGTGGGAAAGCCATGCAAAAGGGAGGAAATCAACCGGAATTGGAAATCGGCACTGAGACAACATAAGTGACTTGCTCTGCCAATTGGTTTTGGAAAGAGGACATCTATAGAAAAAGGAAGAAGCATCGCTTTATAAAAAGGTAGGAAGTTATTTCCTTTGGTATCTGATGAAGAAAAGACTATCGTTTGTGAGGTGTAATTAAGTGATTTGAACAATTTAGCCATTAAACTTAATTAAGATTTCAATTTTAAAAAGTGTTTTCAATTTCAATTTGTATAATTTTAAAACCTACAGGAATCCACATTCACCCTGAGATGAGTTATTTTTATAAAATTTAATTCTGTTATTTTGAGTTATTTAACTGGCGCCCAACTCTATTACGTAAACTTGATTTAGTCAGAATTTACGTAACATTGTTATGTAACTAGTGCATTATTTAAAACTATTAAAAAGTAATTTTGATTCATATAAGAATACAAATGAGGAAAGTTGAAAAGCATTTCGAAAGTACAGTCTTTTTAATAATAAATTTATAAAACAATTTTTCTACGATCTAACAGCAATTATTCGTTATTTGAATGTATTTTGAATATAAAAACAATATTTTATTTTTAATTAGCCGAATTCAACGCTTATATTTTTATTTGCTAGCCGAGGTGGGGCAAAAGAAATCAAAATTATTCTGTTTATGCCAATTCATCGCAATATATATATATATATATATATATATATATATATATATATATATATATATATATATATATATATATATATATAATAAACTTTTTAATAAGGGTATAGGTCAAATTTTATTCTTTTTATTCTATTTTTATTTTCAACGGCCAATATTTCGTAGATGATTATCTACATCATCAGGGCTCTACAAATGACAAGTTAAGCAAATTATAAATTAAAAAGAAAAACTTACTTACTAGAAATATAAAGAATAACAAGACTCCACAAAAAGCATAAACCTCAAAAACTACAAAAACATTAACGATAGGTAACAATAAAATGTAATATACAAAATTTTGATTTTAATTATACATCAAAAAAATTATTTTTTAAATTTGAGAGGGAAATTTTGTTTTAATATTAGTTGTCAAAAAATATCCAAAGTTTCTAGATTTGTATTTTAGTTTTTAATTAATAAGTTATATTATTATTAGCTGTTGTTAATATTTTTATAATTGTGATTAATTAGACAATTGTATAAAATGCTTAGATTACCAATATCTGTTTTAAAATTCATTGAATTTGTTTCACGGAATATGTGGCACATTTCTAAAAATAATCTTTTTGTTAAGTTATTTTCTATGTCTAAAATTTTTACATTTTTATAGTCAATTTTGTGATCTAAATTATTAACATGTACGCTAAGTGCTGTCGATTTTGGTTTTAGTCGGTGGTCACTTATATGTTGGTCATATTAAAGGTCATTAAACGATTTTATTATATATATATATATATATATATATATATATATATATATATATATATATATATATATATATATATATATATATATATATATATATATATATATATATATATATATATATATATATATATATATATATATATATATATATATATTCATAATTGAATTGATTCACCGATACATGTTATATAATTTGTATTGAAACAATAAATAATGAACACAAATTAACCGGTTAATTCGAAAATTCAACCGGATCCATTGTCCAGATTGTTTGAAAGTTTGTTTCAGAGTATCAGATTAGACAGTTCAAACGGGTTGTGTTGGGAGGGATCAATGTTGTAATTCTGGATTTTGTGAAACTATCACAAGTTCCTTAAATTTGAAAAAGTTCTTCATCAATTAAATGAACGATATAGAGTTGAACAACAGTTTTAGCCGCGTATGTCGAAACGGATTTGATATAATATTTCTGTAACTGTTTGTTATTGTCTATGATTGGTTTGCGTGTATTTTATTAATAATCAAATTGATTATTAATAATCCAATAACCAAATTTTATAATTGCAATTGCATTACTGATTCAAGCAGTTTTAATATTTCTGAACCATTCTCCAAAATGGTGGAATTCTAATATTACCACGAAGATTTAGGGAAAACTTTATAATAAAAATATATAAAATGTTATAATGAACCAGTAACTCTGGAAAACTTAATTTAAAAGCACAGTTTATAGCTGAGTTGAGACGAGGTAAGAATTTATGTAATACAATTTGTTTTATTTTCGAAATACTGTAACAAAATAATGTAAAAATTGCGATATATTTATCTATGTAGGTACCTAGTTATCTATTATTAACAATAATCATATATTTTCAGTAAATCAATATTATTATTTTGAGAAATATTCGAGTCCAAACACAAATAAGAATTATGACATTAGTTATGTATTTTCTCAATGTACCTGGAAATTAAACTTATTGTATAACCAGCACTGAATTAGCTTGATCTTTTTTTTAGACCAGATTCAAGTGAAAAGTAAGAAACTAATCTGGAAAAGAGACAAATAAAGAAATGCAAAAGATTTTAATCAGTATAAAATTGTGTATGCAGTGTATGCAAAATTCTACTTGTAAAAAAGAGACTACATCAAATTATTATCAAATTATAGCAAAGTATTATGATTTAAAAATCTATAAACAAAACTGGAATATGTGGAAGACGTACAAATGCTAAGTCTTTTATTTAGTGTACGCTTTTGTTTTCTATGATGTATTAATATACATATATCTGGGCCGGCGGTGGACGAGTGGTGTTAGTGCATCACTCGTGTTCCAAGGGTCGTGGGTTCGAATCTCACTTGGGGCGGCGGGATTTTTCTAATTGGAAAATTCCGTCACCTCAACTATAGATGTGTGTATTCGTGTTGCATGTTAGATGGGGGACAGATGACCTTAGATGTTGGTTCCCCCGTAGTGTAGGCGTCAAATAAAAAATATACATATATTATTACGAGGTAAGCGCCATAAATTCTCGGCCCGGCAGGCTTCTACAGGTGCGAGCATGTTTAAACTCGGTTGCGTCATAGTTGAACATGTAAGAGGCCTACACTATATAATTACGGCTAGAAGCGTAATAGTAGCCACTCAAGCATCGTGACGAGTGCATGAAAATGTCTCAGCTAACGAAAATTGAGTACCGGGTCATTAAATTTTTAACAAAAGAAGGGTACACGCCTAATCAAATTAGACAACGTTTAAACGGCGTTTATGGTGATTTATCTCCTTCATATTCCACCGTAAAAAAGTGGTCAAAATGTTTCCGTTTGGGGCAAGAATCTCTTGAATATGATAAGCGCACCGGTCGGCCAATTGAAGCGGAAACGCCTCAAAAAGTTGCAATCATGAAATGGTATTAGAAGATCGCCGTTTGAAAGTTAAGGAGTTAGCAGTGATGTCTGACATTTCGGAAACAAGTGTTCGCCAAATTCTTCATGACCATTTGGGTATGAATAAAATTAGTGCAAGATGGGTACCGCGTCTTCTTTCTGCTGTTCAACGCCAACGTCGCGTCGAATGTACGCGCTCGTTTTCAATCTTATGTGGAGACGACCCAAAGCCGATTTTGTAGTCCATTGTCACTAAAGATGAAACAATGGTTCTGTATTATATCCTCTATCCAAAAGGGAATCGATGGAATGGCGGCGATCCGATGAACCTCGTCCCAAAAAGGCGAAAGTCGTTCAATCGACAAAGATAGTTGTGGCAACATAATTCAGGGATTGTGACGGTATTTTACTGATTGATTTTAAAGAACGCAATACAACTGTTAACAATACATATTATGCGCCTTTATTGCATAAATTGAGAAACAATATTCGTGAAAAACGTCGAGGAAAATTGACAAGAGGTGTTCGATTATTAAACGACAATGCACCCGATCATACTGCCACAATTTCACAAGCTGTCACTCGCGAATGCAGCTTTGAAGTATTGGATCATCCACCGTACAGTCCGGATATGGCTCCTAATGACTATTAGTTATTTTCCAATTTAAAGAAACACCTTAGGGGACGTCGTTTTAAGGACGAGAACGATTTGCAAACAGCTGTAATTGAACACTTTGAAGGAAAACTTCAGATAATTTTTACAAGGGTATTGAATTATTGATTCCATGTTGTAATAAGTGTATTGACATTAGGGGAGGTCATATTGAAAAATAAAAATTATTATATTTTACCAACATTATTTTTTCTATATCAGGCCGAGAATTTATGGCGCTTACCTCGTACCTATCATTTATAGTTTTTAAGTCCAAATGTATGCAATTAAAAAATACTGCCTAAAAAGCAGTTTAGATGCGAACATAAAATAAAATCGTAAAGCTCTAATAATAATAATTAATATGTATTTGCATAAGCTTGAAGAAACCATAGGGTAACATGTTCCAGAATGTTTACCAAGTAACAGGCTTGCCATTGGTTATAATATACAGTAAATGTCTAAAAATTTATCACATTATTAATTTACCATTCGTATATCAGCGAGATTTGAGAAGAAAAACATATAAATTAAAAATCTCTGTATTCATAAGAAGTGATGAGATTGGAGTGGGATTTTATTCTCGAAAATATTCTTATAAAGAACAATTTTGTTTTATTTTATTTAAAAAGTATACCGTAACGAAACAAAGCAGAAAATTAACCCCGATCAATAAATAAAACGATCTTTTCTTTCTCTCGTTATGAGAAAGCTCTTTCCTGGATTCAAGAGATGTGCTTGTTGAGTAAATTAACATTTATTAGACTTATAGAGGTTATTCACACAAAACTATAATGAGACCGTGAACCGGGGATCTCGAGGCCTTTACACATGGTTAAGGATTTTGCATGTTTCACTCTTATGTTAGTTAGATCGGAGTAATTTTCAATTTGGTTGTACAGTCAAAGAAATAAGTAATGTGTCGCCTCTTATGGGCACCTGTTCAGTATACAGCACACCTTACACATTCAAATAAAAGAAACGTAACTTTCTATTATTAAAAATACTTAATCTGTAATACATAAATAATATGAAAGATGGGTTCCCTATTACTGCGATTATTTGGTCACGCGGCATCTGGTGTGCACAAAGTCGTAGAGCTCTCATACTTTGAAAATATATAGAAGGAACAATTTTATTCAACATATATCAATAAAAAAAGTGATCCCTAGTCAGGATCTCGAATTATATTGATTTTCGTGAACCCTTGTTTTGTATGGTTTTACATAGGAAATCGAACGTCTGAAGAGTTAAGCATCCAGTATCTCGAGTGCACATGGATCAATTATGATGATATTTGGTGTACGCATTACCCAACTATCTGAGCGATTTTAGTGCAAAAACAAAATTGATCCCTATCATAGTTCGGCAGCAAATATAATTTATATGAATGAGTGCAGGTACATGAGTGATTATTATACAGGCTCAAGCATTTTCATCCAAATGACGCTATAATGAGTAAGTAAATGGTAGTATGCTTAAATGTTGCTTAATGGGTCTAAACCTAAGACTCATTGCACAGGCACACCTTGCAACGTCTACCATCCGATGTCAGCCTAGAACATGATTTCTAAACCACATATTACATGATGGTCAGGTGTAGGAGCAGCTATTGTAATGTGCTTCTGGTGAAGAAAGCCCATACTAACTAGACAATTTTCATACTATAAGAGAGTAAAGAGCTTTTAATTCAGATAGTTCATTATTGAAGAGTCTGGTTATAAATAATCTAGTTGTGCCAACTAGATCCCTTTTAAGTTTCAAATTTTCAATAGCTAGTCTAAAATACGTGGTTGTTCCAATCTCGTTTAGTAATTTGTTGTGGTCTGGTTGCAATAACCAGATTTAAGTTGAGCTAACTAACATTCGTCGATGTCCTAGCCACCTGTATTGTAGAGCAACATATCTGTTTAGCACATCAAAATTCCATAGTTCTACCAACCTAGGAGGCTAGCAACAGTGATCTGGTTGCACATCCAGATAAATGGATGGGCCAAATTTTACTACGAACTCTGGTTAGAGCAAACAGATTTATATTTACTCTAACTTTTCATGTTTCTCAGCGTAACAAAATGTTTTTTTATTAATCTTACGAAGTGTTACAATATACAAACAGTTATTTTGTGCTTCCTCTGGAAAACAATATTTTTTTGTTCCTATTCATACATAAGTATTTACTGCCATAAAAACGAACTTACATTCATCCCAAATATTATTAGTACTAACAATAAGTAATAATAAATAACTAATAAGTATATTGGTACTATATAAGTACATGTGCTTACAAGCTATAAACCTTTTAACAGAAAAAATTGTTCCAAGAATTATTTCCCTTATTTTAAATTTCTATGAATTTATTTTAATATTCGAGGACAATAAATGAAGGTTAGTAAGTAAAAATGTGGGTTAAATTCTCTAAATAAAATACTATTATAAAATAGTTCCAATAATTATTTCGCCATATTTTAAATTTCCACGAATTCATTTCCACTGCATGAACAACGAATTCCTTTAGTCACTTAACACTTTTTTGCCTGTTAGAGCAAATCATGCTCTCTAAAAGGAACTAAAATTTGTAGTCCTGCAGATTCAAATTTAGGTTTCAGAGGGTCAGTTCTCACATCAGGATGAAGTCTGGTATGTTGTTTTTGAGCCATGTTTGTGATGAGTTTGCTTTATGGACTGGTACAAAATCTTTCTCGATCCCCAGATCCATTCTCAATTGTTGAAGAATGTCTTGCTCAAGGGCTTCGAAGTGCACTTCAAGACCAATTCTTGCTACACTATGGCCGATGTTTTCTTTTCTTTTTCACATAAATGCATGTCTGCGACCCCATCACAGATAAGACCTCATCAAACCGCAACAATTATAGAATGGTGACCTCTCTGAATATTCAGGACAAGTTGAGAAGCTGCCTTAGATGGCCGAGTCCACACTCTGGTCATTCCATTTGTTGTAACATTCTTCTATACTGAGAATTTTCTCGTTTATAAAAAATATTTTTTGGTCCTTTCCATCGGCGTACCGAGCCAGAAGCTGTTACGAGCTATTCTTTTTTTCTTCAAGTCAGCAGTACACAAGTACCTAGTGTGTCTTTTGTAAGCGCCTAACTCTAACTTTTGTTTTATAATACGAGACATCGATAGTCTTCATAGCAGCATCTTATGCAACATAATCATTCGATTTCGAGGCGAAGGCCGGTGGTGGTAAGTCAGATAGGGAGATAAGTCGGAGTGTGAGCCAGCGAGAGAAGGGAGGTAAGTCTGAGAAAGAGATAAGTCGGAGGGGAAACACGGAAAAAGCAGTAAGACGGGGGTAACTAAAAGAGGAAGATAGAATAAGTCGGGATTGGTGGGGCGGGGGGCAGGGGGTATTTGTTAAATAAGGCGTTGAAAAGTTCATCTGAAAATGGTAAGCTCAGTATTTCCAACTGCTTTTGTTCGATTGCGTTTATTTAACAAATGTTAATATTAAATAATTACTCTTGGAAACCGAAAGGATTGTAATCACGCAAGGTACGTTGTATATAAGGAAATCCTTCTATAGATTAGCCTTTTGACCGTCATGTATTGAGTGTCCCTAGTTACATATAAACACCTAATGTTGTAACTATTGCTTCTCCCCTTCTTTTCCTTCTGCTGTCTGGGCAGTTTCTTGGAAGTTTCTTTCTTCAGATGCCACCCATTTTTATGAAACTAAAAAAGTATCTGCACTGAGAAAAAAATATAGTTGGGGAAACTAAATTTTTATTTGATTTAACTAAATATTTAGTTGAATTAAATAAATTTTAACTAGGTAACTAAACTTTTTTCAGTGTGGCCTGTGAATTTTATGCGACTGAATGCTGTAAGATTTCTGTATCTTTTCGATGTATTTTATATTGTAACAAATAGAGAAATTCCTATATGCGGACGGCAGAACATTCCTAAGCGAAGCGTCATACACCCACGAGAACCCACTAGAAGATTCGCGGCCCGTCTACGAAAGTCGAGCCAGGTCGCGTGTAGGACGTAACGTCGCCGATCTTTCTAGTGCATTCTACACACACATATATCAGCAGAGTTAGTTCTTAGCCGGCGTATTGAAGTGTGCTCGGTGTAACTAGTAATCAAATATATTAGTGAATAAATAAATGTTTAATAATTGTTAATACAGAAATAGTTCTTTTATAATTTACTTTAAGTTTATTAAATAGATTATAATTATAGTGTTTTAATTAGTGTATTTAAATAATATCTCTCTTGTAAATAGACAATTTAAACAGCATTTTTGTTATTATTTTAAAAAGAACGTTACAATATATACACTATAGTCATAGTCATAAGTAACAATCTTTTCAATGTATCATTTGTGTGGATCATAGTAATGGTAAAGTATCCATCCTAATGGAAACTTAATTAAAAGAAAAATTAACATCAAACTACCCAGATTACTGTAAATTCCCTATTAGAAAAAATAATAGACTCACCAGTGTTTGAAAATTCCGTATATTAGTTGAAATTATTACTAAGTTCGGTTAGTTTAGTTAGAAAACCGATAAAACGTTTTAGTGGTCGACTAATAAACCTAGTAGCTAAATGATTGAAATGATCATATCAGTTCATCATTTTATTTACATTGCAAATTAATTAATTTCTATTTGTAGTTCCAATTATTTAAATAACTACATACCTATCTAAATTATCTATTAGTGTTTCACCACATCATTATTTGCATACTATAAATATGTATAATATATTAAAAAAGTATTAAATGCGTGTACTAATGCTACTAATTTTAAATTATTCTCGTGTTCATGCCCACTTTCCAATTATAAGGGATAGTCATAAAATTACACACAATAATAAACGAGAATGAACCAAATACGAACTCAAGGGAGTTATCCATATAGTTTATCCCCCCATCGCTCTTACATACATATATCAGCTTCCATTTTCCATCACAATAATGCCCGAAGGTTTAAAACTACATCTCTACACTACGCATTCATGCGAATATCATTTCGTTACTGTTCGGTTGCAATCAATTCCCTGTTTTTCGTTGCAAATTTAATATACTTTCCGGGCGAGTATAGGTGAGTTATTTACCAGGGTTAGGAATTTCATCCGCCCTTCATGTCATCACTCCCAGTTGGAAAGTAGGACCGCGCCGCTGAAATTCGGTGGGTTCTTCTTGTTGAACACGAGGGTAACTGTAGAGTGACATTGGTTAAAGTTATGTATATTAGTTTCTACACAGAAATACCTGATAGACCATAATTCAATAAAAGGGGGAAGCGTATTTTACACTCTTCGAGCTTAAAATAGGATAAAAAACAATCTATGGGCGAAGAAATTAAAACTTGTCTTGAACTCGGGTGCTTAACTTTAAAAATGAAAATTTCCAGAAATCGAATGATAATTAAAAAAGTTTACTAACAAAAATTTGAAATTACAAACTCGAACAGACACGACGTTAACAAGCTCCAAGCCATTCAGAAAGTTAAAATGAAAACAAATTGTTCATTAACAAACACCGCGGTCGAGTTGTTAGATGTTAGTTAATCTCGTGTACGGATAAATCTCTAAAGTTTAGTTACAATAAAATATCATCTCAAACTAAAATCTGAGTGCTGCCTAACCTCTGAAATTCTAGTGTTTTATATAGCTACAGCTAGTTTTATTATGTCGTATTTCACACACACTGGGAACAAAAGCTGAGCTACGTCATAAATCACCCGTTAATAACACCCGCGGTTTTTTCTAAACCATAGTTTTACGAGCTCTATTACAGCTATGCCCCCATTGTGCTACATGTATTACTTTAAATGCTTTATGATGAAGTTTCTACGCCAAGTTTTATAACTTCAATTACTATTGTACAATTTTACGTGGTTATAATTTAATATCAAATTGCTGACCTGGCTTTAAAAGCTTTTTCCGGTGTATTGAAAAGTGCATTTACCCATATGAGAGAAGAACACTAAGATTTTTATTTAACGACTTTTAAATTGCAAAAGGAAAACCTTGCGATTAAGTAAAAAGCACATTAACATAATTTAATGACGGGTATATAAACCCTTATTTAATAATGTGTCGAGAATAATAGAAGTCTGTTAGCGATTTTAAACCTATTTTTCAGCATTAATTTCTAAAACTTCATAAACATCTTTAAATCTTTTGCCTTGCAAGTTTTCCGCAAAATTAAATTTTCTTGATTACAAATTTCTGTGATATACACTGGCTGCGTAATCCAAATAGAATTTATACGTCTGTAACTTTTATACAAATTGAATATCATAAATGAATGTAAATGACAGTAATGTTTTAGTGAATCAAATGAGCAACATTGAAACACTCAATTAGAGTTCAATAATTTTTCCATTAATAATATGTAAGCAGATCCAGTTTTGTTACATTCAATTTACTATCAACATTAGTTATTTTAATACAAAAAGTAATTAAATATAGATCTGGACATATAACATTTTCGGAGACTTCCATACATTTATTTTTCATACACTCTTTCGTTACAATTATTTAAGATTTCCGAATTGCGATATTATTGGCATCAAGTCAAAGCATCTTTAACTGGATATTTTAGAGGGATATTTTATATTAGGATATAAGGATATTTTATATATATTGAGGTGATGTCGTTTCACCGTTTTGAAAATTTCATAGAATAAATGTTTCGGTAACGTTAAAATGAATATTTAGCATCGGTTTTTAAATTAAATGAGAGGCATGTTATGTCTTGGGCACATAATTATTAAAGAATATAGTTAGGAGCTTAGTTAGATTCATCAAGGTTTAAAGTAATAACTTAATTTAAAAGATTTCATGCAATTATAACCTTACTTTACTAAATATCACATGCACTCTTATAGCCTTTATCCTGGTTTTTATTGTCATTGTTTTTATATGTGTGCCTTAAGCAATGTACACTGGACATTTTATGCACAAATTCATTAACGTAAAAGTTATTTTCAAGCTGTAAGTTGTGAAAGCATCTTTCGTGTATATTGTTGTTTGAACTGTAATAAAAACATGTTTGTATGAAATTGTAAAAAGATTTTTATGTATGTAATAATTGCATCACTCACATTGATTACCCATTTAGATAATCTGTAAAGATGAACTCTTAATTTGTTAAATTGTATATGTAATTAGGTCATTACGAGAATTGTCATCGTTAAGTGTTTTTCGATCATATCTCCTTTAATACTCATTTGGGGACCATATATCTATTATAGTTTTTTTGATCAGTGTTTTACAAGCTACAAGTTGATTATATTAGATCTGGGATTAGAGAAGATTAAAAATCATATGTTTTGGATTATGACGTCATGAGCGTCCCTTCGATTCGCTTTTGTTTGAGAAATCTGTCATAGAGTTCTTTTGTTATGGCATTTCGTATATAAGCCGCTGCATTTTCCAACAAAGTCAGTCAGAAAATAATCAAGGCTGAATCCACGTCTGACTCCAGTTTGGAAAACTGTAAAATTTAAGGTTATATGTACTTAACACATGTTTTTGACAAGTGTCAATTTGAAACGAATAAAGTTTAAAGTGAATAAAAAGGTGTTTACCTGAATTTAATAAAGTTTATTATTGTGGTTCGTTATAATTAAAAGTCAAAGTATTTCTTCATTGAATAGAATTTAAAAGACAAGTGAATGATTTTGTGTTTGATCGATTGACGCATCGATTGGTTTTTTTATAAACAACTGTCAGCTGTTAGTTACATTTATAGCAGTCTTGCCAATTGGATATATGATTTTAAAAAAGGAAACTGTACGGAAATTACAAGGTTGGTTTCGAAAATAATTGTTTTGTAAATAAAAAGGAAAAATAAATACCAGTTGTAAAGTTCATCATAGGGAATTAAAGTTTTACTTGATTAAATTTCTTTGAATTCTTTATAAGAATTGGTTTTTGGTTGTTCAATAAATAAACAAGTCATATTTGTTTTAAGAAAGATTTATTAGTTTTTGAATAATTTTTGGTTATTTATAAATAGTTATTTTGTTAGTTTGTTTAAACGGATAACAGTATTTGGTCCTTATTGTCAGACAAATACGACTTTCTTCTACGTTTAAACAAACCACAGGATTTATTCCTAATTTCATTTGTAAATACATCTTTTCTTTCATATTGACTATTCTTTCCTGATTTTTAAATATTTGTTTGAATAAAGGTTTTATGTTTTTCATTTAACGTATGTGTTTAATTGATGCTATTACAATCATACAGCAATTTTCTCTTTTCAGTTCAGATAACCATTACAGGTGTCCAGTTTGCAGAAGCATAAGTGCTTATAATTTACGTTTTATATTTTATGTCACTTTCAATTCTCATTTCCGGGCATAAAAAATATAAGAGTCTCGAAAGCAAATAATTTATGTTCCACCGAATAAACCTGAGCTAGTTAAAGGGAGGTAAAGAATATATGTGTGGTATTATTTTCATAATATATTTTAATTTTTATTTATTTGAGGATCACCGCAATATATATATATATATATATATATATATATATATATATATATATATATATATATATATATATTGCGATGAATTGGCATAAACAGAATAATTTTGATCTTTTCCCACCTCGGCTAGCAAAATAAAACTATAAGCGTTGAATTTGGCTAATTAAAAATAAAATATTGTTTTTATATTCAAAAATACATTCTTACAAATAACGAATAATTACTGTTAGATCGTAGAAAAATTGTTTTATAAATAAATTAATTTAAAAAAAAAAACTGTGTACTTTGGAAATGCGTTTCAACTTTCTTTATTTAAATTCTTATATGATTCAAAAAAATACCTTTTAATAGATTTAATAATGCAATGGTTATATAAAATTAATGTTACGTTAGTTCTTGACTAACTCAAGTTTACGTAAGAGAGTTGGGCGCCAGTTAAATAACTTAAATTAACAGAATTAAATTTAATAAAGACTCATCTCAGGGTGAATGTGGATTCCTGTAGGTTTTAAAAATATACACATTGAAATTGAAAACACTTTTTAAAATTGAAATCTAAATTAAGTTTAACTATTATTAAATTGTTCAATCCACTTAATTGCACTTCACAAATTGTCTTTTCTTTCACAAGATACCAATACAGAAGGAATATTTCCTACCTTTTATATAGCGATGGTTCTTCCTTTCTGTTATATCCTTTCCCAAATCCAACTGGCAGAGCAGGTCACTTTATGTTGTCCCAGTGCCCATTTCCAATTCCGGTTGACTTCCTTCCTTTTGCATGGCTTTCCCACATAACACCATCCACACTCTTGGTTTTGGTAACTCACTTTTGTTTTATTTTAATAACGGGTACAATATCCCTTTTTCGAAGAACTTGTATTTGCTTTTTTTGTGTTTAATTAAATAAAACACCGATTGATGGTTTTAATCGAAGATTTATTATCTTGCTTACTTAGCAAGTAAATTAACTTTAAAAGGTTCTTTATAAACGTATACACTTCTACAATTTATAACCTTTTTAATACTTTTGCCGTATTCAATTAACTTAACTATTTACATTGTACTGTATTTCTTACACGACTTTACTGCGTCGTTTTTTACCATGAAGTGTCTATTTACATTTTATTATTGTCTTTAACACGACTTTACTGCGTCGCTTTATTTTACTGACTCCTTTACTCTTTCGTCGTTTAACAGTAAGTGTCTAATTACATTAATACTATATTTCTTACACGACTTTACTCCGTCGCTTTCTATTACTGACTCCCCATTATTATTATCTTTTTAACACGACTTTACTGCGTCGCTTTATCTTACTGACTCCCCTAAAATTATAATTTTCTAAGCTTATATACAATTGACTATTTACATAATTATATTACACAATCTGACGTCACCTTACGAACTAGTACACTCATATAATACATAATAGCAGATTAAAATTCTTATATAAAAATGACACATCTATTACAGGTTATTATACAGTACTTTTACGCAATAATAACGAACTATTTACATAAACAAAACCTTAAAAGAATCACATAACCCGTCGATATACTCATTTGAAATTATACATAATTGAATTACATCACAACAATAACTTGCGCACAACTGGATGTTACGTATACTTAAGTAATCGGTGAGTAAGCTGTTTGATAATAAATAGAAACATGTATTATTTAACCTTATTAAAAAGTATACACATTGATTTCAAAATCAATGACACTCCATTAAATAACTTAAATTTATTTTTAACAGGAAAAGTTAATAAAATATTCTTAAAGTGTTAGTTTTCAATGAAGATTTTAAAATTTTACAATAATTTTCAAAATTACCAAAATTTTGACACTAAAATCCACAGCAATATATATATATATATATATATATATATATATATATATATATATATATATATAAAAGTTGTAAGGAAGTAACGACTGTAATTATATTAAGTGTTATAGGTTATCGGGATATCGGTCTACAATTAATTAAATCTCTTTGTTCTGTTAACCAAGCTTTCGAAATTACTTTATTTCTTCTTCAGGGTGTAGAACTATGAGAATTCTTTACGATTTCTTAAAGTTGTTAAGATAACATTTATCATTGTATAATTTATATG